>JAUBOD010000048.1:440657-465884 GCA_032353885.1 Nothura maculosa | reverse complement strand
TTTTACTCCAGTTCATTGCAAAATGAATTATACATGAACTGCTTAACAGTTACCAATGCCTGAGATGTGCAAAAAAAATCAATAAGAAAGATAATCAAATACAGCTAAGAAGCATATAATGGTTTGTTATTTTCCATGGGCAGCACTGAGAGGTATGTTGTTTGTTTGTTTGGCCTTCATTATTAAGTGGATGAAATAAACACATGACACAACTGAATCTGCAGATAACTACAGTATTTTATCTTAGGTAGTCTGCAGATATCTCTTCATTAGATACTCTCTCAGAAGTTATCATAAATTATTTTTGAACTAAGGTCTACATTGCCCACTTTTAAAGAAGGCTACTAAGAATATCACATGCGTGTTAACTTACTCAAGGAGCTATCATTAGTTGAGTGATCATACTAGACAGTTTAACGAGAATCTAGACAGGCAATGAGTTCACAATTATTTTACAACCACTTGCTTGCCTTATTAAACTTGCCAAGGGCTTAAATCATCAAACTAACAAAGCAACTTCCAGAAGACACATGAGAACAAAGGTCAATGTGTTTCCAGAGGGACAGAACCACTGCTGAAAGATTTGTGAACTTTCAACTGACTCCCCTCATAGTATTTTAGGTCCAAAGACCTCACAGTCGTTAAAGAGCCGCTTGTCAACTAGCAATGTTTTTTGTTTTTTTTTTGTCCTTCCCAGCAGGCCAATAAGGAATGAAGGGGAAAATAAATGATTCAAGAGTTAAATTTGATAGAAAAAATGGCTAAATTAATATATGATTCTAAATATCCTACTTGTTTGTGATTTTCTAGGGTCACCTAGAACACATGGCTCAGGGCTGCATCCAAGCGGGTTTTAAAGACCTCCAAAGGAGACTCCACAACCTCTCTGGGCAGCCTGTTCCAGTGCTCTGTCACCCTCACAGTGAGGAAATGCTTCCTTAAGTTCCTGTGGAACTTCCGATGCTTCAGTTTGAAGCCATTTCCTCTAGTCCTATCACTTTTCACCACTGAAAAGGGGCTGAAAAAGAAGATTATCTTCCTGAAAAAGAAGATTATCATAAAATCATTATGGTTGGAAAAGGACTTCAAGACCATTGAGTCTAACCATAAGGATGCACCTCTCCTAAGAATATGCTGCACATCCAACAATGCCAAGTGATAACATTTCCAGAAATATGGTTTGTGTATGTCATAAGATTTACTTAGTCACAGAAATAAAATCTAATCAAAGGAGAAATTGGACTACAAGAAGTTGAAATTGTGATGATAAAATAAGAGGGGAAGAAGAAATATGAAACATTGGTTAACTGATGGATTGAATGGATGACAGATGTGCCCAATGGAAATCGCTACATTTAGGATAAGTCACTGCAGGTATGTCTTCTGACTGTATGAAGTCATAGTTCATACCTAGTAAAACATATCTAGCTCTGTACTTCTTTCCTACTTATTTTTTTATTCAATTTTGTCCAGTTTTCTCAGCTTCCATCTCTTCTTATTTTCCCCTGCTAGGTATGTTAATTTTATGTCTCATCTCTCTTGCCCTCGTCCTCCATGACCCATCATGACAGGTAGCTTATACTGGTAAAACGTCCCTGCTTTCTTTTTCTACAAAATATTTTTCCCTTATGCTCCAGTCTTCTTGTAGCCTTAGCCTCAGCGGAGAAAAAAAACCTCATGACCTCACCTAACACGAAGTTCAGCTCCCTATGTTCTCCACAGTTCCTCCATCCTTGCTGTACATCATCAAAAAGCAGCACCACTACTTTCTTATACTTTCCCTTAGAATGGGAACAGCCATAGCTTAATTTCTGAACTTTTGAATTCTTCACTGCTCTGGTTAGGAAATCTCTTACAATTACATTTCCTTCCTGTAAGTATCTTTTTCTCATACACGGGCTTGTATAGACACTGGAATAATGTTTGTTATACATGAGATTACTTGGTACTTGCTGTTATTAGCAAGCTTTCCCTGGCCAGATTGATCTTGGATGCAAATTTTTTGTGTGCATGTGCAGATGATGCTTTGGGAAGGAAAAAAAGGTCTTATATACAACACATTAAACATAATTTTGAACTATAACAAGAATTTAAGGTCCTATTCATATTCAGATGGAAAGATTTATCTCCTTTGCATGTCTTATAAGTCTTGACGGCTCTGGCACATTACGAAGACACCTGTTTTAAACCATTCTCACATCCATCTATTTTCCTGTGCATTCTCTGGGAGACCATGCCAGTAGATTCCAGGTATTCAAACTTTAAGCCATTATAAATGTTGTTAATCTAGTAGGACTGCTAACAAGATTAAAGCTAAGCATGGATGGGAGGCTGAACCCAAGTAATTTAGAACTCAGAAAATCACAAGTTTAAGTTCTGAAAGCACAAGCAGAAGCATAATTGAAGCCTCATTCAAAGATCAATATGCTGTTTCAATTCTTTTCAAGTGTAAACATGGTGATACCACTAGAGAGCTATTCCAGATCAAGAGAACAGAAAAATTTATATATGTCACTCTGATGTCTGCTAGCTTTAGATTACCTTGTGATGTCAGCAGTAAGTAGAGATGATCATCATATACTGAATCGGAAACTAGACACAATACTTATTTTTTTCTCTTGTACTTAGCTGTAAATTATACCAACTATTTCTATCTAAATTTAAGTATCCGTTAAAAATCTGAAAGTCTTTAATGACTGTATATTATAATGCATGTTTGTTAGTGTACTTGCTACAATGGAAGAAGTACACGGCCTCCTGAAATCCTTTGTCTTGTTAGACCAGGGCAAAGCCAATGTTTCCCTAATCATATCCAATACAGAATAATTTAATTAAATTATTCTATTCTAACTACTGCACTGAATAAATAGATATTTTGGAGAATAGCAGAAGTTATATTATTCATTAATTCTATAATAAAACATTTTTGAGTAAACTACTTGAAGCACGGTCTAATCATATACATTTTTTATTTTTTATTTGAAAGCTACACGGAATCCTCATACTTTGATGTTTTTCTATAGCACCAGCATCTTTCTGTTTGAATTCATGTGTTTCAGAGCTCTTTCATTAGCAGCCTTTAACACATGGGAAACCAAAGAAAAACAGCATGTAACCAAGAAACATAATAAAGTAATAGAATTTAAATGAAAAATGCTTTTTACAAGAATGTAATTTTTTGAGAAGTATCATTATGTTCTTTTGCAGTAGGTTTTTTGTAGTAATGTGAAATCTTAACAGGTAAAAAGGACTGTGAGACTCCTTGGTGTGAATGCTTAACATCATTGAAAGTTGAGTTGAACACTTGCAGGAATGTGCTAATCTTCAGAATAGAAAATATCAGTAAATCCACTGGATTGGACTACTGAGATCCACTAGAATTAGTACCAAGTGGAATTGGTACCCTAATCAGGATCAAAGTAGTCTGAGAAGTCATAGTTGTAACTGAGACTGTACCCATACAATGCCAGCATAAATCTGGAATATCAAGTAGGCAAAATGGTCTTATTCCCTGATAGTTCTAAGAGGGACTATTTTAATCTTCTTCCCCATTTCCCTGACAAAAAAAATTGTTTTTAGCAGTCTTTACTACAATAAAGAAATATAATGTGCCTTCTTCACACACTGTGTCAGCAAAAACTTGCAGTCAATTATCTAAAATCAACAGCAACACCTGCACAACAGCAAAGCTGATGGTAATGTATCACAAATCCCCAAATTTAAAGCCACAGAAGCTAAACATCTCTCTGATTAGTTGAGTTGACAACCTGGTCCTTCTTTTTCCATAAAGTATTCCAATTACAATGTCTTTAAGTTAATTTACACAAACCAGACAGGAAGCCTTTAAGGATCACCTCTTGGAGGAAGGAAGAAAAAAGGTTAATTTTGTCTTGAGATATGAACTATTTGTTGCCAGGTTGCTTGGATGTCTTAGAAGTTAAGGCAGTGAATTTCCATGGTGATGAAAGAGCTTTTATCGCCTTCTCATGAGGTATGCACAATCAAAGCCCAACATATATGATGCCCATCCACACTTTCAGAGTTGGGAGACGAGAAACATTCTTTTTAAATCTCTAAAGCCCTTATCAGGGTGCTTATGCATTAAGTGTATAATATTTACTGCAAAACACTGTTAAAAGCTCTTTACAACTTACTATTCAGTCTTACACATGGTGTCAGGGAAAGCAAGAAGAGCTTAATCCTTTCTTGAAACTGAAGGATTAATTCAAAAACTAGTGATAAAAGCATTGGGTCATTATACTAGTAACAGCTTCCAGACATCATGAGTTCTATTGTGGCTTCTGATCAATATTGAATGCCAAGGTGCTTCTGGGTATGTAAAGCTTAGTCTGCAGAAAGAAGTAAACAGAAAGTTCTGATGAGATATCCACTCTGCTTCCCTTAATCCTCCAGTGTTACATGCATGCTGTGATTCCTAAGGTCAGGAAAATTGGCTGCATCTTCACTCAAATAAAAAAATAACATATGTCACTAGCAACCAGAAAAATCGAGAAAATTTCTTAAAAGTATTTTAATCTGTGTCCTATTTTACTGACTATAGCCATATTGCTAGTGTATATTCCCTCAGCTTTGTAATACTCCTAATAATCACCAAGTAACAAATTAGATCTGATCATTCACCTTGAGCCACAATAACCACAAAGCCTCTTTTGCTATACAGCTAATGCTCAGAAGATTTTCCAGTGCAATAAATCATGCAGTAGAACTTTCCAAGTGTTCAGTGGAGAGTCTCAGATGTATTTCCACAGATCTCTGCTTCCATCTTCTGCAATTTAGGTATGTAGAGAATCACTAGTTTTAGGAAATACTCAATCTCACTGCTGAAGAGCAGAGCAAGGGTGTTGGCATTAAGAGAATTAAACTTGGAAAGGAAACACATGTCTTTTCACACAGAAATCTAAGGAAAGAATTCAGTGATCATCTAAGACTGTCTCATTGCATCTGTGTTCCAGGCAGTTGCATATGGTTTGTAGCTAAGAGACCATCTAGTTTTGTGGAAGTGTGAACTGCTCTTATTAAACCAAGATGCTCTCTGCTTGCAAGTGAGACCACTAACACTCTGTTTCTCTGTAGCACTTAAAAAAATGAAAGTCATTGCCTTTTCTTCCTGTTCTCAAAGGAATTAATTGGTTCAGGTTCCCTCAACGGGTTTTAGTTAGTCTATGCTTTTGGTGTGACCATGATAGCTCTTACCTGTGAGATACACCCCAAGTTTTCAAAAGAGAGAGATTTCATGGTTCTGGAGTCCTCCCACCTTTTATTTTTCCCAATATTTCACAGCAGTGAGCTGTCTTTAAATCGTTTTTTCAAATCTGTGATCATCTGTGCTGGTGTGCTGCCTGCCTTGTCTGTGCTGGCTCTTCCATGAGACCTTTCACCTTTGTTTACCTCCTTGTTACGTATGCAGCAGAATCAGTTCCTCCTTCTATGGCCTGATCAGACATCACCGTCATCTTCTTTAAAGTTAACACTTCAGGTTATAGATTTAAAAGCACAAGAGGCTACTGCCCCAGTCATCCCAGAAAGACGCAAAGCTGCTCCAAGCTGATAAGTTCTTTCTATTCCTCTACTCCATTTTCCTTTTTTTTCTTCTACTGAATAATGCCAGGTTCCCAAAGAAAGGGAGCTGTTTCTTTTGCTGCCTTGTTCTGGAAGACAGCCACACATGGCAGGCAGCCAGGCAGAGACAAGTTTCAGCAAAGCAAGGCTGTCTACAAGGATGTTTTCTCTGCCATCAATCTGAAATTGGCTCTAGTTTCAGTCAAAATACTCTCACATTAAAAATTGAGCTAATAACAGAACATTTGTATTTATATAGCATGTATGTGTTCTATGTAGGCATCAATGAACATACATATATACAGAGCAATAGATAGACAGTAAGCTCTAAAACACAGACACAGATCTACTTGATGTAGGCACAGACATGGTAATGCAGTCAGGTGGAACATTACTCAAACAAAGCAGATTTCAGCTGGCTCCATTATTAATGGCCTGATGTGGCCTCTAATGACCATGGGTAGGGATTAGCTGCCTGTTCCCCTCTAGGATGTGTTTCCCAGCTGACAGATTGAAGAATTAGGCTCCAGTGAGTTGTCACCGCTGGAACTCTGCCAGAGGACAGTACAGAGTGTCCATGCCAGTCATTTCTTGTGATCCCAAACATTCCCCACACAATGATTTGTTGCAAGAAGCAGAAAAATGCATGACAAGCAGATTCTAGCTGTAAAGATTGCTTTTTGATAAAAAAAAAAGATGTCATAGAAGATCTTTTTTTTTTCTTTCTTTCATCAAAAGAAACCAAAACCTGAATGCTGGAAAGCAAGTTACAACCCTAGAGTAGTTTCCACATGCTTGTTTTCTAAAGGGCTGAAAGTTAAGCGCAGCATTTTCCCCAATGATCTGAGGAAAGGAAAGCAAACTGAGAGGTTTCTGAGAGTTTTTTGTTGTTGTTGTTGTTTGTTTGTTTTCCTAATGATCTAGTAATGCCCAAGGTGACAGGAAGAAGCTATAGAAGCAGAGAAGAGATTGTCGCTATTGCAAAACCTAAATACAAAGAGCCCCTGACTGCCACACAAGAAGTGGCAAGGACTGCAGAGAAATGCTGTGATTCACCCACAGGGTGAGCATTTAGGAGCCAGGCAAGCTGCACATGTGGTGCTGACATGTGATGAAGATGAATTCCACAACAAATAAGGATTAATAATGAGGTTGCATGTTTAGGTTACAAATACTTTATTCTCTTTATATTAACAACTTCCTTCCCAAGAAATCCAATAGGGACACTGAGCTATTAAGAGAGATAACAAGAGAAATAATCTGAACTCAAAGCATAATAAAAAGGAATGAAACAATCTTCAGAGGCCTCCAGGAGACTAATCATCCTCTTTTTCCACAGCTCATCTCTCTCACTTGTAGGTAATATTATTGTTCTAGCCTTAACATTATATTGGATGAATAAAAATGCAAAGTGGTAACTATAGAGAGATCAAGAAGTACATAAATATGCAAAGATAAAGTCATGATGTTTATACAGCTTGTATCTCAATCCACTTTACTCCACATTATTGACTGTGTTGCTCATCTCACTTTAGCAGTTTCCTTCATAGCTCGTTCTGCTTTGAAGAAAAGGTGCTATGGAGTCTCCTGTTGAAATTGTTTACTGACCAAAAAAACATCTTCAATGTTCACTTTTCACACAGAAAGAAGGATCTAAGCACCCTGAACCAAAATGTGTGTCAGTTACACTTTGCAACATTGCTTCAGTCCATCTGAAAACACAACACTCATTACAGTTTAGCCCTTGTATTTTTTTAAAGTCTTCAAAATTCCTTCACCATCAGGAGAACTGTGATTTTTTTTTCTCTTTACTCATTGAAATCTGATATTTAAAAAATATATATATACATACATGCAGAGAGAGAATTCTTTCCATGGTCTGCAAATCTGCTCCTTCTTGTATAAATGACTTCTGGAATTTCCAGGTCATAGATTTTAATGTAGAGGAAATCTCATTTAATCAAACATAGTTCTATTGAGATTTAATCAGTCTGAAGTTGTCAGACATTTCCATCACCTAAATAATTTTTGACACTCTATTTTCTCTAAAATACACATCTGTTTTCATTAAAGATAGCAGAGAACACTTATATTTACCTCTTTTATAACATCTTTTTCCCCAACATCAGACAACTCCATAAGTTGAGACTGATTGTGTCTTGTCTGGGTGCACAAAGGTAATACAAGGATATTTGATCTGACTACCATGACAATGGCACTGGAGGAGAGGTTTCCAATGAGTAACATGAAATAAATGTCCTTGTATTTTTTATCATAGATATCTTTCACTTTGACCAACTTTATATAGGCAGATCTTATAAAAAATTTTTGGTAACTCCTCTTCATTATTGATGAGCACAAACATGTCTCTGGAGCTACAAAAGCTACAGTTTCTTTTAGGAATTATTTCAGTATCCTTCTTACCCATATTCAGGGAGGTCAGTACACTGGATACAGACATAGCTGTCCCTTTAAAATGCTTGGAGTTTCAGTAAGACTCACAGCACTATGTTAAGAGCTATTCAGCCAGGGCCCATTGAATCATTTTGCCATTTGCAGCAGATGAAATGTAGCTTTAGAAAAGAGGCAGGCAGCAGGTCATGAAATGTTACCAAACATCTTTGCATTCTGATTTTCCTTCTGGTTAGATAGAAATATAGTCAGGCATACAAGATATATAAAGTAGAAAACAGTAATAAATCATTGCTTTCTATCCCATCCAGATGAAAATTTGATATTCTCCTTTCTTGCCAGCTCTCTCTGAACCCAGAGTCCCCTGTGCTTAGAACCACAACCCCTGGTAGAAATGTGAAAATAAGAAAGATATTACAGTGATCTGTGCTCCTGAATTTAGTTTTACTAGTGATGATTCTTTCCTATAGTTATAAGAGATGGCAAGCTGAAGGCAAGGAGAACAAATGTCAAATAAATACAAGCATGATTAGAGGGAAAGGAAAAATTACATCAGGCATAAACAAGTTTTAAATGCTGCTCACCGCACTCACCATTTAATCCCTTGCTGCTTTCAAATCTCTTCTCACAGATCAATTTACAGCAGACCTCCCATTCTTCATATTTTCCTTCTACTCCTAAACTTTCATTTTTCTCTCTGATGCATGCCAAATCATTAATTTCTCAATATGTTACCTATTTGCTCAGTTAGTCACTTAGAAATAAAAAAGGGTGCTGAAACCCAGTAATATTCACATACTTTTCCATGTCTGCAACTGAGCAAAAAAACAAAACTGAAACTACTTTAGTCTACTATTTATTGACTATCCATTAAAAAGAAAAAAGAAATCAGCTGCATAAGAAAATGGCATTTTTTTTAAGAAAAAAAAATACTAGTACCTCAACTTTAAAAGAGTAAATATGACTTTAACCTTCAAAGCTGACAACAGCTTCATCTACAGAATCTGGACAGCTCCTTTCACAGAAACCATCAGAACTCTGTCCTGCACAGCCAATAACGGTCTGTGATTAGCATTTTCTAATGTAACATCAGTACCCAGATACTTCCAGATGTTGTTTTGAAAATTCACACAGATTTGTGAGATAAAAAAAACCTTTATAGATAAAATTTGTCTTTAAAGTACTTAGCATAATCCTACAGTGTGTTTACATCTCTGTCATTAACATTACGTTGGTGGTCAAAAATGAATGCATACTCTCTTGGAAGGCTCCAACCAGGAAAATATCACATTTAATTGAGTATTTTAAAACTATCTTTTTGGTCTTAAACATAGGGACTAGTCTAGGCTTTACTGATGTAAGCAGAAATTTCCTTAAGACAATTTGTTGCAAGGTGAAGAGTATGTGCACAACATAAACAGATGTTAGCCCACCTGAATCACTTTCCAATGTAGCTAGAAATGAAAGGGGCAAACATGCAGACCACACTGCCATCCACCTGTGATATTATCTGGAGAAATATGAAGAAAGATAAAGAGAAATTTCCCAACAAGTACCATGGCCTCTTTGAAAGATTAAAGCAAAATGATGAAGTGGTCTAGAAACGTCCACAGTGAGGGACCTGGAGAGAGGGAGCACATCTCAGTCCTCTCTTTGAGCAAAACAGCATCCTCCTGCCCTTGAACATGGCAGTGAGAATCCTATCACTAGCAGAAGAGCAGCTGTTTTCTATTTCCAGGGTTTAATGCAAATTACTATTGGGATTAATGTTTTTAACACAGAATTAACTCCTCTACTGTGTAGTGAACTTGTGAATGAGTTGATGCATGCGTTCTAACAGGGAAATCAGTGCCAGGATGTTCTCAGTAAAATAACAGATTTGATTGTCTCGATGATGTAGCAGATTTAAGATGCTATTTCCTTGAAGTCGTAAAAAATATCACTAGAACTTCTGCAGTTCAAGAAACATGAGAGAAAGGCACCATTTAAAAGAAGTATGACAGAAGATATAGACAAATCTTTAAATACTTTTTATTTTTACCTTTTCCCAGAATTCAAAAAAAATACAACCCAAAAACTGTTAAGTAAATGTCTTTATTAATATTGGATTTTTATGCAGAAATATTGTTACTTCAAGCTAATAATTCTGTTTTATTGTTCTTGATGCCATAACAAGAGACAATAGCATCCCAGTCAACATCTTACTGATCAGGAGAGTCAAATTCTGGTTTAGATATTTGTGCTCGAAAGTCTTGGATATCAGGATCCATTATAATTGCAGATAGAACCAGAATTTGGTTCAAAAAGTCAGTTACAAAACTAAATTAAAAAACTAGAACTCTTACTACCTTAATGCATTTTTTCAATAGAAAAGCTACGTGCATATACAGACAGAATGCACATATTCAGGATACTAAGACCACTTTCTAAAAGTCCATGTCATTTTGATTGCTGTAACATTAAATTTCAAATTATGCAAAATGACGAATACGATTGATCTGATTCAATTTTATGTAGAAATCAATTACTTGCAAGTTTCGAATAAGGCAAAACCCAAAGGACATTGGGGAAAAGGAAAATATTTTATATTTGTTAGTAGCATCTTTTTTTCTTCCCTAAAACTAGTAAGAATAACTAATGTTAAAGTAAAAGCAGTTATATTGTTATGAAGAAACAAACACTTTTCTACTTTTATTTTAATGACAGAATTTGCCTAAGTAAGTAAATTTTGACCTCCAAAAGTGAGATGTGTATTTCACGCCTCAGAACCTGCAGCTGGAGCTCTATACAAATGCTACAGAGGTCATAAAATAAAACCAGCTCTTAGATCCTGAGATTTCCTCACTCTGAGCCAGATCCTACAGGAACGACGCGCTCACCATCCTGTAATGCCGAGGCTGAGTCGGGCGCCAGTTATCGACCAGGGGGAGCTCAGGTTCATTCTCAGCATTCTTGGAAAGGCTGCGAAGCTTTGCCATCTGCAGGAAAGCAAAATAAAAAGTGTACTGATGGAATTCCTTTGGGATCAAATCTGTTGCCCAACATTTAAACCTAGGAGACTGGCCCAGGCCATAAACTGAGGAGAAAACTTCCTTTGAAGTTTTGATAATGTCCTTCACCCTTTAGATACAATAATGGTAGTTACTTCCTTTCTAGCAATATTGAAATAGAAAAAGAATAGGTCCTACATGACCAGGATTGTAAGAAATACCTACTGTTACACATAGACTGTCTACAGAACTGTGCACAGCAACAGAAATATGGCAATGGAAAGTCCTCATAAACTAAGAACAGAACCTGTGTTCTAATAAATGTCTCCTACCTTGACCCCTTTTTCTTATCCAATTTTCCAGAAACACCCAAATTCAAGGTGTTAAGGCTATAAACTGATTGTTCACTTCCATGTTGGGTCTTCTTTTCTTTTTTTCAAGGTATGTTCTCTTTGTGGGATGTCACAAGAAGGATACTGGCTGTGCTCTTCAGAGCTGTACAATGCTGCTCCCTTGCTGCGTTCTGGTTTCCAATGGAAGCAACACTCACACCCACTCACGGTAAATTATTATGTCCACTTGTTGTCGTTGCCATGTGCAACTTTAGAAAAAAAGTACTTTGCAGATGACTGTCTGGTTTAATATGGAGGGAAACATTTGAACATGCTGATGTATTTACTTTTTATAGTACTAATTTCAAGTTCAATGGAAGGAGAATTTCTGATGGGGTTATAGAAATGGAATTCATAATGACTATCCTAACAGATTTTTTATTATTTATTTTTATGGACTGTGCTGGTTAAAGCATCTCAACATGGTTCTTCACTACACAACTTAAAAAGGTCATATGTCTTGCATGAACAATGACAAGGCTGTATTAATAAACTAGTTTAATAGGCACAACAGTATTATTCATCTGAAACTGCTGAAATGATAATATGCGTGGAAATAGTGGGAGATGAAAATATTTCATAATTTGTATTAACATTTCCAGAAATAAACTGTTGTTGGAAAACATGTGCTTTTTATACAATTTGTAGAGGATCTGTCTTACTGAGTAAAAAAAATACACATAATCAACTGTACACATATGTAAATATGTATCTAGACTATAGCTACACAAAGCTGAAAAAAACAGTCTGCAGTGGGATAGAGCAATTCCAAGGTTGAATTCCTATCTTTTCATTAAATATAACCTGAGGTCACACACCACAAACCTCACAATATTTTGTAATGAATTGATTTTTCCTGCAGAGTAGCAGTTCACAATCACTGCATTACCTATATGGCTTGTATGCAAAAGCATCTAAAGGATCCATTAGAACCATTAGGTAAATGCTCTTAAAATAAGTACTATTAACAAGGTAGCATACTTTCTAGAATTAAAATTAATTGATAATATGGTTCTCTTTTATCAATATATTATTCAGATTACAGACACTTTGGAAAAAAAAAGAGTTTTTAATATATTCACATACAGCATCTCATGTTTCATGGCAATTCTGCCTGCAAAGACCATCTCTCAAAATAAAAGACAATGCCCCATCTGTATGCAGTAGAATGTTCTTAAATGTTCCAGTCTTTCTAAAGTTGGGCCATTTAGAGAACAGTCATTATTTTAAATAAGATTAAAAAAAAAGAATATGACACAAACACAACAGTAATCAAAGTCTTTTCATGAGGCTGGATCAATGACTTGATTAGCTCTTCCAAATTCTACCCAGTTGAGTCCCAAGCCATGCGACTCAAACCCTTCCCTCTTCATTGCCTTATAACCTCACTGATTTCTCATGTCTCCTGATTTGAACCACCTTACAGAGTGAGCTATGAAACAGTAAGATGTTCCAAGAAGAGGCTATCGTCTCTGCTCCTGTTAGCTAATGCAGAAGTCATACAGAAAAAATGATGTGTCCAAGAGGTTAATTGCATATAATAGGTTAGAGATTGCACTCCTCTGAAGATTGTTACACATCCTCTACAGAATTCCAAGACATTTCAGAGACCTGCAGTTCTCTACTATCCTTTTAATCGGGCAATTTCTCACAGCATCCAATAAGCAATTTCCTTATCCAAAGACTTAAAAACAGGTTATGACATGCAATAACAAAAAAAGCAGGTAAAATACTGTCTACTTGGAGTTACCTGGTCTGAGCTGACTGTGATTGGCTCTCTGAGAATAATCCAGGTGATGCACTCTTCACAAGGTGGGGTAGTAAAAGAACCATGGTAGGTCCAGTAGTCATGAGATTTAGGGAAAAGAATTGAAGGATCAAAATTTGGAAAAGGAGCTTCTTTCCCCTTAAAACAAAACAGAAAATTCTTAAATGGCTCTGGTCAAGATTTCAAGATTCTAGTATGTTGCTCTAAGAAAGAGTGGCTCAAATACATCAAAGATCAGTGTACATAGTCTGAATCTATACATCATACAGTGATATAGTGAACGGCCCTTGCAGGTGGGCCCAAACATGACAAAGCATGACAAAACACAGAGCTCCACATGATACTATTGCTTGAACCCAAGCTACCTCATTTGGAACAGCTTCAAGTAGCAAGATGCTTCACTCATTCCTGGGCAAAAATAACTCTTTTCCTACTGGCCTTCTTTCCTATAGGAAATCTGTTCAGCTAATGAATATAGGATTAGGTCACCATATAATGAGCTGAGAGACATATACTTCAAGTTTGCAATAATACTTATGCTGACACAAGTTATGAAGACACAGAAGACATATTATGAAAGACACTTTTATAGTGAGAGTCTTAGCACCTAGTGTTATCTAATGCAGATGTAATGTTATCTTAGACAGTGTTGCAGAGTAGAACGAAAGATTAGAAAAACATGGCTCTTCTGTGGCTTTTTTGTTTGTTTTTAATTCTGAGAATTCCAAGCAATCTTCCTGTAATAAAGAGCGTAACTTTGTTACCTTTGTTTTAATAGCATTTATTTCTTCAAGAATTCTCTTCATCTCTGGTTTGGGAGTTTTCCCTACCTGTAAAGAAGAAATAATGAGTTCAAAGTGTTCCGATACATCATTTTACTTTTTTATAGTACTTTCTGCACATGCAGCTGAACATGTAGCAACTATAAAATATATAGCATCAAACCAACCCATTACTCAATCATCTTAGCAAGAAACATTCTTAGAAATAACAAAATGAAAAAAATGCCTAAAAAAAGTGACTGACTTTTCTCATTTTTTCAAAATCTCTTTGAGTGAAAGTGAACAGCATAACTCACACTGATTTCAGAATATACTAAATGTATCCCAAATAATTTATGATAAAGTTGATACATTATAAAAATTCTGATGATTGCCAAAGGACTGGATTCACAAATTAAAATGTTACTTTAATTCACAACAGTGAAACATATATAGTTTCCAGTTCTTACAGAAGAGCCTGTCCATTCAATGTAGCTTCTCATCTCTCAATGTGTAAGTTTAAAATGCCTCTGGCAGCATAAATTGGTCTTAATAAAATAGCTCTTGCTGGACAGCATACTCGCTAAGTTACTTTTCAAAATTTACTGCATAATTTGACTGTTATCTTCAGTTCTTTGAGCATGCTAAAGTGAAGTCTGGCAACAAACTTGGAGTGCCAATTTTTTTTCTCAAATTTCAAGTTGAGTATACTCATAGAGAAACTCAGTAGGGACTACATATGGAAGCTGTAAAAAAAGCTTCCAATCATATTATTGAAGGCTTTTTATTTCTGTGTCAGGCTGTGATTTTTGGCAACCTTTTCAGTTCTAGATATATGAAGGTAGATGCTCCTTATCTCACACAGCTGTCAATCAAGATGCTACGGTGAATGGCTCCCAGCAGTTTCTCATTCAAAATCTACCATGGACCACTACTAGGTTGTTGAGTTTTCTCAAACATACTAGGATTGGTGTACTATAGGTGCATTTGCAGAAATGCTTTATGAGGTTTGAACAACTGCTTCAGTTATGATGCCTCCTATCTGCACTCATGATTTTGCCTCCCTCAACAAATGCTATGACCCAAATGAGGAGGTGACATCAGCATAGAAACTAAGAACCATGGATAATCTCACAATAAAGCTATTCAATCTGACATTTAAATTTAGTCTAACACAGATAAACAACTCTTCAGACTGAAGTAAATGTGGGAAAAAAATCATTCTAATTTAAATCCAAACTTCATAATCAGACAAAAGTGTTTGCAATAGCTGATCTCAAAACAGATTTTATGTTTCTGTGTGTCTCTGGTGAATATAAATTAAAAGATAGCAAAGCCAGAATTCCAGTCTAAGACTAAGTACCCCAAAGATTTTTAAAAAGGTTAAGTTACATGTATTGTCTGTGAGTCAGTTTTGCCTGGGAGAACGTTCATGAATATTTGTCCTTGAAATCTGTCCAGGATTAGCACAGAAAACAGCTGATTGCTATTGGTCAAATGGCTACTACTGACATCCTGTCTCCAAAGCAGGGGAAAATACATCTGGATTTACAGTATCCATAGACCACACAGTGACACCAAAGCTGCAAGGGCAAAGGAGGATAATATGTGATACCATTTAAAATAACATGACTCATGTCCTGTAACTTGAAAACCATGCATTATTGAAAGTCAACTCAGGGAAAGTTCTTTAAATCACATACATGTTTTATACTATAATACTCACAGCCTTTTCCTGCAGTGTGGTACAATCCTTAGAAAATATATTGAGAAGGTTGTGTCTCCCTTTCACACTGCTAAGAATAGATAACTGATTAGACATAGACAACAGCAGATAGAAAGAATGAATGCTTCTGCTTACTTGCAAAAAAATGGCCAAAACAGCTATGCCATCAGTTCTTCTCACTGCATCAAGGTAATTACTGTATTTGGGATTCCAGTGCAATAAATGCAGCTGAAAACAAAGAAAAATAAATTTAATATTTTCTATTATTGAGTAGCAATACATTACAGACTGATTTCTTCTATAAAGTAAAAGTTATAGTCCTACCTCTCCTGCATATCTCACTCCATTCACAACGTGCTCTGAGCCATGGTCATCAGAAGAACCCCAATGAAAGTGGAGCTGGCGCAGCCTGTAAACTCCTGGGAGCGGCCCTCCTCTCAGCACTGCAAGTGACAATCTGCATCAGCATTAGACTCAGGTGTCTTTCAGGAATTTTTAAAAGACATAATATATGAAAAAATATTTACACACAGCTACTGTACACAGGATCTACATTCTGAGACTACTGAACACCTCTTAGAAATCCACATTGATTTCAGCAGCATTTCAGGCAGAAATCTTCAGTTATCTGTATTCACTTTCAGGCATTTGAAAATAATTTGTGTGGTGAAAATGATTTGTGAGGCTAGACTTCCATTATTGTTAATGGGGATTGTGGTTTCAATTCAGCTATATGGATTTGAGCATCTAGAGACACCTCTAAGGCATCTGTACAGTGCTGAAAGATGAGACCTAAGATCTGCACATAGTCACTTGAATTGCAGACATCATGCATATTTAAAAGCTCATATACAGTCACCTACATTTATGTGTGTTTATTGACATCTAAAAGTCACCTAATACCAACCTATATCCAAGCATATAAAGAATAGCCATAATTAAGATTAACTACTAAAATGCTAGATATAAGAGAGTTTCCAACAAAATCTTCCAGCTTGTGTCTCTTCCTGCAGACTCTGACACTCCTATTTAAAAAGCAATAATGTTACTTCTGCCATAGAAGCTGCTTCCTGGGGCTTTGGAAGAGGAAAAAGATAATGGTAAATGAAGCAGAAAAGCAGTCAGTGAGAATGTAAAATATTTTCCTTAAGAATTCAACTTGTACAATTCCTGTGACAAACAGTTGCGTGTATTCTAAATAACCTTAGCATCTTTACATCATAAAACAAATGGTTTATGATATGGTATATATGATACATATAAAATATATTTTATAAAACCTAATGTTTCAAATATAAGCCAAATGGTCTAAAAACCATGTCATATACTTGAAAGGAAAAACAAAAGAAAAACTCCTTGACATTCACCAAATACTAAATAGTATCCAATTCTCACGGACTTTATTTGGAAATAAATGTTAATATACGTTCCTACAAGCCATTCACCAGTTCTTAGGAATGGATCTTCAGTCAAATATATGGTTACATCAGGAAAGAAAAGGCATGAAGTCCACGACCATCTTAAAAAAGAAGTATTAAATATTAAGACTATTCTATACTAAATATTAAAAACAAGCTGCTATGCTTAACAAGTTCCTTTCATTTGCTTTAAGAGACATTCAGTACTGTAGTCAGTGCAGACACAGTAATACTAGTAGCTGACAAGGCCATCAATTCTCCATTAAAATAGATCTGTAAGACCAAATAATCCAGTTTAAGGAAAAAAACGTGTCATTATTTCCACTGATGGGCCATCAGTAGTCATTTTCAAACTGGCACCATACAAATCTCTATCTCATGTCAACACATCCATGCTTCATTCATCTATAAATAGACAGTAGAGTGTACTTAGCACGTTTTGAGCAGAAAGAACAACACAAAGAATAAGATACCTATAAACTAGCATTTCCGAAAGGACAAAAAGAGATTTCTTTTATTTACAGGCTTATGATGTAAAATATACAAATACATGACAATAAATGACTTAAAACAGAAAAATAAAAAAGTCATACCAATCCAATGCTATGTCTGCATAGCTCTAAATTAACAAGAGGAATCATTATTTTCTTTAAACGTTTGTCTTGGTTCACCATAAACTGAGCTGCCTAAGAGCTTTAGGATTTAGCTCATGAAAGGATGTTTTTTCTTCTATAAGTGTAATAATCGAGGACAATATTCCCAGGGACGCTAAGTGCTGCACAACAGGAACAGCTAAGGCCAGACAAAACTCTTATCTCACTGCATGTTTACACAGTAAAATGAAGATGTGATGCAGTTTGGATGGGCAATTCTACTTTACCTTAGTTAGCAAGGTATCCACAACTATAAAAAGGAGACCTGAAGTTTTGAAACCAGTGCATAGCCACTTCTTGAACAAATTAGGTAATCATTTGAGCTAATATCAACTCTCATTCATCATCAACAAACTAAAACTAGTAAAGTCATGTCTACACAAATGCTTTCCCTGTTTGCTGTGAAGACATATTGGGACAGTGAAGTGGAAAAAAAAAAAACCACCACACACAGGACGTGAGCTGTGTTTATAAACATGAGAAGAACCAATTGTTCTTGCAAGATTTATGATCACCACATGCAGCCACATCTATAAAATTAACAGTAAAATTAAAGCAATTAAAGCAAAGCAATACTGCATGATGATTGAAAAATATCACCTTTGTAGCCACCTATTTTATAATAACACAGTGAAGTATAAAACAAGTTTTTATATCAGTGACAAAAATAAGTTATAAAAAAGGTCTCTACTCAAAATAGAATCTCAATATTTACCCATCCCAGCCAACTGTGAAGGTAAAGCATGTTTTCTAAAAGCTTTCAGAATACGGACATTTTTTACTGACTTTTTTTCTTTTTAACCAAATACTGAATAGATATGCAGATAAATTGCTGGGTTTGTATTTGAACCTAGTACTCTTCAGGGGACAGACAGGGATAAAGAGGCCTAACAGAATTCTGTCAGGCTGCCATCGACTTTTACCTATGCTGCAACACACCTATTTCAGATTTGTGTCTCTTGATCAGCATGCCCAATAAGCTCCCAAACCATCTTTCTTTGTGATCTATGGTATTATTGGAAATCCTCATCTGCGGGGGCAGAAACCTGGCAGGCCATCTCGTAACTGCCGCCTCACATGGCCCTGTTCATTCAGTCATTTTAACCTCTAACAAAGGCATGGAAATTCAAAGTTAATGGTAACTTTACTCTTCAGATCCTTTGTGCCCAAGCTCTGCTGTGCCCATATTAACACTTGATGCCTCTCATGCAGACACTGCAAGTGATAGATGTGTTAAGCACAAAAGAAGAATTTAACTTTGTCATCTTTAGCAGTTTACAGCATTTGAGCTATTTAATGGTATGCAGCATAGCAACTGGGGTACGCAAGCATGGGGATTTAGCTGTCCTATTCCTGTGCACCTACTGACTTGTTCAAATATAAACTGAGCAAATCAACAGTCAAGTAAGTGTAGTCCAGAGAGGAGACTTGAAAGTGGAGGTTATTAGCTGCTTTGCTCGTCTCATGCTGTCAATCTGTAACTTGTTGTATAAACCTTTAACACAATTTCCCAACCAAAGACTAGATAACGTTAAGTGTTACAATAGCAATCCACAACAGTACTTCAAAATTTCCTCCCTTAGAGGTCAGTGAACTTATTTCATGTATGTACAGCTGTAATAGTCAAATTTTTGCTCAGGAATCAATCAAAGAAAGATGGTCTTCCCCATGTTCCAAATAAAGTTTCTAGATTTGATCCTTACTGCTTTACAAGTGAGTAAATGTACTATTTGTTGCTTCAGCAACAAATAAATGTTGGTAAACATCAACCATTGATGTTATGATGCAATGATGATATGATGTTGGGATGTTATGATTCTGGAGCCTTTTGTTTTTTTCCCTGTATCACCCATTTCCAAAGGCACATAATTTTTGATAAAAATCCAAATATATGATAAGAAATTGAAAGATTCTGCAAAAGATAGTCTATAGGAAAATATGCCTGTGCTGAGGTGTTCTAAGCTCTCAAATATCATCCATCAGAAAGTCAGTAAAGGGAGGAGTACTAATCTGTTTGGCTAATAAATTTCCATAATATTTTTCTATCCATGGGTTTTCTATAGAAAGTTAAACAAATATTAATTTTAAGGAAATTACAAGCCACAGATCTCACTCAATATCATAACAATGCTCCTTCTGCAGAGATAGTTTCAGACATTTCTTTGTCATAAATATTTCTGTAATTTTAGAAGAAAATAAGCTCAGCTATATGAAATAAAATGTAGCCTCAATTCAAAACAAAAAAAGAGTTAATTACTGCTGGATCTGAAAGAGTGTCTGAGTTGGCATTCTGTCTGGGAAACACTACAGTGGAAAGTGTCTGACAAACACCTAGCAGGGTATCAAAATAACTAGTTTTGGTTTAATTGAGGCCATCCTGGTAAAGCAGCTCATAATACTGAGTGATCTAACAAACTACAAAATAAGGTCACAGAATGGGTAAGGTTAGAAGGGACCTCTAGAGATCATCTAGTCCAACCCCCTGCCCCAGCAGGGACACCCAGAGCACGGGACACAGAGCTATATCCAGGCGGGTTCGAAGACCGCCAGAGAAGGAGACTCCACAGCCTCCCTGGGCAGCCTGTTCCACTGCTCTGTCATCCTCACCATGAAAATGTTTTTCCTCATATGGAGATGGCAATTCCAGTGTTTCAAAGTTGTGATTCAAAGTTTCAAGTTGTGATCAAGTGGACTGTCCTTCAAATAGGAATCTAAACAGAACTCTAATAGTGGTCTTAATTAGAATAACTCATTAACTGATTCAAGAATCTTGTCCAACTTCACAATAAGGGACACTACTATAAAGCACAAGCATCCAGGATGTGTTGATTTCAGCTGCCTATTCTCTTCCAGATTCTGAGACTCCAGCCTTCATTTGCAAGGAGTTAATGGTTTTTGAGTTTCTCTTTCCATACAGGGATGGATAAGACAAGCCACCATGTCCACGACCTCACATTCACTTGTATTGGCCAGCAACAATATAGTATTACCCATCACATGAGACTACAACAGCTCCACTATAGCTTTCTCACTTGAACATGAGCTAATACATTTAATGATGCTCACTGGTCATATGCAATGATAGACATGATACAGCTCCCAGAATAAATATATGTAAATATATGTCATGAAAACATTCATTTAGTAGCTTCCTAAAATCAAACTAGATTTATAAATAAATTCTCAATCCCATCTACTACAATAGCTCCACAGAAAAGAACAATAAGTTCTTTTTGCAGCATAGTATGTGAACTACATTGGATGTACATCTTTGCCAGTGACCTCTCTCTAATAATTTGGGCTTAAGAAACTTGTACAAACTGTGAACATTTGAAGTGTCCACAGTAGGAAAGCTCACAGAAATAAATTCTGAGAAGTCCATAATAATTCATTTCATTACTTTGCTTTGCAATTTGCTCACAAATATTAGAAGGTATATCATAAATCTATATCATCTACCACTTCCAAAAATCCAGGTAAGATAGCAGATATCTCTTCAAAATATATAATCCCACTCACTTTTAAAAGCTAATCAATGCATATGCAGCACACTGTGTGTTGTTATGAGTGGTGAGAATTTTGGAGAATACAGCTGAAACACTGAAATTTCTCAACTCCAAGGTAAAACCTAAGATAAAAATCTCATGAAAGTCACAGGGAGTTTTAACTATGACTTAATGATAACATCTGGTTCATTATTTTATTTAACAGAAATTGCACATGGATATAGTTTTCAAATATTGTAATTTCAGCCCTGTACACAGTCAAAGATGTTCTGCTGGATGTCTCAAGTACTCTTGGGTGAATCTCAAGAGCTTCAAGACAAAGTTTGGACTCCATATTCCCTGAGTGACAAAACAGCATTGGTTTTTATGAGCATAAGGATTTATCCCACATTTAAATTCACCCCACAAGTGTTTTTGCAGCTCCCTTCACTCCTTAGGATTTTACCAGTGGACTGAAACAATTGTCACAGGTCTTTCTCATCAATAGTGCAGGCCACACTACTCACAGCATCCTGTGTGTCACATGCAGATGCTACATATAGACCTCCTGGCTGGAATGAACATACAGAGCAAAATTTCTCTTCCAAGCTATTTCAGAATTACTCATTTCTATGTAATAACACATTGAAACAAAAACAAAACTAACCTGATCTATCAAAAGAATCATCAAACACAACTCTGCAGGTTTTCCCATTATTGAGGATGGTCTTAGCTGCACCAGGATCGTAACTAGCAAACCATGGTAGTAGGGAGCGATCATAATGCACTTCTTTGTTATTGATTTCAATAGGTGATTGATGATGTCCTTTGGCAATTGGGTAATTTTTATGCCATTGGTCTGGTCCTAGAAAAAAATACAGATAAATATCATGAAAATCTTTGCCAGATGATAGTTGTGAATTATACCTCTTACAGGCATATATTGCTTTGCTTAGCTACAGAACATCAGCAGAATGTATTAATAAGGGTGCTACTAATCACCTGGTTGTTAGTCACTATCTGTCAAGAGTTTCACTGTGCAAAAAACAGTTAGATGATTCTAATTGAACTGTTAGATATCACACATTATTCAACTGAACCTAAGCATTCTTAAAGAAGATGAAACCTGGGGCTTTCTGTGTTATATCTTTTATTGGGAGATATACAATTCACCAGAGAAAGCAAAGGCTTATACTCTAGTCTAGCAAAAGCTAAAAATGTGATGGGACATGCCTTAGTAATTGCAGCAGTGCCACTAACAGGAGGAAAATTTTATTTAACTTTAATTCACAGCATTTCACTGCACACACCCACAAGTATCCCGGGCGGCTGCGCTATTCCGCACTGCCACAAATGCCCAGATCCTAGTGCCCACAGCAGCCGTGTCCACAGCACCAAGGCTGTTTGTCCCCCTTGACCAAGCATGAGCCCGTACTGAGGGAGAGCCCCAGTGCAAGCAGTCTCCTCCACTACACAGCCCAAATGGCCACACGTGGGCCAGACCCACGGGGTCTCCGTGTGGAGGGCGCCCCTGCTCACCGTTGTCGCTGTCGTAGCCCCAGGGGTAGTAGTTGGGGTTGATCATGGTGCTCCAGGCTCGACCCGCGGCTCTCACGGCACGGTGGCCTCATTGCTCACTCACAGGGGCTTTTTATAGACTCCAGCCAAGCGCTGGCCCGTCCGCCCGCCGGTGTGGGAGGCCGGGAGCACCGGGGGCGGGCAGAGGTGGCTCCGCTGCCTTCCTGGGCCTGCCGGGCAGCCCCGCCAGGACCTGTCACCCCCTCACCTGCTCTAGGGCTGAGGCAGAAACATCTCTTCAGTTGCGGGGTGCTGGTTAAATGCTAGGTGGCACCAGGGCAGATGGCCAAGGGTAATGTGTGGGGGGGGGCAATGAAGAAGGTGCATATGGCCTCCCTTCAAGAGAGCTTCACAATGATCTTGGGAAACAGAGGAAGGAAGGTGCTGGGAAGCATTTGCAAGGGAAGAGGGGCTAACTGCTCATATTCCCTTAGGCTCCCACTCCCGGAAGTCTGGTGCTGCATATGGACAACCCAGAGGCAGATTTTCATTCATAAAGGACTCATATATATGTGTGCATACAGACATACCTACATATACACACAATAGGATGCCTAATCTGTCTGTTTTCTGAAATTTCAGAAATTCTTGTTGTGGTCAAATACAGACTCAACAGAGAGGTGATGTGGGAGAGAGCATGTGCAGTGGCTTTTCTTTCTGTGTACTCTAGGTTGCTTCTTCAAAACATGGTTCTGCTCCAGTGTTAATGGTTTTTCCATCTTCCTGCAGCAAGTCAAGGTCTGTCTGGTGCTTTGTCACAGTGTCACTGCTCATGTTTCCTGGTGTTACAGAGCAGGACAGTGTTGCTGCTGTTTGCTTCTTGAAGAGCTATTTGCCTTAAATTTGAACCATATGAGAACAAAGAATCACAATTGGCGCTATATTTCCCGCTTGGTGTGCGGCATAACTCTGGTTCGAAGGTCATGGATGAGTCCAACAGCTTCTATGTGCCAATGCTTATCACAGGTTCACACCCTTCCCTATAAAATTGCCACATATACACTTGGATTTCTGCCCTACTCCCCGCAGAGCTTTCTCCCAGTGTCTTTACAAACAAAAATTCATTTACATTAATTGTTCTGGCCTTTGAGAGGGTGCTACTTCCTACTACACAGATACTTTGGGTACTAAAAGTCATGAGACTAGCTGAAGATTCAGTTCTGGACAGCTTCAAATAAAGTCTTTCTTATCAAATTAAACACAGGATCTGTTTGTTTTCCTTTGGGACTAATTCCCTTCATTCAGCAGGGAGTTATTCATCAGCTTGCACTTCAGATTGTAACATTTGCACATTTCACAGATGATTCATAAAGGAAAGCCAAATGACTTCTAAAAAATACTTGTTATCCTGACATGTGGGAAATTATTAGCCAAATAAAGAAAATAGATATTAGATAGATATTAGTAGCAGTAACGTGAAATGAATAAGAGACTGACTGAACTGAAAGATGAATTATTGAGATTTAAGTTTTTATTACACTTTCTGAATATAGAGAAACTAGATTATCTCATTTAGTAGAAATGAAGTGGGAACAAAAGTGTAAGCCTGATAATGAAAAGTGGATTTGACACAAATTGGAAATATAAGGTTGTTACAGAAAAGTCCAGTAGCCTTGAATGCTGGATAAACTGAAATGCATGAAGTTTAGTATAAAGTATAAAATGATAGTCCTAAATAACGGTCTTTTCTCACGTTTTGTTTTCTGATCTCAAGTAGAAATGAAAGAGAAGAAAGGAGGAATTCATTTGTCATAAGACAATAATATAGATTATCTGACGGAACTGCTCATGAAAATAAAAGGTAAAAATTGAGGTTATATCAGGTATGGTCATATCACCTGAGCTGCAAAAATATTAGTATGACCTCCTCTGGAATAGGTTTGTAGTTCTAGTCAATAATGTATGCTCAGTAAAGAATAATTAAGATTAATTTGAACAGGTGCAGAGGAGATCAGGGAACTAAAGAATATTTTTTGCAAGAGGAGATTATGAAAGCTTTATGTGTTTAGCATAGCAAAACAAATGGAAAGAGGGTGACAGCTGTCTGTATATACCCATCACAGACATAAACACAAATAAAGAAGTTATTTAAGCTAAAAAGCAATGTCAGCCAAAGAACAAATACATATACGTGTGCCATGAGTATATGCAGGCTAGATAACAGATGAAGGTTTACAGTCATCTGATGTCTTCCAGTAACTACAGCAGGAAGAGTGGAGACAGGAACAGGGTATGGAGCAACTGCATATTTATGATTTCCCATCTCTTCCTCATTTTTAACCCATTTCTTCTTATTGTCTGACTCCCAGGACCCAAAGACAAATTCCCAAATCCAAATCATGAACCATGAATTTTGGATGGAAATGTGCACTCAGAAAGTCTTGCAGATTGCAAAGGGGAAGGGAAGGAAGGAAGGAAGGAAGGGAGGAAGGGAGGGAGGAAAGGAGGAAGGGAGGAAGGGAGG
>JAUBOD010000048.1:399200-419889 GCA_032353885.1 Nothura maculosa | reverse complement strand
GGGGGGTTGGACTAGATGACCTCTAAGGTCCCTTCCAACCTTACACATTCTATGATTCTATGATTCTATGATTCTGCCAAACAGACCAATTAAAGAGTTAGAGGAAGACAAAGAATCCAGGAAGCTTCATTTGCAGCTTTACCACCAGGACGCTTTTAACCACCCATCTCCTGTAGGATACCGATCACCCTGATGGTGAACGTTAAGACTGCAGATCTTTGCTCGCACTCTGGCTGCGGGGTCGGTCTCACTGGTACTTGTGTTACACAGCTTTGGGAGCACAGTGAAGTGTTGACACAATGATGGGCAAGGAAAAATGACTTAGAAATTCCTGTCTGCCAGTGATTCTTTGGCTACATCCTGCCTGTCAGCTGAGCTGTCTCCCCAGAAGGTAACAGAGCTAAACAGAGTTAAACTAAGCTTGAAGTCTCTAGCCTCTCAGAGACATGGTAAGCAAACACCTAGTGACTTAACCTGGGTTTATCAGTAGTAGAGAAGACAAATGGCAAAAATGAGTCATCAGCAAAGTCCCTCTCCCTAGGCAACGAAGTTCCTACTGGGTGAAATCACTATTATATAGACTTAGATGTGGAAAACCAAAATACACACACACATATCCCAGCATCAAGGCTGAAATGTGTCATTCTGAGAGGTAACACAGTCAAAGCAGCAAAATAAAGGCACACACACACTCCAGCAATCCTCTAGCTGCTATAGCGATTGCAAGGCAACAAGACCCCAGCCGTGCTCTATGGCTGGATGGGTGAAGAAATAGCAGCACCAAAACAAGCCCAGTGGGCAACAGCAAAAGATGGCAAAGAAATATAACAAGGTTATCTCTTTTCCTCTTAGCACACAGAGGTGAAATACATCTGACTATCTCCAGAATACGAATCTTAGATAACAAACTATGAACAAGAACAAGAAGGAAAAAGTGGTTCATTAAAGGAGAATTTATTCTTCAGGTGTTCATGATGGAGTATCTCAGGAAGTTCACTACTCAGGATGCTCTATGGAGAAGCATTTAACCTTGTGCTCATGTACTGTTGATCCACCATTAATCTACTTTCCTAAAATACTGGTTCATTTTTCTGCCTTTACTACATTTCTTTTGAACTTTATTTGAAATATTGAAGTATTTTCTTCCAAGATCATATGGCTTGTTCATTTGTGATGAAGAATCACATCTATCCCATGTTTCCACGTTAAGGTTAGTACTTGTATATAGCATTTTTTTCTGCTTTAAAATCAAATTCAGTTATCTGTCACGTTTCACCACTCAGATTTCAGGCTTGGAAACACTGATCTGGATTCAGAGGAAAAGCAGTAGAAGGCAAAAGCTGACTATGCTTTGGGATGCAGGGATTTTCTCACTCAGCTTCAGCAGAAGCCTTATTTGAATGAGGCTTTTACCACCCTGCCCTTCAGAGGCTGAGGTGGGCGCCAGTTATCAACCAGTGGGATCACAGGTTCATTCTCAGGGTTCTTGGAAAGGCTCCGTAACCTTGCCATCTGCAAGGAAGCAAAATCAAAGTGTCATTATGAATAAAACTGGAACTAATGCAGATCCTGATGCCTACAACTAGAAACTAAAGCATTTTTTTTTCACATGAGCACAACTGGTAGAAATCTGCACAGCCCTCTGTCTAAGAGTTTGCAGGGAGCTTCATCTGCAGAGCAGCAGATAATCTGACTGACTTTGGCCTGGGCTTTTCTGGATTTTCTGCTGAGCCACATACACAGGGGGAAACAAGGAGAGGTGCCTCCTTTGTGACCCAGCTGAAGTTCAGTTGAATCTCTGGTGGAAAAATGGTGATCCATGACAGAGGATGCCCATCTACGCATGCACAAAACAGTCTATAGAACAGTTGGTCTGCAGAAGTCCAAGAATTGGATTAATAATCTAGAATTTCAGATTATATGCAGAGTATAGTAGATGATAGAGCATGTTACCTTTACTCTCAGTAAAGACTCTCACAATAACTTCTAGGATAATTAAACGTTCCTACAATATTATAGTGCCATACCAGCTCCTGAGGCCAGCGGGCCCCACGAGGCTGCAGAGAGGCTGCAGATTGCAGAAGGGATGGGCATTCAGAATAGTCACTCTTAGCAAGCCTGCACAGTTAGTTAACAGATTCTGAAACTACAAATCATCATAGCACCATCATCATCCTACATTCCTCTTCTGTACTTGCAACACAGAGCTTGCAGATCATCACAACAGCATGGTGAGTGCACTGAGAGCAGGAAAAGGAGAGCAGAGCTAGTAGGAGTTTACCTGGTCTGGGCTGACTTCAATGGGCTCCCTCAAGAGAATCCAGGTGATGCACTCTTCACAAGGAGGGGTAGTGAACGAGCCGTGGTACGTCCAGTAGTCCCGAGATTTGGGAAAAAGAATTGATGGATCGAAGTGCTGAAAAGGAGCCTCTTTCCCCTAAAATAAGACAAAGTAAAGCTCTGCAGTGTCTAGTGATAGCCATGTTAAAAGATGTCAGTATATATGTTGTTACAGAAGAATTAATTAAATATGAAGACCATGACATCAGCTCTTTTCTTTCTCTCAGGCATCTGCCCTGTAAGAGCTGATGGATTGATTCCATTGATGTATAAAAAGAAAAGACAAAAAGAATAGTGCAGGACCAAGCAAATCCATTGTTCCATTGCTCTATTCCTCATATCTTCTAAAATCCATTTGAAATTATCAACATTTTGTTTTGGTTTGGAGACATTTTGAGGTCACCTGGGATAAAAGTTAAATACTGGTGCACTGCAGCTACAGGATACTTGCAGAGGTGAGAAGCTCTGTGTTTACTTAAATAAAAGAAACAATCCTGCTTGACAATTCACAGTATCCTCTGGTGCTACCCTTACACAGCAAAATGATATCAAGATTTTGAACTTCTGATTTCTGCTTCTGTTGCTTTTAACTATATTATATCGTAAAAAAAGTATTCTGATACCTTGGTCTTAATGTTATCAATTTCTTCAAGAATTCTCTTCATCTCTGGTTTGGGAGTTGTTCCAACCTGCAACACAGAGCACAAATCCTACATTTTTCCACGATGTTTCACAGTATGAAAAAAGTATTCAGTACATCCCATCTGTCAAGGTAAGCAGCAATACTCTCAGGACATCTTGTACAGACTGGCATAAAATGGTGCCTGCTAATAGGCCAAGATGAATAACAAACTTCAGTAGCTGGTTTTGTAATTCAGAAATATGCTGGAAGGTTTCACAAGGCATCGTCCTGTGATCCAGCAACAAACCATATGCCAACAAAATGTCATTTAGACCTCACAGGGCCTGTCATAGGTCCCCAGCTAGAATGCAGGCCACAATGGCTGTGTGATGATGTACAGATACTCAGTGGCTGTGATGATTTATAGATATGCAGCACAAGTGCTGCTAGTCTGAAGTGCTGGAGTTCCTGCAGATGCTTAGGACATTCTGCAGCACATACAGTCAGACCAGACTCCGTACAAAAATAATGATGAAATTCCTGTTGTGGCCCCACCATGATATGGGGTCACTTTATAATTGTGTTCACAACATTCAAAGCTTTCAGAAGTTCTGATGTGGCTCTGCACCCAAGTAAACAGAGTATGTGTAAAACATGCTTTCGTCACCATATTTTGTTCCAAACCAGCTTAAACTGAATTCTTCAGTACAGAATTTCTAGGTGACCCTGCCCTAGGAAAAGAAATTGTGAATTGCTTCCAGTTGCTTCTAAAATGTTACAGTGCTAGGAAGAATAATTGGAATGTTTGCCCCAAAGCTAAAAAAAAAAAAAAAAGGTGAAAAGTATAGAAAATCTGCAGAGACCAAACACTTGTGACTTACTTTCAGAAAAATGCCCACAACAGCCACACCATCAGGTTGTTTCAAAGCTCCTGCAAAATTACCATGTTTGGGATTCCAGTGGACCATATGTAGCTGCAAAAAAATCGACGTTTAAGTGTAAGAAATTGCTAACAGCTCAGTCTTACATACAGTTAAATTAAACTGAGATTAGCTTTCAGTACATAGTAAGTAAAGGAATAGGTCTGAACAAGGAAACTCTACATAATATTTTTCTTACTTCCATTCACATGGTTCCATGTACTCACATTTGCTATTAGCATCACTCTGTATATAATTGAAGCACAAAAGAAAGAAAATAGACTTTACATTTTCAAATATCATTCTGAAATAATTCAGTTGTGACCAGTTTAGCTCATGCCTGTGGCATGCACACATGCAATGCAGGAACGTCTACGGACAACATGCACCTCTTCATCGCAGGTAGCTTCTTAGATTATTAGGCTATGCAGGTATAAGCTCAAAGATTTACACTGGGCTGTATGTAGTGCCTATGATGCTGCTTTGCATCTTCTGCTACTTTTGCATATTGCACTGGTAGGCAGTAGAGGGAGTAACTTGGCATTTCCTTCTCAGTTTTACTCTGAGAATGCTCAGTTTTCAGGAAGTCTTTCAAGATTTTAAATCTCCTTCCAAAAAATCTCTGGCTCCTATACACAGCCATAGCCACCAATGTGGAACCTCAGCATAAGTTCTTTCTAGAATAAAATACTGCACAAAACTTTGAGACTAAGGCATATTTTGAATGTCTTTTGTTTTCTAAAACACACTCAAAATTATTTAAAATAGCAACAAAATAATTTCCCCTAAGTGTTAAGTATTAAGTTTCTTGTCTCTAGTGGATTTAGATTCTTTCTCAACAATAACAGGAGGGGGCATATATCTTTGGCCATGTTCTAGAAGTTTCGTACATTCCAGGCAATCTTTTCCTGTCTATAAACACCAGATTACTTCAATCAAAAGCGAAGTAAATATCTCTGTTTGAAATAACTAAGAAATAGCTTGAGGAAGCAAAACTTGTCCATCCAGTCAGCCAAGAGAAGGCAGTATATTAATGCAGCTATGCTAAGGCATGGGGAAAACAAAAAAGCATTACCCACAGTCAACTGTGCAACATTTGCACCCACAGTTCTGCAAAATATCTGCCAACATTTTCCTATAAGTGGGCAGAGCCCCTGGAAGCTTTGTATATTGACAGCATAGGTGGTTGTACAATAGCAAAGCACTGTGGCAGGCTTTTCATGGGCAGAAGTATGGATAATAGCCTATTTTCAAGTAATATGGAGGAAAAAAAACGCATTTGTTAGTAACTGACTTTCATCACCAATGAATTCACTTGTATTTATTACCCAAAAAAGTCTTCCAGATCCAAATGAGCCATCAATCCTAGTAACTTTACACCAGTACTTCGCAGCAAAAAATATAGAACATGTTTGCCACAGTTCTTTAAAATAAATACAGAGATGTGGAAGCTGTTTAGAAGCTAGAAAATATTCCCTGTCTCTCTGAATTTTAAGGTACAGGAACATAAACTGAATTAAATGTGCCTTTAGATAGTTCTTCATTACTAGTAATGGTTTCTGAAACTTAGGAACTGAGCACCCATTTTTCTGAAAATAGTAGATCATTTGATCACAAATATTTTGAAACATTAAAAAAATATATCTTGCTGAAAGAGTCATATTCATTTTAGGATATATTTGCAAAGACATGTTTGTTGGCAGATACATCTCATCCCACTGCACACTGATGAATATTCATAAGTTTTATGAGGGATTTTAGAGAAAAATAAATATTTGCAAAGGGAAAATAGTTAATCTGTTTAGATGCACAGTCAGTCAAATTCCAGTTAGTACCACATGGTGCTATCAAGAAGAAGTCCTACCTCGGCAGCGTATTTCACCCCATCTATAACATGCTCAGAGCCATGGTCATCGGAGGAACCCCAGTGTAAGTGGAGCTGGCGCAGCCTGTAGGCTCCTGAGAGTGGCCCTCCTCTCAGCACTGCAAGTGACAATCTACATCAGCACTGCCCTACAAAGTGGTGACACACACGTTTTACTGGAGAGGGAGCCATACTTTAAGAGTGTGGAGCACCTTGTGTAAATCCAGCTGATTGCAGTGGGAGTCACAAGGCTCCACATGAGCCTGGGCCTGGGCCTGAATTCCTTTATGGCTCAGGATAAAACTATTTGCTTTCAAAACTGTGAAACCTGCTGTGACTCGAGCACTGAATCACATCCCGACTGCCAAACACTACCCTTTCCTCTGGCAAGACATGTTCTTCATTAATAGGGCAGATGAGGAAAGTATTAGCAGTTTCTCCTATCAAGAAAACATTCTCTTGGGATTAACTCCCAAGTTGTCACATAGTGCCTTCAGACATGTCTATCATCCATGAAGAGTTTCACCGTTAAATTTTTATCCAACAACCTGCAGAAAGTTCATAATAGGAGCAGATGGGGCATCCAGAGGAACAAGAGACGGGATAGGGACTGGAGGCAAGGGCAGGAAGATGGGGAAGATGGTTTACAGAAAGCATAGCTGCAAGCTTGGCAAAATCAAGGTTTTTTTCCAACAATATTCCTTGGACAGGCACTTCCTTGAGCAGCTTTTGCCTAAAAGTTTCAGTCTTTAGTGAGCTGTGAAGAAGACAGAGAGGAACTACCACATGAGAAGCCTCATAATTAGTTTCCTTTATCATACTGTTTTGATGTTTGTATTGACTTGAAATTGATTTATCTCTTTCCTATCCTAACATACATTTAGAAATTTCTAGGGATGGAGCTGTGATACGGTTTTACAGGCTTGAAAAAACCCAGAATGGGGGAGGGAAAGCTACAATTTGTGGCTTGCTTTCTCTAAAATGCAAATTTAGTACTGTCTTGTGAGGAAAAATGATCTTCTACCATGATTATTACTTGAAAAATACATATTGTGATATATGTGGTGTGGTAGACTTATCTGAACATATGTTAAGGTCAATGGCTACTGTCAATCAAGAAAAAATGAAAAAAAATCTAACCTAAAACCAAAAGATGTTTCTCATTGTTGATATTATACAACAGTAACCACATCCAAACTTGCACAAACTGAGAAGCGTCAAGAGACACAAACTGCCTGACCTGAGGCTTTTTCAGGTGGATGTTTTTTCTGACTTCAGAATTAAACACCTAGTGAGTGTCTAATCTGAACATTTTTTTTCTGTACTTTTGAATAAAGCACATGACATTGATTTCACACAGTATTTGTGGTGCATTCCATGTTACATATTAAAAAATAAAAAAGCGCAATTTATTATTTGTCTGAGACCACTGTGTAGAGACTGTAGTAATGGATGTTAAAGCCCCATACAAATAGAGATCATTAAGACAGTCCCAAAGAGTTTACATCCTATCTTCACAATGTGGAACAAAAGCAGGTAGCTGAAATGGTAAATGGAGGAGTCCAAGCAAACAAAGAGCTCGGCAAGATAAAAAATAGTGATAGTGATCTTTGAATAGAGTGCAGGTATGTCAGTAATTACATACCTTACTAAAAATAGAATTCCAATACAAGTGCCAGCAAAGCTGAGGCAGAAAAATACAATGGAAAGTAACTGCATTTTCCATGGATTAAATTGCCATCCGTCTTCCTAAAGAACTGAGTACATGACACAGCACTGAAAGTTTAGTTTTTGTTTTGGTAGCTGTTGCTCACTTACACTCAGAATTATGCACTGATATAGCTCTTGAATCAAATTTTGAACAATTTGACTTGGAAATCCAAGACTTATCCTAATTAGCAAAAACATTCCATACCTTTTCATAAAGGAGTTCTACAAAGTATAGGGTAAGAATCATTACAAAATGTCAGAGCTTAAATCAAAAGAATTTAAATGTTTCTATTATATTGGAATCGTCCTTCAAAACAGATGATTGTTGCAATCATTAGCTTATGCCATCCACACGCAGCACACCAAACACAGATGCAATGTTTCCGTAGCATATTGTAGGTCAGTAAGTAAGACTGATGAACAACACTAAAGATTTCATGTCATGGTTTTCAATTACTTTGTGCCTGTAGGTCTAGGCCCTTCATTTGTACTCAGTCTATGTCATGTTGCTTGGGATCTGTGTAGCCGCTTTGTTCTATCAAAACTATGGCTAAACTTGTTTCAGAAGATTCTGCTATGGCTCAAACAGTATACACATATTATGCAAACATCACTCTATGCAGTAGATAAAAATATATATTAGGCTTTACTGGATGCTGGACACAGTTGCTTCATTCAGAATAGCTGCAAGTGTACTGAGTTTCTTTAAGGACTGAAATAACTAGAATTGAAGAACAGGATTATAAAGGACTCTTATAAAAAGCGGTCAAGCTTTGTGATTTAAGTTTATTTTAGAAAGGAATAGTCTGTATGTATGAAAGGAGGAATGTATTTGTATAATGAAAAGCTGTGGCAGGTTAAAAACATAGAAAAACCTAAAACTATTTGAGCAAGCATCATGGTAACTACAACCACCAGAAAAAGAAATGAAAGGCCTCATTTCTAAAGGCCTCTATACAGTGCAAGGAACTGCAAAGAGCTCGTTTTAGTTGGTTGCTTCATTCTTTATTCACAGAAATCAATCAGTCTTTGCAGATTCTTAAGATCAGTTATAACTGCACTGGTGATTTGACTACCTCATTCATTTCTCCCACCTGGAACAGTCAGTAAAACCTCTCGTGCAATTGCTTAGTTCAAAAGGATTTAGGAGAATTTTGTCAGGAGTAAATTCCAGGTACAAAGGTACATTCCAGGTGACTTAATGTTCCTATGATAAAATAGCAGCAGCAATGCTTGCAAAACTAAAAAAGAAGTAAAGCAAAACACTCAGAAGGTTCTTCAGATCCACACAAGCATGTAGAAGTTTTCTTGAATTATCTAAAATGCAAATAGCACATAGATGTGATATCTCCACTGGAAAGAGTACAGCTGTTCATGGCCAAGGACTCAAATAACACTGGAACATCCAGCTGCAAATGCCTGTCTGAAAAAGCCCTAGGGCCAAATAAAGCAACCATTAACCTGCCTGTCAAAGATAGAGAAAAACAGAAGCAAAGTCACTGGAAACAGGAGGGTGTAACATCCTGCTCACATGGTGTCTAGGGAGACCATGTATCTACCATTACCTCTTCCAGGTAATTTCCCCTCCTCATGCACAGTGCCTAAGCATTTGGTTCCACGTAAGAGAAGGCAACTTGAGGAAGAGAAATTCACTTTCCCAGCCTCCAGAGCTGACAGTTACCAACCGTTTGGCTACCGTTAGATGCCTCCCTTGCCAGCCCAACCTGCACCTATGAGCTGGCCCTGCAGCTAAAGCCTCCTAGTCCTGCATGCAGCACACCTAGAAATGGCTTGATCCATCTAAAGACGCTCCTGGGCCAACTCTTTTCCACACTCAAATAGTTCTTCTCTGCTGGCCTATGTAGTCCAGTGACTATAGGATGGGTTTTTGCCTCAAGCACATTGCAAACCTTAATTTCAAAATTAAAAAATAAAAAAGGAAAATTCACCCAAAATTCCCAAACTGACCTGATCTATCAAAACTGTCATCAAAGACAACCCTGCAGGTGCGCCCGTTGTTGAGGATGGTTTTGGCAGCGCCGGGGTCGTAGCTGGCGTGCCAGGCTGGCAGCGACGGCTCGTGCCGCACCTCCTGGCTGTTGATTTCAATGGGCGACTGCTTGTCCCCCTTGGCGTAGGGGTAGTTCTCGTGCCAGTGCGCGGGTCCTGCGGGGGAAGGCGAGGGACTGTCACAGGAGCACCCTCCTGCCCGGCCCCCAACGGCCGCCGTGCCCAGCGCCCCAACGGGCGCGCCCCAACGGCCACCCGCGGCCCCGCTCACCGTTGTCGCTGTCGTAGCCCCACGTGGACTGCGCCATGGTGCCGGCACCCACCTCCCTCACGGCTCCCTGCTCCCCGCGGGGCTTTTATAGCCGCCCCTCGCCGCGTCCCGCCCGGGGCGAGCGGCGAGGGCAGGACCGGGAGGCGGGCAGAGCCGCCGGCCGTCCCCTCCCTTCAGGCAGCGCCTTTAATCCTTCCCAAGGGGTTAAGCGTGGGTTCAGTCCCGGTTTTCCTGCACCTCAGTGAGACAGAGATGCTGACGGCTCCTGCAAGGGGGTCTAGACACAGCTCAGCCCGCACAGAGCCCATCACACCCAGGTGGCCACTGCGGCTCTCACTCCATCACCTTTGGGCAGCCCCTCTCGGTTCTTTCAGGGCAGGCAGCGCTGGACCATCCTCATGGGGAGCTCACCTGCCCCACAAGCAGCAGGAGCAAGGCAGGCAGGCAGCGTCTGCAGGGTTTCACCCTCTTTCTGTGCAGCGTAGCTGGTTTGGAGCTTGAGTTTGTGAGGCCAAACACCCATGTACCTACTAGTCTTTACAGGTGTCTGGTCTGACAGCATCCAGAGAAGAAGAGCATGGAGGAGGCATAACTGGTGGAGATTCAGACTGGATCTGTTCCAGGATATGCCTATGTATGCAGAGAAATGAGAACAGAGGGTGGATGTTTCATTCCTCTGAGTGAAAGCAAGCATTACTCAGCTTAGCAATTGATATTTCGTTCAGGAAAATGCCATTTTTCAGATGATGGAGAAGTAGTAATCACTAGGGTTCCACTTGCTGGCTTTCTCTCTATATATGTCTGTAATCAAAGCTAAGAGGCATTGTGAGCAATGGAGATTTCCAGTAGAATTTCAGCAAAGCTGCTTACATACTCCATGCTCTCTATCAGCACTGGAAAGTAACAAGGAAGCTCCAAGACTCCAGAAGTTGCAACTTGCCAGTGGTTGGTGTATAGTTCAAAGATTACAGCATTCAGGTCGCAGGTCAATCCGACCAGATGGAGGATAAGAGCTCCACTTTTTTTGCTTGTGTATATTGCTATTCTCATAAATAACTAATTTGGACTTTTTTTAGAGTAGTTACAATGGCTTCTTGGAAGTTGCTTGTTTAATAAAGCTATATCTATATACATATAATCTGTATATATTTCCTTTCTTCTTGCTGTGAAATAAATCATGAGTAGATGACGTTTTTCCTCAAATGATGCTTGTTGCATCACATCACAACACATCATATCATATCACACCACACCATATCACATGAGAGCTTTGTGAAGCTTTGTAGGCAAATGGCTTGATGCACATCCAAGGCTGATCAGGCACATCCAGAGCAGACCCCAAAAGCTCCTGAAAGAACCCTTAGAAATACCAGATCGTAGGTATGGATGTGCTGATTTTTATATTTAGCAGTAACACAGGTATTATCTTATCTGATATTAAATCTTATTCACAGCCAGACTGTCACACCTTTGCCACACACGTTTGCCTAAACAAAGCAGCACTAGAAGTGAAGTGCTCTTGCAAACACACAAAACTTGTCAGAGTGAGCCCCACTACCACAGCTGAGCCTCCTTCCCTCATGCCCACGGATATTTTTGCCTCACTTGCCGACTACAAACATGAGTGAAAGTCCATCAAAGAACTTTTCGCCAAACTAAACTTATAAAGGTTCTACATAGTATAACATATTATATAAGGCAAACATTTATATATATATATATATATATAAAAATATATAAATGTTCGCCTTATCAGACCAAAACTCATAAAATCGTAGAGATGTCACTTGTCAGCTTGAGAAATGCTAAAATAGACTCATTGTAAAAAATTCCTATCGTATTTAGATAGAATTAAATTAGGAAAATTATATGAAATAGTTTTTGAACACACTATGAACAATTATGCATTTTGTTTTTTTAAAAGAATCTTTTAAACAAAAGATAATGTAATCTTTTACTCCATCATCAATCAAATGAATAATGTCACATTTGTTTGCAAGGACAAGCATATAAAATTGACACCTGTTGGAATTTTAATTCAGAAAGCTTAGACATTAATCCTTTCGAAATGGTTTCTACCTCATCCTGTTAGACAGAAACATTTACAAGCTCATGAAATTCTAATTGGAGCAGCTTATTTTGTGTCTGCATAAACAGACAGCTTTAGTAGGCTTGTTTATCACAGGCTCTTGAGGACATTTAATCAACTTCATGTCTTAATGTATACAAAGAGTGCTTACTCCAGCCTTTTATGGAGGTAAAGTCATGATCTGTATTGCACAGAAATAGATGCAACACCCTTCTGTCACTGAAGTTTCAGCTCATGGTTCTGAATGAGAGTTTGCACAGTCTTCTTGATTAGGTATTCCCACAACTGCAGCCAGAGTCTCTGTAATTTGGCTTTCCAGTGAACTTGACCTGGTTCTTTGCATGCATAGCTGAAGCTCTTTGTCAGCTTCTGCACATTGCAACTTTCAAGCACCAACTATGTACAAGTGGCAAATGTAAGGATCAGCACTGGGTTACTTGGAATTAAGTCCAGACACTGAGGCATGTCACAGTGTTTCACTGACTTTTTGTTGTTATTCTTTTGCTATGGCTTTCTTCATGAAAGGTTAAGGAAAAGTTGCAAATAGTGCTTACACTAAAGAATAATCACAATAAAATTATTTTTGCATTCCTTAGCTCCTTAATCTTTTTCTTCTTTTTCATTTATTTTTCTTTGTTATTTATAACATCTTACTCTAGGAATTAATGCTTCTGTAACTGAAAAGCCTAGAATAATAAAGAAACGCATAGAATTTAAAACCTTTAAGAGGATCAATGTTATTAAATACATTCACATGTGCCTTGAAATGCTTTGTTTATTTTTCTAAACCTCTGACAAGTTTAGAGAGTCAACATGCATCTGAAATAGCAAAGATGACAGCATAACAGGACCAGTTTAGCTCATTTGTGAAAACAGAAGTTTTTCTGTCTACCCAGCTGCAAAACTACTCACTTATAATGCTGCAGTTTCCTACTAATAAAGCATCTTCCAGTATCTGCTGAAAAGAGCATTTTATGCAATGCAGATGCTCATAAAAGTTGACCTCTATCTCTTACCTGCTTTTAAAAATCCTGTCTGAAGTTGTATTTCTGAGTAAAACCACAGCGAATCCAGGGTGGATCCTCCTTAACCTGGCCTTTTTCAGGAGATTACTTTCCTTCAAGAATATAATGTTGCAATACTTGGTCCTAGCACTGTAGGAGCCCATGAAGCTCATAGAAAATTCACCTCTGTTTCATCAGAAAGTTAAAGATTTTAGAATTCAGAGAAACAAAAATAAGAATAGAAGAAGTGAATACAATCAAACCAAGCAAAGAGAAAAGCAACTTTCAGCAGCAGTGTTAATGACTGGGCTTAAAAGGTCTTGGTGAAGTTCATTTGTGATTTTACTTGCGGGAATAAATTTGTACATTTGTTCCAACTCTTCTGATTTTACTATTAAAGGCAGAAGTCTTCTCTTCACAAAATCACAGAATCACAGAATCACTCTTAAACTGTGTTTACAGAAAGGCAAGCATACATAGTATACTGGTAAGTCTTACTTTATTTGCACCCCATTTTTAATTGGGACTTAGCTGAGCAGAAACCAAGTAACATAAAATGGAAAGTGATTTAATTAAAGAATGCTGCTGATATATTAGCTTTGAAAGATGGCTGACAGTTTCCCAACACTGCTGTATCTGTAAATACATAATATCTAATAGTTATAGAATCCCATCTCCACTAAAGTAAAACAGCTGTATTCATGATAAACTACCTCTCCCTTTTACTAATGAATTCACTCATTCAAAACAGACAAGTACATGCATCATACATGCATATAACTAAAGAGAAATATGCCGAGATAAATGTAGGCAAAAGAGAAAAAAAAGGGAGGGGCTTTAAGTTACACACTAGTTGTGGACATAATCTTGTCTGAAGCTGGTACCCAGTCACAGGATCACAGTTTATTTCCAAAGCTGTTCAGAATAAGTCAAACATGGTCCTGTTAGATACATAACTAACATGGTACTATTCATCCAAAGGAGATCTGCCACCTGAAAAAAAGATTGACACAGAGACAGAGGGACCAGAGCTAATTAATGTGCTGTATCTGTTGGATACTTGCTGTCGAATGTGCAATTCAGGCGCAGTGTTCCTCTCTGCCAAGTAAACAGCAGGCACAATATTGATTACCTTTCTCACAGAGATAACTGAAATCAAAGACACTGTCTTTGAGTTAGGAAAGGAGGAATACAGAAAGTCTGGAAAACTGTTCAGATGCAAAGCACAAGTGGAAGAAGGATGCAAAGAAAAGTGACATATAGCGGCTTTGGACTCCTCCAGCCACGGCTGGCTTGGCCAATGCCTTGACATAACTAGGACAACCAAAGTGCTGCCCTGCCTCAGCAGGCCGATTTCCAGCAGTCTCCAGAGGCCAACATAACAGCTAAGAACGGCTGCCTGTAAGGGGACACAGAAGTAAATATACCAGCAGGATGTAATTCAAGAATTCCCCTGCTCAGAGTTAAGCTTTCAGGTTCCACGGTGCTTAGGGCTATTTCACATGGGTGATTTCATACACGAGGCTTTACCAGAGCACACAACGTGCCCACGGTGAGCACATTGTTAAATGAGCAAAAGTATTTTCTCACTCCTTATAGCCTATCTAAATATAAAATATATTCCATTATATTTAATAGCTTGTGGAAGAAAACAATACAGCAGAAAGGAATCTGATAATACAAAATATGGAAGGGGCAGCAGTATTTTTTGACATATTGCACATTGCATTCCAGACAGTGCAAGAAAGGCATGTCACGCTGCTTTTGATTGAGGGATGCCATGGTGACATGCACAGCCAAAAAGCCAGGTTGTCATATGTCTTCCAGTCCACTGAGATGCATGCCACGCTGTGGAAAACATTGCAGGAATGAATGGAAACCCCCATTAACAGCCAGATCTTTGCTGGAAGATCTGCCAAAGGAGAAAGAGATATTGAGTCAATTTTGTTGTTTTTATAAAACTGTGTTTAGTTAATTTAATGAAGAGTGGAATCTAGCACACCTAGACAAACATTAGGCAGGCTTTTAATGGACATTCTTATTTCAGGAAAATGTGTCGCTTAGCAGTGTATCTTCAGTTCTGTCTATAGCCACTCACTTGCAAAATTCCATCATTTCCACGCCATAGTTCAGAACCTATGTTGCTATTTGCAAATATTTCACATATTCTGTGGGAGACAATAAATTTGAAAACAGTGAAAACAAGAAAATGGAGATCAAATTTGGCAAAATAAACTGAAAGGTGATCAAAATAAACTGAAAGGCAAATCAAAACTTTGGGCAATCAGTTGAAGTGAATATAGGCTTAAAAGTGTATCAATAGCAAAAAAACAAACAAACAAACAAAAAAAAACCTCTAGCAATTTATAAAATATCACACAGAGGTTTGGCAGAACAAAAATACACTCCCTATGTAAGACACATCTTTTAGATCTGGTATCCGCAGGAAGATGACTCTCCTAGTTTCTGATAGGAATTTGCTTCTATGACATTCATGCTGAAATGAAAATCTGAGCTAGGCTGTCTACTTTTATACACGCTGGCACTGTCTGACTTGAAATAATCCAAGCATGAGAATATGACCTATACTCTTTACTTTCATAAGCTCTGGACGTGTCCATTTGGAAATTTCAGCAGTTTGGCAACTCTTTGATGTCAAGGTAGAGCTTTATGTATGACCTTCATGTTGAATGGCAGTAACATCCACCTGAGAGCAGTCCGAAACCAACCACAGAAACACTAAGATGAGGCCAGGAGAGTGTTAAGAAACAGACTCAAACTTTGTATGAGACACCTCAATGATATATGTAGAAAATCAGAAATACTTCGTACTTTTTTTTCCCAGTAAGACTGTTTTTCTTAAAGGAGCATTTTGCAAGAAAATCACTAGGTGTGTTTCCAGTCCTTGAAAAACATCCTCTGCAGGCAGAAGAAATTTTGACCCTCAATCATCTTCCAAAATTCCCTGGGTCCATGCACGTCTCCCAAAGCTCTGAGAACATTATTTTTTTATGAATCCACATAATTTCTGCACTTTAAAGTTCAGAACCCATCTCTAGTCCTCACAAGTGTTCCTATTTCTATCAATACTTCTGGCTCTATCCCTTTTAAAAGAGTAAAGATTTTACTCTGAGATCACAGCAAAACTTTGTAAGTGTCATCTCGAGGTCAGAAGAGGATAACTTGATGTATGGAAATATAAACTTTGCATAAGGCAAGTGTAAAGAGTGTATACTTATAAAAGAGACAATATATATCTCATCTGTGTCAGAGAAATTTCAGCCACATATAAAGAACATTAGTTCTTATCAGAAGAGAGAAAAAAAGAGAATGAAAAGTGTTCAGAGACTGAGAACAGCTTAGGAAAATAGCAGTACATAAGAAGACCTTAACAAATTCAGCAGAAATAGACCAAAAGAATCATTTTCAAGTGATCCTAGCACGTAACTTGTGAAAATCTGCTACAAAATTCAGTAACAGAGCAGCCCATCATTTTGCAGATGGAAATATGTTACAGGTTTGTAGATTCAATTCTTTATGTTCTGTTCTCCCATTTCTATTAATTTTACTGATGCATATGCATGGACTCCTCCACTATATTCACCTTTAGTATGAACTGTTATATATTTAGGCTATGAATTCTGCAGCAGATGTGCACTTAAAGTTGCTACTATAGCTACCTGAAATGCCGTTGATCTGACAGTTCAGGTAGTGCAACAGTCTTGCTAGCACAAAATATTTTCCTACTTTCTGTCCTCCATTTCTACCCTTCTATGTCTTTCTCTTCCTCAACATCTTTCTTCAGCTTTCCTGAACTTTCTCCAGTGTTTTTCCGCATGCTGTACAAATGTGTCACTTGGTCAATCCACCCATTTGCTATAATTTTTTATATATTTTTTTCTCCTGAGTCAATGCCAAGACTTCATAATTAGTTTTGATAATAGATGCTAGATATATTTTCTGTGATTGAACCACAGGCTGCTATTCAGACCTTATAGTCATTTCAATGTACTACCCACATACCAACTGCGTATGGACCATGTAACAGCATACCATGTGCAGAAGTACAGAAATACATTTGAAATACAGAGCTAAAGCACTCAGAACCTTTCAGAATTAAGCTCTTAACTCCTGACTTGAAAGTCAAGTCAAGAACAGAACATGATGTAGCACAAACACCTCATATTTTCCTAGTTTTTCTGCTAAGAAGACAGGGAGGACCTCAATATACTAGGTTAGGGATAAGGAAACCAATGCTTTGTGCTCCCAAGAGTGGTAGTAATTATGGCTATTTTGTGCTGCCCTCAAAGGATTTTTGGAAGCAGTGACAGCATCATTCCAAGGAGTGACACTGGAAGGTGCCCTCTGGTATTAACTGCTGCTTCTGCAACTTCAGTGATGGTCATGGTTTGCAATCTACCCATAAAGAGCTCCGTTATGGTCACAACTTGTAGCATGCTAGGTGGAAAGAACAGCAGGTTGTACATTGTCAGCAACTCAAAATTTATGCTAACACTCCTCTCAGCTTGCTTCCCTAAGGAAGGAAGCAGCTATTTAACTAGCCAGTTTCACTGTTTATTCTTTGAGCCTCTTTAGGCACTTTCCCAATTTTAGCTACGTGCTTTTTCAAAGGTACTCTGCAGAAATTATAGTGAAGTATTCTAAGGCATTAGACATGGAAAATATTTTTCTAAACTTGCATCACTCTACCTTTCCTGACAGAGGCAATGAACCATGTGTTTCAGTTATAGACCTCACGCACATAACTGGGCAACAAGCCAACAATTTCCATCTGCGTATTCCAGGACCAGTAGCATTTGTTTAGCTATAAATTCAGAGATGCTGTAGGTTGTGATGCTGTATTGTGACTGGGAAAATGCATCCCATGATTAAGGCCTTTCTCAAAATAGTTGGATTAAATTAATTGCTTTCCATTTGAAATCCAGTTACTAAAAACTACAACATGTAATAAAATCAGGAAATTCTGATGAGACATCAAGGCAGCATATGCTACTGTGGTCATTCTTTGTCTTCCAGTTCAGCAACAAAATTAATATCAAGTCTTACCATAGGTCAAAATGAGAGGCAGAGGTTATAGAAAACAACATTATGGCCATATATTTCCCCACTTATGTGCAATGTTTAGCATTAATTTGAGCAAAGCAGCAGAAAAGCACAAGACAAAACTTGTCTTTCTCAAGAGATTAGGATCAGGTGACTTATCCACCTCTTATTTGTGTCTTTTTATCATTTGAAAATATTGACTGCAAAGGAAGTGCCAATCTACACATTTTCATTTTCTAGTAAAAAAAATTTGCATACATAAAAACATATATTTGCACAACAATAATATGTGTGCAAATATTTGCAAGGTACTTCTTAATACTAAATTCTGAGTAATAAAAAATATAAAATCTAAGGTAAATGTTAGTATCATCAGAAATTCTTTGAATTAATAACATCACAGACCAGTTGCTAAAGGGTAAAAGTTGCTAAAAAACAAAGTAAACAATGTATTTGATTTAATACAATTTTTAAAATTCAATGTTATCAATGGCTTTTTTTATTTTGTTTCTTTCTTTTAAATAAATTCATTTTGAATATATGCTGTTATTTGAAAGTGCAAATGAATGTGTTGAAACAAAATGCTTTACTTTATAATATTTATTTTAGTGGCATCTATCACCAAATTCAGTTCAAATACATGGATTATAAACTGCATAGATTGCTTACACGAAAATTTTTGCTCAGCTCTCTTTAGCACTACAAACCCCAGAGAACTGTATGAGATTCCAAGAAGTTTTATCATTCTACATAAACCAAATGCAAGAAGATCTGTGAACTGCAAGTATCTGCAGCTGAAAGTTACATCTCTACTGCAAGATGTTCAAAATTAGGCTCTTAAATTTTATCCAAATCATCCCATCACCTCCAGTGTTTCTGTAATATTTTCCAATGTGTATATGTATATCTTCATGTTCTGTGTATGGAATAACCTCAGCTAAATGGATTACCTGCATCTACCCTGCAAATAGAGTTCCACAGTTCAAACCTCAAACATCTTCCTTTGGAAGATAGATGGTATCTATAGCTCTCCGTAGCTGCCAGCCAATTGCTGCTGACTCAGATTGAAGATGTTCTTGGCATGCAAGTAGCTACAGGAGAAAATATTCATCTCAGTAAACACCTGAAAAGAAACTGCAAATTTTACTCATTTAACTACTGAAGTAAGAGAATTCACCAGTAAAGTTACTCATCTAGGTTCTCAGAGGGCTACACAGTTACATGGAAAGGCAATGTAAAGGCATGGAAAGGTAATGAAATCCAGAGATCAGGTCACTCTTCCAAGGAGCTGAGCAGCTTCACAGTCACTGGCTCCTCCTCTGAGAGCTCCATTCTTCCATGAGGAGATTTCCCAGAAAACCAAAAGGAAAGCACTTTTCGAAGAGGTCTCCTTGGATGTGGTACTGAAGCTGCAGAAAAGCTCAGGCAATCCACTTCCTGGTATGCCTTCCCTGGGAATGCATGTGTGAAGCCATGGGCGAGCTCACATGGGTGGACATGCACCAGCTAGAGCTCCCCCAGACAGCACTACCTGCTGTGTGTGCTGACATTCAAAGCAGGTGATGGTGGTGATGCTGGTTTCAAACTCAAATTCAAAAAAGATGGTGGTGATGGTGCTGGTTGACATGATTTCATAATGGATGGTAAAATAATTTGCAGTGAAGGGTTCCCTCAGGTCCTCAAGGTCTGATTAGATCTGTTTATGATAGAATGACACCTAAGGTTACTCCTCTCCCTTCTCCATTCTAATTTTAATATGGTCAGCAAGCATGGAGAAATGTAAGATAAGAATATTTTTAGGAGTCTTGTAATATTGCTTTATCAGCTCTACATGCAGTTGCACCATCCTTTGTTCCACAGATGCATTTCTTTCAAGAGCTTGTCATTTACTTTTGCTGTGTAAAAAAGAATTTTATTCTAAATTACAGTTTGTATAAAAAAAAAAATCTACTAAATATATAAAAGGAATGAAGCATCTCCTGAGTCCTGAGAAACTCACGTCCTCTTGACAGGACAAATTCTATCAGTGATTTATCAGTGTTAAAAGTGCCAACAATGTTTTTGTTTGTTTGTTTGTTTGTTTTGCATTGGGAAGTGTGGAGGTAACAATATTTCATCTTTTAAAACAAGTTACAAGTTATACAGCAAAATAGCAATCTACATAAGCCACACAAATAAATACAAAGAATTCAACTTAAATTGCTGGATACATTATCTGTTAAATTAACTAATCCTTATCCAACACTATCTCTAAAGTCAAACAGATGTTAGGCCATTTCCGTGTGAAGTAGTAGTGCTTTAAAAGGGCAAAAAAATGAACAAACAAAAAAAAAGCAGTATCTAAAGTATTTTTACATATTCATTATACTCCATAACATTTCACTGTGTTCAGGACATCCTGCAAAATTTATCAGTTTTGATAGTAATAACTCCTTTTGATAATAATTTATAGCCTTCTTACTTTGTGTGGTAAACACTTAAACTAATATCTAACAGCACTTGCCATCAAATATTCTAAAATTACAGAAAGTGGAAATTTTGGATATACAGAGTCACTTGATATGTACACAATATACTGCCATTTTGCAAATATTTTATAGTTTATTACATTTGACTTTCAGATTTGCATGTGGAGGCCAACAGTGCAGTGTATGCGAAATGGCTTGGCGTGTGGCATAGGTAGTCTGCACAGAGCTTTAGCCTCTTAACCCACCTGACCACTTGGGGCAGTTTTCTCCTCTTCTCTTCTCTTCTCTTCTCTTCTCTTCTCTTCTCTTCTCTTCTCTTCTCTTCTC
>JAUBOD010000048.1:351607-389120 GCA_032353885.1 Nothura maculosa | reverse complement strand
CTCTGTCACCCTCACAGTGAGGAAATGCTTCCTGAAGTTCCTGTGGAACTTCCGATGCTTCAGTTTGAAGCCATTTCAAGCAGGAAAAAAAAAAATAATTTTGAACTGGATTTATCAAGGCAACAATGGTAAAAACTTTCTTTAATAACAAATCAAATTTATTTTAAATATTGAATATTTCTATCTTTTTCTTTATAAAACATCCTTAGAAAGATACTGGGTACTAACCTAAAAATACATCTGTTAAGAATAAGGTTTTAGGAGTTAGGCAGTAGGAGAAAAAAATCTAGACACAAACATATTTCTATGTTTGTTTGTTTAACCAACATGGAATAGGAGATTTATACATATATCAAAGTAACTGACATGTCTAACTCCATATGGAATTACTCTAGATTATTTTCCTCAGAGAATTTTACTATTTTGATAGTAAAGGAAGGGGGATTATACGTGCTGTTGTGCAAATCATGAAAATGGTCCCACGAGAGCTCCAGGAACATATTTCTGAGCATCACACACAAGAAATAAAGGACAATCACGTGAATATAGAGCTCATATACATTCATATACAGCTTTTCATATACATGCAGTTCATAGCCTTTTTTTCAGTTAATATACAGTTTTTGATCAGAGTGATAATGACCTATAAACAACACCATCAATATCATCATGGTAAATCTCTATCATTTTATAAGTTACATTCAGAAAACAGGAAAAGCTCTGTGTAAGAAGAGCCTGTTAAAAAATAACCACAAATGACACATTTTAATGGGAAGTGACTCCAGGAATTTTCATCTGCAACTATTAAAATCTAATTGTTCTTTCTGGAAAACAGTGGAGTTCTTTTGTTTTCACTCAGGGGGGCTAGTCTCATCATATGCATACGAGTGGAGTTTTGAACCGCACCTAGGAGATGTGCAGATTCACTAGACCAAAGTATTATACGCACATATTTAGAACTGAGGCTTTTACTGACTTTGGCTTAACTGCAGAAACTTGTTTTCTACTTCTTCCAGTGACTAAATGTCTAGTCTACTAGATAAATATGTTAACTTCCAACTTCAAGAAAAGTGCTCACATGTTACCATATCTAATTGTCAGGAAGACTTTATTGCTTCATGGTTTTAACTTGTTCCATGTATTCGCAGAGCTCTTTGCTGGGCTGCTCAGCAGAAATTATAGATTGTGCCAGTTTCACTTCCACTGGGGCCAAACCAACAAGCAAGACTCTGATCATGCCATGGATGGTGCAAAATATGCCTCAGAGGTAAAGTGAATCAATGGCACTTTTACAAAACTCAGTTACATACTCCATCCCCCGCAGAAATAAAATTGCACATGCAGACTGCTCTAGTAATTATAATTTTGCAAAACAGCATCATCTCTGATTTCACAAAAGCAAGTTAGGATCTATGGTCAATACTTAATAAGATAAATTTATATAATCCAAATTTAGGTTTTAATAATGCTTTTGGGCTGAAAGGTGCACATATACAAGCAAGTATCACCTCCTAATTTACAATGGTAAAATAAAGGTCACATGTAGAGACACACAAGGGTTTTGTCTCAATTGTCTCAATTTTTTTTTGTCTCTTTTTGTCTCAAAGATGCACAACTACTCACAGGTAAAAGTAAGGTAATTACTTTATTAGGCATCTTAGGAAAAAATAATAAATAAGGAAAAAAAATCAAGAAAATGAAGAAAAAATGATATTTAACAAGGGTCCCAGTTGTTGTCAAGTACATTAGCCATCTTCAGATAATGAAGTAAGGTCCATTTTATAGGAAATAAACACCTGCTAATTACTTTCACAGATCTTAGTGTCATGCCCAGGGTCTTAGTGTCATGCCATTAGTTAACAATATGCAAAAATACAATCCATGTTCACCCCATGTAATGTTATTTTTGGCAGCTCTTTGGATTTTAAGGACATTGCTACATGCAAATCTTGGATGCAGATTATCTTTTTTTAATTTGAGCATTAGGAACACACAGCCAAGAGAGTGTTCATAATAGGAAATTTTCCACTGTTGAGACTGCTAGCGCTATCATCTCATTTGATAAAGCCAAGATATGAAAGGGGTGTTCCTTTAGAATTGCTTCCTGCCAGAAAGAGATAGTGCACTTAAGCTGTGTTTGAGCAGCACATGATTAAAAGTGTTTATTCGTTCTCTTTGAATCAGTGGCTTAAAATACTTCAAAAGAGTAAAGATGTTACACTGAAAAAAACCAGCAATTCAGTATTAAATTAAGCTTTTCTGCTCTAAAAGCTTCACAAAGGTGAAACCACAGTCATAAAATTATGAGCATTATATGATGAATCTCATGATTTGTCTCTAATTTTAGAACTACTCCCTTCTATTTTAAGAAGCTTTGGTAATTTTTGTGACCACGCTGAAACATTATAGAAATAGTCCTGGATAAGACTAATGCTGCTGAGTTACATAGGTGGTAAAGAATTGTGAAGTATGCTCCAATGGTCAAAATTGAGAGGGCATTTAAAGAAATTATTATGATTTCCACTTCTGTAAGTTTTGGAAATTTTAATTTCACACTTGAAAAATAACTCCAAGATAAAATAAGCAACACACTAGACCCAAAAAAAAGTATCTTGAAATTTGAAACTCTATTAAAGAAATACTGTCAAAACAGCAAACTGCTGAAAGATATGTTCAATATATATCATCCACAGCAACCAAATGCCCTGGTCAACCAGGAGTCTACTGCAGAAAATGAAACTTAGTGAAAATAAATTGTGCACCCCAAGTGACAAACGGTTATGCTCCTTGAAACACTGTTCAATCAATCACATTTTTAAAGACATGGATACAAAGACACGCACAGGACACTGTTAGAGGTAGAGTTACAGAAATCTCTGTCCCTTGTAAGCTGTGGTTGCAAATTGTATGCCCCTTGCAAGTTGTGGTTTTCCGCATCTTCATGTACTTACCCCTAAATTGCTTTCAGGAATATGTGCAGTTCTGCATGCGGTGCAGCACCAAAGACCAACGGGCTGGCAAGCATCTTGTGCTGCCCGGGCCGGAGCTGCGTGCGCACAATGAGGTTTCTAACATCCTTTAATCACAGCATTTCCTTGCAATGGGACCGGCAGAATTTATCCTGATGATTGCTTTTTAGCTTCATCTCACTCACTGGAACTCGGACAAGTATTCAAGCAGAGGAGGCTTTTGACAAGCTGCTTGGTTTGGCAATTGCCACTGTTTTCCTGAAGGTCAAACACACCCTGCACACACATGTGTCTCTTTTCCCTGTCTTTATTGAAGTTGTTCTCAGTACTAAGAATTAGAAAAAAACACATCTTTGAGTGAAAGCAGTGGAGACGACCATCTCGTATCTATTTGATCCATATTGCCAACGTAGCCCGTGCTTCTACATATGTGGTTTGTTCAAGTCCCAATTTCACCTATACAGCCTTCAAGAAGATCTGTGCTGGGTTACTTGGGACCTTGGGTTGCTTCATCCATCTTCATGGCAGTCAGTGCTCCCACCTTTTGTGTTTGCTTTTCACTCCATGTGAAATTCTCACAGAAAGACAGTTGCAGTCACCTGTGCAAATACTACCAGAAAAGAAATCTTTAAATCATAATTCCAAGAAGCCTTGAAGACATGTATGTGGCATATTTGGCCTATCAAATCCAGTTGAAGCAGCCTAAATTATTCCTTGACTAAACAAGGAATTGTAATATAGCAATATCATTATAACATTGTGATAAAATATAATTGTTCACAATTCACTTTATAAAAAAAGATACCCACTATCTCTGTGAATATTTTCAAAGAAAAGTAGAGCAAGTGATTTGCTGAGATTTTAAAGAGCAAAGCAATCATATACCTCTTAAATACAGATTAATATTTCTACAACTGGTAGCACTAGTTTGCCAAATAGAAAATATTACTTCCAAGAAAACATCATGCTATTTCCTCTGAGTTCTAAATATTCCCTCCTTCATAGTGGATTTGCTAAACTTCTTTACAAATCAGCACTTTTAAAGTGTATTCATATTCTTGGGTGGTATTCTTTTAGGATAAAATGGTTTAGGATTTTATAAAATATTTTTACATTTTCAGCTCAGTTCAAGTAATTAGAACCTGACGAATGTTTTGAAGGCCTTGGATTCAGTTTAAAAAAAAAAAAAAAAAAGGTAATCATCATCAGAGCCTGGTCTTGATAACATATAGAATAGTTAAACCTACTCAGTCTCCCATCTGCCTTTTTGAATGCTTCAGAATAATTCATGGATTCAGCTGCAGGGAGCTGTTGATGCACAGGGCTAAAAGTCTTCCTGAATGTGAGCTTACAAATATTGTGAATTCTTGGGGTTCTACCTTGTAAACAGCTGTAGGATCTAGCCGAAAGATTAAATGTTATTATTTCCTGATTCCTATCTAATCCTATGCTTCTATCCCTCTGTCTGTCTATTTAAAATTATCCCTGGTGTCATCAGTACACTCTAGAAATAACTGAAGTTTTGCTTGATGGAGGAGGGAGAGGAATTGGGTAACACCACAGATACACCTTTCTTAAGCTCTTGTGTAAACTAAACTTCTGGTTATTCCCACCAAGCTCCACACCCAACAACCTGAGATAGGATCTGCATTTTAGTGGTCATGTTAAAAATAGAGTACTGCATCTTCCACAGGATACATTTGGGCTTTGACATACAACTTCCAAATGCTATAAATATATGTGAATATGTTTATATTTTTATATAAAAACAGACTTAGCAGGCAAATTTAAATTAGTTTTCTACTGAAACATTTCAATGGCTCAGGAGCATAAGTTCAGAATCTTATGAAAAGAAATCCCTTAGTGAGCACTGACAAAAAATCTTTGGCATCCATTTGCTTGGTTGGGTTTTTTTTAGAATGTACCATTTTTGTTGGCTTCATTTTAGACCTACCTTAGATCCCAAATAGGGCCAACAAATCACCTCTATGATATGAGAAATCATATGCTATGAGAAAATGCTAGTGCTTTGAAGTGACCTCTTCTGTATTTGAAGTGACCTCTTCTGTATTTGATGTAGGAACATACACCCTCATAGACATATTTTTATATAACTCTCATCTTATTCATGGATAGGTCTCATTGACTCTATGTATATTTCACAGGCCAAGCAAACACCATTTTCTATCTTTGATCCTGCAAGCCTACTGCCCAAATCATTGGACTACTCGACCTACATGGGCTTTCTGACTCATCCTTCCCTCCATGACAGCGTTATCTGGATTATCCTCAAAGAGCTCATTACTATCACTTCAGAGCAGGTACAGTATGGCAAAGAACAAAAACTTCCTTATCTTTTAGCTTCAGTGTTGGCATCATCAGCCTCTCTTGACCTTTCACTAACGCATGTCCATGCAAAAGTAAAGCACCTCACCATGGATATACATTTAAGTCACACAATTATACTTCCAAAATTCACTTTTTTTTTTTTTATCAAACTGATCAGTACTTAACTTTGCAAGTTATTCCAGCACTTATAACTGAATTGTTCAATAATCAACAGTGGCAAAGGTTTAAGGAAGATAAGGTCAGAATTGACAAGGTTTACCTTGTATTAACCAGAAGTTAAACTTTCAATTGACCCTGTTATGTAACTTTAATGGTATTTAATTAAAATGATAAAGTACCTTCATTAAATTACATTGGTAATTAATATCTGTTGGGAAATTACAGCATATGTTGCTATACAATTTATTTTTAATGTTTGTATGCCTTTGATTATATAGTGAAAGTGGTGCTGTAAATATTTACAGTTCCTCACATTTTTCTAAGGAACAGAAAATTTGCAAATGTTTCTTTCAAACATATTCAAAAGCAGAATTGCTTTAAAGGCAAAATACCATCTGTGCTGCGTTCAATAAGATACATCCCCTGATCTGCTCTACTCCGCAGTCAGCAAGAGTGTGAAACCAGTGGCTGGAGCAGTAGCTCTGTGACTGGGATTTCTTGAGAACTGCAACATAATAGAGTGGCAATGGCATCAGAACGTACAAAGTTAATAACTAATTACTCACTCGGATTAAATTATCCTATATCTGTTTTGCTTCTATGTCATTTAATTGCTACAATCCTGCATTGTGCCATTGGCCTCTTAATCATAGCAATTAAAGTGCAAGGACAGAGACAAGACTCCAAATTAATTTTATGCAACCTACTTGTAAGAAACATTAAAATCACACCTAAACTCCTATTTCAAGCCCTATCAATTCTATAAAACCTTTATTTAGTACATTTTTAAACACGTCATGTACCTGATATGTGATCAAGGAAGGAAGGAAGGAAGGAAAGAAGAAAGGAAGGAAGGAAAGAAGGAAGGAAAATTATTTGATGCAGCAGTTTACAGTTTTTCTCCATGTGAAACACTTGAGAAAATTCAACAGACTGTTATTTTCTGCCTTAACCAGAATGAATTATTTTCTCATCTGCTGCTCAATATCTTAACCAGCATAGAAATATTTCAGTAACTGTGTGCTATGCTGATAGCCAGACCCAACAGCAAATCATCTATAGCCCTAAATATCAGTAACACAGGGCATTTACAGGCCATTTACACAACTCATGCTGCAGAGCTTATGCTAAGCTTTACCTTAATCTGGAAAGAACTAAACTGTTTAATTCTGCTAAAACAAAGTTCCCTTAGGTAGCCCCATGGCTCTGGAAAAATTAGTTCCACTTAACATTTAGTATCTGATCAACAGGCTTCTCTTCAGGTTCCAGCAATAGCTCCCATCTCTGGATGGGGCAAATGTAACAGTCTCTTTAACTAGGACTCCATTACAGAAATAAAACAAACTTGTGTTAGTTAATGTTCCATGCTCCTTTTTGCTTTAGCAAATCTTTCCTAGCTCAATTTTTCCTTCCTAGAGCTGGCTCCTAAATGCAGGTTAGAAAAGCTGCCTGCTTGAAGTGTATTCTTCTGGATTTTGTTTTTTTCTCAAGTGTTAGCTGTTGTGTATGGGATATTTTCCACAACTTTACAGGAAGAGGTTAAAACATTTCTTTTTAAAGATCTGGAATTCTTGCCTGTTGCTGGTCCTGCTTTTATGTCTTACTGTCCCAGCCTTTTTTCATCTGGTTCCTAACTCAGTGTTAGCTAATTTATTACTGAATAATAAAATTCAACTACTCATGAATTCAATGGATTCAATAAAATTCATTAAAATCTCATTTGATAAATTTTGCTGTACAATGCAGTAGGTTTAACAAAATATTCATTTTCAGAAATAAAATGTACTGTTGTGGAGACCTATGAGCAGACAAGTAAAATACAAAGTTTGGCTGCCAAACCTCTGAAAGCAGAGTAAGTTGCATTTAAGTCAAGTGAAACAACTTCACACTAAACAACTGAAATAAATCTAACAGAGATGTCTTCATGTATTATGGAATAAGCTTAGTTCAGTACTTAGGTACTTAGTTCAGTGTCAAAAGTCCTAAAATTGCCTTTTTATAAATGTTTCTCCAAAAGAGCCAAGGGACTCCTACTCACATCTTGTAGAAAAATGAACACTCAGAAGACAGGAGATGGTGTCTCCCCTTTCCAAGAAGAATTCCAAGGCCCCTGGACTACAGAACTAGGCTCATATATGCCACGGTACTTTTTATGCCCAGGCACAGATTTGCTATGTCAGTTACAGAGGCTGTGGCCCTGCTGGAGAATACTAAGCTTCCGGGAGCCCTGTGATGGAGACCCATCACATGCAGTAGAACAGAGCCCTACTACGTTGTTTCCCTACTAGCCCTGCTGTCAGTAGAAAAACCTCATAGTTTGGCTGGACTTCTATTTGCAAAGCAGATGCAGGTTAGAATCCAGTTTACCGCAATCCTACAGAGAGCCTTATATAACAGGAAAGTGTTACTGCTCCAATTTCTCTTTTGTCAGGGGAGGATGTGCTCTGAGCACACTTGACAAATCCTTATGAGACAGCCTGAGAAAGACCTTGTTAACAATTATTTGTAGATCTCTGAGACTTTATCTATGGTCTGTAAATCTTTTGGAAATGGAAAGACCTTGTAGGAAGTCTCTCCTATTTCACAGCACTTACTGGGAATCTTCTGTCTCACTGATCCCCTCAGCGACATATGAAGCTGTGCTGGGAGCGCAGTGCTCAGAAATCCCAGCAGCATGGTGCAGGAAATTTGAGGAGCAGAAGCAGCTAACAACAGCAGTGGCTGGTGTAAGCAACTACTTAAAACTGAAGCCAATCACAGTAGGTCATTTAGAAAATATATGATGTCTTGGAGCTTTCCAAGGCAAATCACTTGTCAAAAATGACCCTATTCTCTAGCTATTTTAAAGTTCTTAATTGAATTCCTTCTAAAAAATGAAATGAAATGATGAATAAAATAAAATAAATAAAGTAAGATTTGAAAGGAACCTCTGAAATTCCTCTAATCCAACCCCCCCTACTCAAGCAGGGTCACCTATACCACGTGACACAGGATTGTGTATAGACACTTTCTTAATATTTCCAAGGAAGGAGAGGCCACAACCTCTCTGGGCAACCTGCTCCACTGCTCTATTATCCTCAAGGTAAAGAAGTTTTCCCTTATATTCATACAGAATTTCCTGTTTGCGGCCTTTACCTCTCATCCTTTCACTGGGAACCATTGAAAAGGGTTCAAAAACCCTCCCTTAAGGTATTTGTACAACCTAGTAACATTCCCTCCCAGTCTTCTCTTCTCTAGGCTAAAAGCACCCCGCTCTCTCAGCCTCTCCTCATAAGAGAGATGCTCTAAGTCCCTAATCACCTCCATATTTCCACACTGGATTCTCTGCAGTAGCTCTTTATCTTTCTTGTACTGGAAAGCCCAACACCGGACTCAGCATTCCAGATGTGGCCTCGCAAGAGCTGGGGGGGAGAGAGAGAGAGAGAGAGAGAGAGTGATCACCTCCCTCGACCTGCTGGCAAAACTCTTCCTAATGCACCCCATGATATCCTTGGCCTTGCTGACCACAAGGGCACATTGCAGGATCATGATCAACTTGTCCACCAGGATGTCTAGGTCCAAACTGGTGCCTGGGATTGTTCTCTTGTCTTTGTTGAACCTAATGAGGTTCCTCTCTGCCCATCCCTCCAGCCTGTCTATGTCTCTCCAAACGGCAGCATAGCCCTCTGGGGTATCATCTGCAAACTTGCTGAGGGTGCACTGTCCACTTCTTCCAGCTGTTCCCACAAAGTACAGAGTCTATTGGCCTAGTTACTTTGCTTGAAGTCATGCCCAGCTTCTCCTCATCTTGGAGGACACAAAACCTACTCCTCAACTGCAAATCTGCAGGAGTAAGTACCTTCTCCTACACAAGATCGCAGTTTCCATCCTTCTTCTACAGTGTTATGATGTATCATTTCATACAGTACAGCAACTCCACTACTGTAAGGGGGTTCCAGGACCCGTATGGTCTCCATGGTCTCTGGGAATACTCTGCCTATCTCTTGCTCAGATATCTGCCTTCTCAAATATAACACATTCTGCTTACTTTCTCCTGCAACTCCTTTACCTGATGACACAACTTGTCATCTTCTGCAGGAGTCCTCACTAACATCAGGAGGAATAGCTGCCTATGGTGACGTAAGGTATTACAGCCTCGAGTTTTTCTGCATTAAAATGGAGGTAAAATGCTTTCATTTTTTGACTCCTTAATCTTCATCCATTTAGTCTTTTGCAATCTCCAAAGTAGGCAAAATATGAAGTCATAAACATTGTAAAGTCAACAAACTGAATTGTACCACTAAATCCACTATATATCTAACACAGAGTCAAGCTAGCAGAATCAATAGTGTTGTAGGGCACGCACGCCAGTGCAGTTACGTCTGTGCCCAATACAATACAGGTTGGTATCTCACGGCATGGCGGCGGGATTGGGAGCAGACGCCAGAGCTGCCATCAGGCTCTCGTGTCCCCGGGGTGCCGGCAGCGCAGTGCTGGGGGCCTCAGCATGCCTTAGCCATTTTGAGACCTTCTCCTGTGCTCTGAAACAAACGCTTCCCTCATGGCTAAGCTATCGCCACCTGATGCCTGCTCCTCACATCTATCACATTCACTTCCTATTTTGTCTGTGGAGCACTGCTGCTTGCTTTTGGATAAATCCAGGAAATCAGGAGGCTGGGCTCTTATCTGTAGCATTTACTATGCCATGCAGGGGCAGTAAGTATTTCATTTTCCTCATAAACACACAACTGGGTAGAAAATCGAGAGAAAATTTGGGAAAAAGCTTAAGTTTCCCTCTGTCTTCCTCTGCAAGAAGGAATCACATTCATTTATCACATACACTTTGAACAGTAGTCACCCTACTTCAAAGGACCCATGAACTTAAACTGATCCTACCAAAGCAGGAGAAACTTGAGGACGAGCAATGGGTGACCCACCGTGGCACGAGTCCCATGGCCCCTGGAGCACGTTACTCTTCAGGGCTCACAAGTAACTGGATATGGCAGGGAGGTTAACCTGGTTCCTCTGACAAAAAAACACACATTATGGCCTGAAAGACGGGCCCGCAGCTCAGCTATGTGGGCTGTGTGCCGCGGCTGGGCCCACAGCGTCCTGGCTGTCGTTGCATAACTGAACTTAACAGTAGAGCCCTGGGACACAGTGCAATGAAACCCTAGCTCCTTCTGGGACACTCGGTTACAGCAGTAACATCATAATGCAAACCAGCATAAAAGACCAAATCACTCATTGCCAGAGGGTACCTCTGAACGCATCCTTCCTCCACCACTGTCAGCCTCCTGCTTCAGCCACAGTTGTGCTAATCAGGAGGTGATAGTGGAGGAGCTAGGAAATCTGCTCATCTGGGCTGCTCATAAAGCCAAACTGCTTCCTCAAGATAAGCAGAAACGAGTCCTTGGCACACAGACAGTACTTGGGTCAGGAAGCATTTAGATTTATTCTTGAAAAATGTAGTAGCTAGATTGAGTAGTAGCAGCACAAAAATCCATCAGTAACTGACACAGGATCATGCTGTGCTATTGACTGGTTCTCCATGTGGACGAGCAAGGAGCAGGATACCCACTGCATTCCCATATAGGAGAGGTGTGCTCTACAAGAATGGGGTGGCAGAGGCCAAAATCAGCATGCTTCCAGCTTCCCTCACCAGGTATTGCACACTCTTCCACTGATTCCCAATGCCATGAGGTCTAGTACAACATCATATTTCAAAAATTATATTTCTAAATTGTCTTCATCACATCATATAAGCTGTTCCTGCAAAGGCATCATCCTTTTAAGGCGTTATCCAGTGGAACTCCTGCGTTGCCTACCTATAAAACACACATATGTAAAAGTGATGTCTGGAATGGTCGCACTCTTTCCACTATTCAGAGTGTTTTCAGCCCTTGAACAGGTCTTTTACATTAACTTTCATTAGAATCTTTACCAGGCTGCCAGCTACCAACATTACACTTTGTCTCTTTCCATTACACCTCCCACAGCAAGGTTTGCAACTTGGATTCCTTTATGATTTGATCAAGAGAAAACAAGCCTCCAGGGAAAGCCTCCAGATAGCTTTGGATAATTATCACAAGGGAAAGCTCTGCCAAGTCCTACAGAATTGTTTCCTATTTCACTCATTGTACCCTGCTTCTGGCCTCCTAGGTTTTCCTGGTATGAACACTGCTGTTCTCTGATCCACTAGTCCTCCTTCCAAGTATTTATTGTATGCCCATTTCTTTATTCAAGTGACATTTTAACGCATTTGAGCTTATGTGACTGATGAGAGGGGGAGGGGATGAGATGTTTGGCTCAAGCAGTTATAGGACCAGAACCACATGTATAGGATATCAAACTCTAGGTCTGAAATCTTATTTCTGTGATAATATAGCAAGTTAGGCAATTTGTGAAGGAAGTATAAACTGAATTCAAACACGTGATCCAAAATTTACATTTTAATTATATAGAAATCCCTGTAAAAATCTAATAATGATGAAGAATGATAGGCATAGCATTCACATTAGTGTTCTTCTGTAGCTCAAGAATAAAGAGAAAACTATAGAATAAAGGGATGTTGTTATTCCTATGGGATGGTTAAAATATTTAGATTTGTAATAAATTTGACATCTGCTCCCAAACTCCTGTGCCTAAAGGTTATGCTTTGAATTTTTTCAGTATTTCAACAGAAGTGACCCAGCTTGCTACACACAGGAGTTGCTATTGACCAGATCTCTTTGAGAGTCAGGACTTCATGAAAATCAAAAGCTTCTTTTAGAAATGAATGTCCTAATTTCAGGAAACTGGCTTGAAAATATTGACATTATGTGACTAGTGCAAAGTCACAAGAAAAATAAAAGTTGCAAAATTGAGAAGATAGATAGTACAGAATTTCTGTCCTGAAATGAAACATTAATGGTGGTTCAGCTCCAACCAGGAAAACACAGCTTAGCAACTTTTTCCACTGCTCCCCTGAGATATATTCTTGACTCATCCAGTCTAAAAGCCAACTCCTTCTCACCCAGCCATCCAGGCTGTGAACCATGAGGCCCCTATCTCACCATAAAGAAAGGAACTGAGAGGAATCACAGAATCATAGAATGCTTAAGGTTGGAAGAGATTTCCAGAGGTCATCTAGTCCAACTCCCCTGCACACGCAGGGTCACGTATGTGCACAGGGCTGCATCCAAGCGGGTTTTAAAGATTTCCAGAGAAGGAGACTCCACAACTTCTCTAGGCAGCCTCTTCTAGAGCTCTGTCACCCTCACTGCCAATAAATTTTTCCTTAAGTTCCTATGGAACTTTTGGTACTTCAATTTGTGGCCTTTTCCTCTAGTTCTATCAGTGGCCGCCACTGAAAAGAGGCCTTCCCCATCCTCCTCACTCCCTCCCTTGAGGTATTTATAGACAATGATCAGATGCCCCCTCAGCTTTCTCTTCTTAAGGCTGAACAGGCCCAACTCTCTCAGTCTTTGCCTATAGGGCAGATGTTCCAAGCCCCTGATCATCCTCGTAGCCCTGGACTCTCTCCAACAGCTCCACATCTCTCTTGTCCTGGGGAGCCCAGAACTGGACACAGAAGATTCACTTTGGCACTGAAAATGAAATTTAAGCTAAGCATAGGTGGCTAAATTCAGTAAAGAATTACAGAAAGCGTATGCCAACCTGTCTCTCATTTATAGGCCACCTAAATATCACCGTTGTGCAGGAATGCAATGCACATTGGCCAGCTTACAGAGACTTAAGTGTCCAGATCCAGTGGCGACAAGGTGCAGAGGCTCCACCGGGACTCAGAAAGGGAAAGATCTTTGTGACACCATGTTGTATGGCAGTGCAGAGCACTACGGTCAAGTTATGGATGTGGTCTCTTCTGCTGGGAAATTGTGAGGAAGCTCCTCCACATGATTGTGGCAGATATCCATGTGCACTGCCAAGAGTGTGTGGTAATGGTGGAGTATGAGTGCTGGCTCATGCTTGTCTGTACAGCTACGGCCTTGTGGAGGGCTTGTGGATAAACGAACCAACAGGTTGTGTGTTCAGCTGGGCACATGGAGGGCAACACATGCCACCACTTTTGTTTTGGGGCCCATAAGTGGCCCTGGCCTGTTCCATTCCCAAAAGCCATATCTATCGAGTTCATTACGAATAGTAGCAGGCCCACGCACTTTGCTCTCTGCAAAAGCAGGTGTTGTTGGCAGATAAAACACTCCTCTGAGAAGCAAGTGGATTTCCCCCACTCTGGGTAAAGGAACCCTAACCAGTAAGTTCTGGAAAAGTCCATCCCAGGGCAGTCGCTCTCTCTCTGGTGAGAGCAGGTCCTGTGCAAGCACGGATGTTACCAGAGGCTGGGGGAGATGTGGACACTCAGCCTTGCAGTCAGGCAAGGGCTCCAGTTTTCAGAGCATATATTTACATCACACAATCAGGGAGAAAAACTGGAGTCTGTCACTGGATCAGTCCTGGGAGAAGAGACAGGAAACTCACCCCTGCCTTGTTGCATGCTCCCCTTTCCCTCTGCCATCTCATTCACTCATGCCTGCCAGCAAAACATTGTCCTGGCTCACTCAGTTGCTCACAAGATCTTTACTCTTAGCCAAGTTGGTACCATTGTGAATATAGTCTTTTCCCATGGGTTACATGATGCCACTGGTTCTTTTTATGATCTCTACCACTGTTTCTTTATATGTGCTGTCATGGCTGCACAGCACTTACACAGCCAGTGTGATATTGTACTTCCTAGTAAACTCAGAAAATAAAATTAAAGTTATAGCACTGAGAATATACAGCTAAATCATTTCTTATTCTGTCTAACTATTTATTCTGCTAGTGTTTTTGTGCTTTGACCAGGTAGCTTTTCTCCTGTCAACCACAACAGCTCAGTAACATGTAGCTAATGCTTGCACAGTGCCTACCAATGGGGCTAAATGTTAGAAGTGAAGTGTGTCTTGGTGCTGAGAACACTGCAGGTTAAATAGCTGATTCATTGTACAGACTGGGACATGTTCTGAGTCCACAGAAGTCAGATATAGACTTACAGCACAAAAAAAGCCCAGTTCCACCATCAGACTTGGGTGCTATGTAGACAGTATCACACATATGCAAGACGTCCCCAGAGGTTGCTCAGTCCCGATTGCCTGGGTGTTCCCGCTCCCCTTTAGATAGTGAGGCTGCAACACCAGATTATTTCTTGATTGCCATAAGGCAGCCTGGGTGACCCAGGCTGCCTTATGGCCCAGATCAGTGGAAATGCTGCCATGAAAGCCAGTGGTGCCTGGATTTCATCCCAGATTTTCCTGTCTGGCTTAAGGCATCTAATATAACACACTCAAATGAAGCACCTGGACCACTTCTGCAGCTGCACAGGATAGCTCTGTCAGTGGATACTCTGGCAAGCACAGGCTGATAATATAGGTATTTAAGTTAGATGTCTAAGAATAAATGGTGTCAATGGTCTTAAAAAATATGAGAGTCAAATTTCACTTTTTATTGTTCTGCAAAACAGTATTTTGTTTTACCAGATGTTCTAGGCATAGTTGTTCTTGATCTCTGAGCTGGTCACCTCAGGACATGTTTCAAGGAAGAGGCAATAGCTCTTACTAGATCAGTTGATATAGCCAGAGAAATTTGAGAGCTTCCCTGCTGCGTTGTTAACACTAAAATATTCTTGATGGTCCAGAATCTCCCAGGAACACACATGAAGTCAAATCCCATTCTCTTGGGTCCTAGGCAAATCTTGCATAAGGAGTTTATACATCTAAAAGAGTAGCATTGGCCTATGGAATTTCATGAATAATGGGAGAGTATTTCTCAAGCAATTAAAAAAATATTTTGAATACAGTACCAGAATATCGGACTAACTCCAAGGATTTCACTCAAGCTACTCCAGTGTAGCCAATGGAGTGGAGAAAAAAAGCAAAAGCATGCTTCTGAAGGAGCCAAGTTCACCACCCGTAGTCACACTGTATTTATCCACAATCCCATTATAGACAAAATAAATTTGTTAGTATAAAAATTGTTTGGGAAAAAAGAAAAAAGAAAAAAAAAAAAGAGAGAGAGAAGTGATCCAGAGTCTAAAAATGTTCATATCCCTCACTTGGCAGTCCCAAGCCCAGGATTTTGTTGAAGGGGAAGCTATGCAGGTTGATATGGTGGCCTATTAACCATGAAATGTGGTGACACTGCAACCTACAAACCTGCAGGTCCAGGGCACTCCTGTGCCATATAGGGCAGGGCAAGCTTGAAGGGCAAGTTCTGTATTGTACTTCTGTGCAATATTGGGCAAGCTGGAAGAGATGACAATATATTTTGATTAGGATTAAAACACCTCTGGAAAAAGTTCTTCCTCAACACTGAGGTTCAAAGAACCATGCATCAAGGAGATAGGTTTTGCTCAATGTATCAGTCCAGAAATAATCTGTGAAATTATATATCCAGTGAGGAAATAATAATCTTAGAGAGACATATGTCAAGGAGTATTTCTCTTTGATTCTACCTCCTCTATCCTGAAAAAGCAAACTTTACACCAACCCCAAATGATGCTTCTGCTTTTGCTCTGTAGAGCAGAGAAACAAATCCATAATTCATTCGTATTTCTCTGCTCCAGTTAGAAGAATCAAGATAGTCCTGTTCTCTCCCAAAGCTGTGATAGGTGGGAGTTTTCTCAAGAGAAATTCCTCATTCATTGCTTCTTTTACTCCTTTTGCAATCACAAACATCCTCCAAGACAACTGCTGACCTCTTATACATCCCTGAAAGAGCAGGCAAGCACCAGGAAGGTGAGCATAGGTGCTCAGGGCACACGAAGAGGCAGAACAAGGTGAGAGAGGCACCATACTGGTTTTAGGTAGCCGTGCTTTCTGTATGAGGTTTCTCTGTTCCTTCTGTAAAAAAAAAGCAAAACAAATATTAATCCGTGCACAGATCGACTTATGTCTGCTCAGTCCGACCCACACTCCGCCACGCTTCTGCATGGCTGGGAAGCTCAGCTCATCCCAAACTTGCTCTGTTCCAGTGATTGGTAGCACTGACCTGGCCAGGCACAGCCAGAGCTCCTGGTACCCCAGTGACCCCAATTCTCCTTTTCTTTAATGCCTTTAAGAAATTTCCAGCTGAAAGAAAACAGAGAAAAACTAGATCATTTAGAGGTCATTTCCACCAAAATGCTGCTAGACATGGTTAAACCTATTGTTGATGGAGAACAGAATATTTAATTGTACAGATTTGCCAAAATGTGACAGTTTAGATTTGCACATGATTTTTGTTATGTATATCTGAAACTCAGCTTGTTTTGCATAATCCTTTTTTCACTTTTATGAAAAAGAAGCAAATCCTAACCCATGGCATGTCCCTAGTCCCTGAGTTACGTTTCCCAGCCTCCTCCACAGCCAAGGGCAAGTTATTCCCGCTCTCATATGGGTGCCCAGACACCCACACCATTGCCTGGCTTGCAGTGACACCTGATGGCAAGAGAAAAATGCAAAGGGCCTATTTTCTGTGTTTTTGTTTTTTTGTTTGTTTGTATTTTAAGTAATGTGGGAGATGTAGCTGTTTCTGAGGACAGCATATCCTCAGCATCATGTATTTAGCATTTCTACATCCCTGTTGACTGCTGTGTATGTAGCTGGCACCAGTCACAGAGCACATTAATGCCTCAGGGTATCTCCCCCTTTTACCATGGACAGAGTTTCCCTCTCACCTGGATTACACCTGAGCTTGAATCTGATGATAAAATTTCATCCAAGTCACTTGTTTTTCACAGGCACAATAACATCAGGGATTCATGACTACTGAAAACAAGATATAAAACCAGGAGAAATCAGTGTGTTGTATAAGATTTACATCCAGAAAAACAAAGTCTCAGCATTGCTGAAAAAAATATTCAGATTTTATCTACCTGTGTATGTGGATGAGCTTTGATAAAGCAGAAGCCAGAAGCCTGACCTTGCAGTGCCTGCCAGGCCCATTACACAGGGGTAGAGAATCTCTACTTGCAGGGGAGATTCAAGGACCTTTCTGCTGGACTTCCTCTCAATTGCCTTGAATTTCCACACTATCAAGTCTATACAAAATGTCTTATATGTTTCTTTCACACCCTATTTCTGTTATTTTATTGATCTGTGATATTCAATTCTGTACAGTAATTAAAATTTAGAAGACTTTTTTTTTTTTGGAATTGATTCCTTGAATTCCTTCTGGATCCCCATTTCCTGTCTGGAAAGTTAACGACATCCATTTTGCTAAAACATGAGGCACAAACTACGCAGTGGCAGAGGCAGCACACAGGGGAAGTGGATGCATGGCAGCAGATCAGCTGGGTTGATCTCCATCCCAGCTCCCAGGATGATCTCCATCCTGGCTCCTGGGACAATGCAGCCAGGGCAACTCAGGGATCCTGAGAGTACATCCAGCCACACAGGCTGTGGAAGCCCTGACTCCCACCCCTCTGCCTTGTTCCCACCTTGTTCAAAACTTCTTCTTTCCTGGTTGCTTGAGTTTGTGGTTGAGTTGTAACAGGTTTTTCCTGACCCATAAAGACAAGAAGGAGATAAGTGTGTGTGTCCTCCCAAGCAGATGAGAGCAAGGGAGCACTGTCCTACATGATCAAAGTGCTGGATTTCACCTTGCACATTTACAGAGCAGGCCAAGGGCAGCCCAAAAGACGTCTTTACCCATGAGAAGGGGCACTACGTACAGGCTTCTCTGCACAACGCCAAAATCTTTAACACAAAATACAACACACATCCATAAAATGCATTTTTATTTTGATAAAATCCTTATTAAAGCTCTGGATCAACTCCACTGTTTACAATGCGTAAAAACATCTGAAATTTTTGCTTAATATAAAGTATAAGGTTGATTATTTACTCTTCTCAAGCAAACCAGCTCTAGAACCTTCATGCAACTTGTAAACAATTTGGTTGTGTTATGCAGCTCCTTACACAATGGGGAATACATCAGATGCATCACTAAATCCTGAAAAAAAGATGTGAAAATACACAACACACTTGTGTTCTCTCCATGCACACTTTCCACAGGCCCTCTTTCAAGAGGGACCAGGCTCAGATCTCTCCAGCTGGATTCTCCTTCCCATGCTGGAAAACAAAGAAGTACCTGCAGGTTTTCCCCATACTTAGTACCTGCACTTGCTGCTGCCAAATAACTTTTTTTCTCCCCTGACCTATTTGTGCTTGTTCCTTCAGAAAACACTCATAAGGCAGAGAGGTCTTGCAGCAATGCTGGCTATATTCTGGGGAGAATAACATAAAAAATCACCTATCTTAAACTAAGCTATAATATCTACGTCTCTATGTCTACTTTATTCATTAAAAAGTCAATTCAGTTTGTGATTTTCCTCATAACTGTCCATCTGGGGTCAAAAGACCTGTTGAGGCAAGAGGTGCAACCTATAAAATCTGTGAAAGAACAAATTTGTGGATCTCAATAGCAGAAAATGGCTTCAGTCAGAAGTGCTACAAAGACTGGTTGTCCTGGCTGCCCATTAAACCCCTGGTTGCCTCTCAGGTATCATTGGCTTTCACTATGTACTTCTCACAGTCTGAGGGTAATCTATTTCTGTGCTAACTACATCCTATGACAAGTTCATTAAAATCAATAAAAATTAAATTGGCAGAAAACAATTACATTCAATTAACAAAAATTCCTGAGAGAAGCAGAGGCTCAAGTCTGTCCACAAAGACAGTCACTTCAAGATATTGCTATTAAATATTTACTTGACTAAGATTTGTTTGTCATGCTCCAAAGGCCATCTTTGGTCTGGAATATTGAAAGTGCAGCTATTTGGGCCACCTATCCTGCCAGCAAAGCCTTACCAGGTTTTGCAGGAGACATCAGGTGTCAAAAGTAGGGCTGTTGGAGCTCTCCCTTGCCCTCAGTACCCATCAGTAGTAGTTGTACCAAGCTACAGTGATGTACTAGTGTACGGACCACCTATAGTGCAGGACTGTAACATGCAACCTCTGCAAGTCCAGCCTTTTTTCCTTAAAAACCACAGTGCAAAGGCTGACGTAGAGGCTACATCTTATGTTAGAGAAGTACAGTCTCACAATATGCTGCCACTAGCATCAGGGATCGTCTTCAGTAACTTGGTGGCAAATTCTGGACAACATCACCATTTCTGGCCACTAAGGCTAGCACAACACTCTGTGCATGTAACACTAACATCTCAACACTCTCATACCAACGCACTCAAATACATTTGGACCAGCTAGCATGGATGAAATTGTAACAGATCAGGACATACTTGTCTGTGAGAAATGACAATAATAAAACAATACCTATCTGTCATAGCAACCCACAAAAAAAAATACAAAGCCTATCAGCTATTAATGTTGTTTCAGCCTCCTAAGTGGTTTTCGGGGTGGCGAATCTCGCTTTATTCCTTCAATTCCTTCTGACTTCTCGTCCCTTCAAGGGCTGGGGCGGGCGGTAGTTCCTCAGCAGGCAGCAAGCTGCCTCGTCCTCGGCCGTGCTCAGCAGGCTACGGAACTTGGCCAGCTGCAAAGGAAGAGAGACATAAAAGAGACAAGGAAGACCGGCACACACGTGCTAAGGAAAAAGCTATGTAGGAAACATTAAAGATACTTTTTCAACTTTTTTTCCTCCACGAAGAAGAATGGAATCACATTTTTGTATGGTATGTGTGGAATGGCAATTTTACCATTTCCCTCCTTGTAAACAAAAAACAGTGACTAACAAAAATTCTCCTGAAACACACGGCAGCATGAAATTGCACATGAAGTTTTCTATATTCTTTCAGTTTGATTTTACAGTTTGGAAACTCCAGACTATTTGTGCCAAAGTCCAATTTCTTATGTGCATGTGCTTAGATTCAAAGATTATATTCACAGATAACCTGGAATAATAGGTGCTGCACTATAGAAAGCTTCTGTAATGTGTCCCATCACTTGGACACATTATATGTGTGCCCAAATCAGGACAAATAATTTTTTCCCATATGCAGACACAAAATTGGCAGTTATTTAAATCTCTGCATAAACTTCCCTGCCTAAGCGTGTCTCAGCAGAAACCCAGACCAGACCTCCATGTCTAAACTTCATAAAATCAGAATCTTTTTATTATTTTGTCCCATTTCTAATATACTAATTCCATATTCTTATTCTTATATCAACTCAACATTCAATATTTGACATTTGATAGTCTAATTCCCTATCTGTATTACCATGAGTAAAACAGCACCAAAATCATCCCATTTAATAGTACTCTTTTTTTGTAGTCGTAAAGCACATTGAGAGCTTTAGGAGCTACCATTGAGGCAAATGGAACATCTTCCTTCAGAAACAGAACCATTTTAAAATAAAAGTCATGCAAACTATAAAATAATTAGATCTCTTCTCCTTTACTCATGAGTGGAACTCCTGAAACTGTCCCACTCATTTTATCTGGGTCTCTTCCTTCAGTTTAGGGTTAAGTCAGTATAAAATCTGACTTGTTAGTAGAGCTATACAATGAGCCAGGAGGCCCTGGGGACGCTCTGTGCGTGAGGTAATGTGCGTATTTGTTACACAAATAAATCCAAACATATTTTCAGCTGTTCACCATTTCAAGAACAAAAATATCAGCTGTCAATCACTTTTAAAATCACATTTTCACATTGGCAGGACACTTTTACATCAAACTTTTGCATCAAAGTTGAGAACTTTCACCATTATGTCAAAGTATTTAATCAAAATCAATGACACATTGAACTAAGACACACATTTGATTAAGAAAAAAAAAGTCTATATTATCTTCCTCCACCTTGTTTGCAATCTAACACTCTCAAACTCCCTGTAAGCTTCTACAAGCTTACAATTTATTTTTAATTTTTATGAAGTGTATCAAAAAGGTATGAAGAAAAATGCAAAGCCCCAAAGAAATTTAAACAGAGGAGTAAATTTGCATGATCATGCTATGAATCAGAATTGTGAGCATTACTGGAAAGTAATCCTAGATACATCTTTATGAGAGTATAGTCCATTTATGCTTGAATATGTAAGTTCTACACAATAGTGTGTGAAGAACAAGTAAAGAATAACTGTGCATTATTTCCAGCACTGTATCCTGTTGCCATAAATAGATGTTTGCATTCAATATTACATATTATAGAGCATATTAATGATAGTTTAGTTCAAATAAAAGCCTTCAAATCAGAACAGCAGCTTGTCTCTGGGAAGTTCAATGCAAATTTTGCACCTAATGTGCTTATGTACTGTAGGAGGTTTTACATAGCCAGACTGTGAGGTCAAGGGAAGCCACACAAATGCAGAAAGCAGAAGTGCTGTATGAATACATTCACAAAAGGCACTGCAGGCCCCCTGGCTGAGTCCTCACCTGGCATCCCAGTCAGTGACTATCCGAATCCACCCTTTGGGCAAACACTGAGGTCCTCATTTCTGCTTTCCAAGCAGGGGATTGGGGGGCATTTAATTTTTCTGAGATATTTGTAATATCTACCATGAATTAGACAAATGTTGTGGCACAAAGATCTTGAGATTTACAGTGTGGCCAGGATATTTATGAATTATATTACAGGTGAACTGTGTCAACTATCAACTTCCAAAATTAGACGTTAATCTTTAGCATCCTCACAGGGAAAAATCCTTTAGCTATATAGTGACAAGCCCACTGGATGTCACTGTTGCAACACTGCAAACAGCAAGAAGCTTCAGTGAATATGTGCAGTATCCTACTTCTAAGTAAGCATAACACAAAAAAACCCAATATATTATGCTAGCATTTGGTATTCATTATTCTAGTACAGTCACAGAGATGTACACATCTGGGATAGGATAAATTTACTGTTTACCTGCCACATTAGAGTGCCAGAGCATTGCTATTATCAAGAAAATGAAATAACCAAATTGAGCAGTTTACAAGCATTTCACGAGAGTTGCAAAAATAAGGTTTGCTTCCATAAGGATTTTGTCTTTTTGTTTGGACTTTTTTTTTGTAGGGTTTGAAGATTTATTTTTAAAACATAGATAATAAATTAAAAATGTGACACAAAGAAAGGCAACAAGTAGTCAGGACAAAAATTTGATAGATACATTTTGTCCTTTGAAAATCTGATAAGGTAAGCAGTGTCACGTTCTGAAAATCAATATATTTTTGGGTGGTATTTACAATTGGGAGTTTCAAAAAAGCAACATTTTTAGAGCAGTGAAGGATTAAAACAAACCTGTTCAGAGCAAACATTTATGGGCTCTCTCAGAACAATCCAGATAACGCTTTCAAGCAGAGGTGGAACAGTGAGAGAGCCAAAATATGTCCAGTAGTCCAGGGATTTGGGAAGCAGACAAGTAGGATCAAAGTTTGTGAATAGTGCTCTTTTGCCCTGAAAAAAAGAACAAAACAAAAACAAACAAAAAGCAATTCATTATGGTTCTGGAATAAATATATTTGGCAAATTATTTCTTACAGAAGTTCATTGATGCCTCATATTCTCATTTTTTAAAAGGCAAAACAATATTGAAATACTATTCAAAAACAACAGGTTAGCAAAATAAATTGTGCCAAAGGATGTAGAGCTTGTGCGACTATGTGTAAACCCTTTTGAGGTATCCTGAATGATCACAGCAGACAAGCTAGCACCTTCAAATGAAGTATCTTGGACTAGTATCCTTCTCACTCTGTACCTCAGCAAAACCAGGGAGAAAACCTTTCTTTTCATTACTATCTTCTTGGTCTGTTAATTATCTTTGCCAGAGATTAAGTTCTGTGTGGAATTTGCTTCTTCCTCTGATCTCTTATGATAGAAAAATTATTCTTTGCTAGCCTGTTCTTAGACAGAATGCTCCTAACTATCCCAAATCAGAGCTAGAAATGAACAGTTGGGAAACCAGAGAGTAGGGACCACAGCTGTGAAGGGAGGAGCAACCAAGTTACTGGAAAACACATCTACGAAACCAGTCACCCATATTCATGTTCCTGCAGAAGCATTTGTTCACCTTGACTCTGATCGTGTCCAAGCGGTCAGTGATCTTCTTCAGCTGAGGGTTACATTCACCAATCTATTATAAAAAAAGGGAGATAAGAAAAGAAATACTTGATCTCTGAAGAAAATAAACAAAAACAAATGACCTGAAAAAATATGCATATTGAAAGTATCCTCATATAATTTTACTTAAATATCTGTGAAATCTGAATAATTTTGTGAATATGAGCCTCTGACTAGCTGGAACAAATTTTTTTTTGTAAAGAAGATCCTCTCCTCTGCTGAAAATACTCATTCTGGTCACTTATTTGGCTACAAAAAAAAAAATCACAAACTTTCCCGCACAAGAAAACTAAAGAAACTTACTTTTGCATTTTTTTCTATGAAAGACGTTAAGGTTTTACAGTTGCAATGAAAACAGAATTCCTTAAAACACAGTGAGAAGTTCAGAAACATAGTTCTTGGGTATCCCGAGCAGAAACCCAGTGAAACACAAATCATGAACTGCAGCATGAACTGGAAAGCAGCCTGGAGCCTCCCTTGCAATGGCAGGATGCTCCCAGCCGGGCACACACTGCGCGTGTGACCACAGCCCTGTCCCATGTCACGAGCTGCTTGAAACCTCCATTGGCTTCTTCAAACCAAGGTTCATTCGTGAAGCTGTGACAAGAGCTGGATTTTGCCACAAATGTGTATGGAGGAATATTGAGGAAAATTTCCAATACTTTTGTGCATTAGGAAAAAACACCATGTTTTAATGCCCATGTAAAACATGCATCTCTCTCGCAGCAGTTACTCTCTCCCTCACCACTATCCCACTGCCTGGGCAGGTGTCAGGAGCGCTGAGCCCTTCTTTCCTCACCTTTAGGAATACGGCCATGACTGCTAATCCATCCGACTGACGAGCTGCCTCGACAAAACTGGAATATTTTTCTGCGTTCCAGTGAACCACATGAAGCTGAAAAGCAAGAGGCACAGACAGCATCAACTCCTGCTGAACAGCAACAGCGACAGATTGACATGAGAACTGCACAGGGGTCGACTTTCTACTTCACTTGTTGGTATTTTAAAACTTTCCTTTTGCTAATTTAAGTACTTATTGAAACTAGCAAATCAGTAAACGTATAATTCACACAATCAGAAAAAAAAAAGAAAAAAAGAAAAAAATATAGCACTGCAGTGGCTAGGATTACAGTCAGACTGGATTTGGCACAGTTGTGCCTGTATTAATTCAGCTCCCCCCAAAATCAAAATTTAGCTGCAATCAAGACACTGCAGTCCTGGGGAAACTGCTGTGAGCTCCCCAGCACTTTGAACAGTGAGGCTAAGACAAGATATGCCATGTCTATATACCTAAAGCTAGGATTTTAAATCCATTTTTAGTACAGCTGATTACAAAAGTGCTTGAAAAGCATGAAGATGTCATTAGTATCTTGTCTCTCCTTTTGCTTAATCAGATCTCAAGCTTTCAACATTAGTCAGCCACACAGACAGCTAGAAAAGAGGCACAGAGATGCACATTAAACTTTTACTGATCCCTTCTCCCTTGTTTATTTTCAGTGGAATATGAAAATGCCATCTTTGATACTTTCCAAATGTCATTTTTCAGTGATGATTGGCATTTGGCACTTAGAAGTGGCTTGATTATGCCGAGTGTTTGCATTTCCAATAGATCTGCTCAGCTCAAAGACACCTTGACCACATGTAATGCGGTTGCTTGAATGCTCAAAAAATGCATAAATCTCAGAAGAACCACTCAGGCCTAAGATTTCTCGCACCTGGCGAGGCAGGGAAAGGAAAAGGTAGATCTTTGCCCTCACACATCTTTGGCTCCCCTTGTGCATGCCAAAGCTCCTTCTTGGAGCTCCTTGTTGGGAGCTTCTGCTTCCTGAGGAGCCGCCCAGCCCAAGAGGCCACCATGCTCGCATCATGCTCAGACTAAGCACCCCACAAGCACAAATTGCTCTCACAAATCCTCAGGGATCAGCAAATCCCATTACCCATAGTTTTTAGAGAAGAAAATAGAGGCTCTGAAGTAGGGCATGGGATTAGTTGTCCAAAACTCTTTTGGGAATCCTGAAGAAAAGTCTCCTGTTTGACATACAGCGTCTGCAAAGCTCTAAAAAAAGGGCAGTTTAAGGAAGTTGGAACTTGCTTTAAGTGATGGTGGGAGACAACATAGCTCTTGGGACCCAGCAGTGCAACAATTTTGTTTCCACATCTCAACTCTTGCCTCGTTCCTATGAGCTTAAACATCACATATCTGCAAGGAGGTTCTAGGATCTGGCACAACAGGGCTGAACCAACATTTGCTGTGCATTTAGGCTCTGAACTGCTGAAACTTTACCTTCAGCATGTAGGGACTCCCATTAAATCAATAATAATGCACAAATGCTCACAGCAAAATGTGCTGAATCACAGCCTCGCTGATCCCCAAAGGAAAGTGTCTACTCATGGCTCATTGGTTTAGGTTCACAGAACCTACATTGAACAACTTTTAAACAGATACATTTTTACATATGCAAAAAGGAAACAAATACTCACAGTTGGGATTGACTTTATTGTAGATTTTTAAAAACAAAAAAGACCAAGAAACAAAAATTAAAATTTCCACTTTTAAATGAAACTTATTCCCATTCCCTCATAATTTCTGCCCCATCAAAAGCCCAAACCAACCATCCAAACAAAAAAAAAAAAAAAAGAAAAACAAAACCCCCAAAGCCAACAGAGCTGTGAAATACTTCTGGGTGCCCCCATTCTCAATGGCTTGCGACTTCTCTTTTAAGGAATATATACCGTCTTACCACTGCTCTGTCACTGCAGCTTGTGGCGAGACCTTGATCAGATCATACGTTGCACAAAGAATGGAGCCAGGGATCCTTTCTGCTTCCCTGCAGGTTTAAACTTGCAGTCTTCTTTGCTTGTGAACTTCTTTGTTCTTCATTTTGGTAGATGTTTCTTTTCTTGAAATCTTACACATCTTGCTCATGAAGGTGAGCACTGAAGCTATCTTCACATCTCCTTCTGAGGTATTTTCTTTTGTGTGGAAAGTGCTCAGAAGCCTTGATCTTGATTCTGGGATCCTTATCCCAAAACCAGTGTGACATCTAGAGAGCTTCTTGTGGAAGGTTACCAAACCAACAGGTAACAGAAAGGTTTTTAGATTGGCTAGAAATTCAGAGATATTTTCTCCTTCCATTTGGTTTCTTAGGTGGGAAACATCTATATGTTTTCTCAGCTAGAAATTTGGTTTGGGTACTTAATTAATAGCACCGCTATTAATTCTTTATATTCCATCTCACCTGGTTCCTGTGGAAAACATAAGCCTTTAAACACTGCAAATGTCACTTTTCCCCGTTAGTGTTAGAAAATTGATTTTTTTCCTCTTGTCCACTCTGGCTTACAGCATTTACAATAGAATTTGATTATACCACTGTGCACACATTCATTTTTTTTCCTCTTTAGTATTATTTAAGTCTTTTAGTTTTGCATTAACATCTATTTTAATACTTTTTCCCCCTTCTTTTAACAAGAACAGTCTTCACTGTCTGAGCTATATGTTGTTAAAGATCTTGGTCTCATCCAAATAGTCTGTGTTCTTTCCAGTGCAAGAGAAAACACTTTCAGACTGACTGCTTTTTACAGTAGACTATTAAAATGCACCAAAGGAGAATGAGCAAAAGCAACCTCTCTGTACCAGAAGCACCAGGTACATTTCTTCCACAGCATACCCTGCTTGGCTGCCATCCTCCACAGACCCCCACAAATTTTAAAGGTGCATTTCTCAAAATACTGACCATTGTATTGTTCTGTCCACCACAAGAAACACTGTTTCTATGTTTCCAAAAGCATTAGACTTGATTGGCCAAAAGCCTGATAGTCCTGTGGTTGTAACTGAAGCTGACCTAGAAACTATTCTCCAAAGAACAGATAGTGAAAGACAAAGATTAAGACAGTTCTTCAACATTAAATCACTGAATATCAAGTTTTTGTCTTCTGTATTCCTTTTTTTACAATCCTCTCCAAAGCTTTCAGATAGGTTCTTGTTTGAGAAAGGACCAGACATGCAACACTTCAAGAAGACCGATGACTTGTGATAAAATGACGGAGAAGGAAAAGCAAGAAGAGAGGGGGCAACATAAATCTTACAGAAAGTAGAAGATTAATCAACGGCGGGCATGCAGGCTGCCACGTGCAAGGCCTCACCTCGGCCGCGTACTTCATGCCGTCCACGGCGTGCTCGGAGCCGGCTTCGTCACTGGAGCCCCAGTGGAAGTGGACCTGGCGCAGGCGGTATGTCCCGTTGAGCGGCCCTCCCGTCAGCACTAGGAGGCAAAATGCACAGAAAGGCTCATTTGAGGGATCCAGACTCCATCCCCAAGTCATCCACCCTTACATCAGACTGCTGCTGTCAACCCACCAACCCTTTTTCTGTGCAAAACATCTCAGAGGAGTCTCATTGCTCTGAAGCAATTTAGATATTCATGCTCATCAAGAGCAACTTCCAAGCAGCATTTATGTGTAGACAAGTTACTGCCTCCCAAAGATCTGGTGTCATCACCAGCTCCTGACTAGCTATGGGCTAGATGTTTCTCAGGTTGTAGGATAAAAAAAAAAATCAGATACATTCTCTTCAACATATCTGAAAGCATCACTGGGAAGTTAAGCTTAAAGAATACTTATGAGTATGATTTTATGAATAAAGAGGAAGGGCAGAAATATATCAGATGAAAAGAATTTTCTCCTTTCTGAAATTTGGAGGAAACTAATGTAGTTGGAGTTAAAAAATAAATCTGAACATTTTCCTTCATTTCCAACCAGATCCAACTACAGTACACTGACAACTGAGAAATAAGAGCAAACACTAACAAGTCAAATGAAGACAGTATGTCTCTTCATGGCACAAATGCAATATTAGTGACATTTAATTAGCAACTTGTGAGCTTTTCATTTTTTTATAGGTGTTCTTCTTTTTCTATTGAGTGTTGTACCCAAACCATCTCTGTCAAGTCTGCTTAGCGACTTGAGTATGAATCACCTACATTTCAAGAATATTGCTTCACCACAAAAATCATCACCCCAGCTCCTGTTCTGTATTTCCTTTGACAACTTTGAGGCCACTCTGGGTGGTTTTATTAGCTCATTAGAGAGTTCTTCAGGAGGAAGGATAAGAACATTCATCAAATGTGTTTTAAACTAAGAGCACCAGGGAGGAGAATGTTCTTTACTTGTGCCTTCTAGGTTTAGTACAAAACTCGACTTTCTTAGGAGCAAAATATCACCAAACAATGATAAAAGAAGAAATTCCTCCCATTGCCTTTCTGCTAACAGAAGTATCCTGGCTAACAAACAGTAACTGTAACTGTTTACCCATGGGGAGAAGTATTTGACCTACTTTTAACTTCAATTCAGAAAGATGCTTTGACAGAGTCTATAAATCTAGTGAACAAAGCCAGTGGGCTTTGTGGGAAGTGGCACTCCTAGACAAATTCCTTCTTTCAGGAACCAAATACTTGGAAGCAAATGATAAAAGTGCATAGAGATCAGCACTCTGCCCGGCTCAGGAAAACAACTACAGAGAAATGTATCTGCATTCAGTGATTACGTCCGCTGAATAATGTGGAAAGGAGACTGATGAGGTATTTGCGTCACATCACACAATGATGATGATGAAAACCTTCCATTCCAGAAGTTATTAAGGAGGGAGTTAACTAGAAGCTTCTCACAACAAGTATCAGTATTGCAAAGCCAGAGTAGAGCCTTATGAAGAGGCCTTTGAAACACTAATGGGGCAATTTGGGAGAATGGAGCTTATATAGCATCACATTAGATAAGCAGAATTACACAAATAAATACAGTCCTGACAGCCTAATTGCAGTACAGGGCAAAGTAAAGAAATAGTTTTTTATAGAATTCAGTTAATAATGAATTAAAAGATGGCAAAGTATTTAGTATCAAAAATTGTTTTTTTTTTCTCATAAAACCATCATATGGCAGGAGTATTTGCTTCACAGGGGTACATCAGAGATCAAATTTTTACCCTAGAAAATTCTTTTTTATTATTTTTTGACCTGAAAGAAAACAAAACCCTGCAGATATAAAGCTTTTCTGTGTCAAATAATTAAGGAAAATGGCAAGTAACTATGTTTGTCAATACAGAAGGATTTGGATTTTTGATAAGTAATGTATGATTCTGGCCACAATGCACGCTGTGCATGAGTGAATAATGGATTTAGACCATGCATGGAAGAGATGGAGTCTCCCAAAAGACACTAGGGATTACAACTCCTTACTTATCTGATCATCAGATAGATACCAGTGCTTTGCAGTGACAAGGGTAATAACCTTGGATATATGGACTGAGGACAGTTGTAGAAAGAGGATCTCCTTACCCGTACTTAGGACCAGTGAGAGTCTACAGAAAGACTAAGTTCAGTTCCTGTCACCTCATGGAGGGAGTTAGGAAGCAGAATAGTTTCTTCATGTTTTCATATTCAATTTTACTTCTTTTAAAAAGGAAATGGATTTAAGGGCTGAGCTGATGAAACTCCCACCAGAAATAAAGCGTGGTTTTTTTACTTGGGAGGGTAATTAATAATTAGAATAACTTACCAAAGGCTGTGGTAGATTTGTCATCGCTGGTAATTTTGAAATCAAGTTTGTGTATTTTTCTAATAGATGTGCCTTAGTTCATCCACACCGACTAGACTTGAAGCAAAAGTTAATTCTGGAAGTGCTGTGGTCTCTGACACTCATGAGGTCAGCCTAGATGACTGATGCTCAGCTGTTTGCTTTTGGGTAACATCACAGTGTCGCTTGTACCAACAGAAAATTTAACAGTTTTACTAAGACTGTTGGGAAAGCAAAATATGATGTTGTCTATTTATGTCTCTCCCTGTTGCCACAATAAACCAAAAATAGTGTTGATTAAGTTTGTCCATGGCAAATATTAAGAGAAATAGTGAACAATTGAGCTTATGGCTACAGAAAGTTTTGGATTTGGGGGTAAATAAGGCATGATTCTGGCCAAAGTGTAAGCTATGCATGAGCAAGTGAAGAACCTAGGCCATACATAGAAGACAGAGTCTCTTGAAGGAGACAGGTGATTACAATGATTTAATAATACTGGGGACTAACTATTAGCAGGATCACAAATTAGCTCTCTTCAGCTCTGACATTTGTGCATATATTTCTTGGGCTTGGATCCTCAGCTATACCTAATGCAACCACAAAAGGACTTTGCTTGAAGAAGCTGTGCTTCTGCAGTCTCAGGAAAGATGCTACCATCTAAGAGAAGTAACTGAAGAAGAAGGCATTAACATTGAAGAGACTGTCCTAAAGCAGAGAACTTCATAATTAGTTCTTGCCAAGGGGAGCCTGTGTGCACCTCTGAAAGAGCAGGACACGACACTTTCCAGAGAAGAAAATTGATCTCTTGGGATATGTTTCATTTGTTTCGCATTGGCTCTTTCCTGAAATAACAAGTCCAGGCATGGATTACAAAGGGGAAAATATACATATATAACCAAACCTGCAGCTAAAGTCAGATAAGAGACTTGAGCGATTCGGTTGGAATGAACCTGTAATGAGACACAAAGGATTCATCTGCAGTGAGAGACAGCAGCATTTGAGAAAATGTACAACAACACTGTTCAAGCAGGGTGCTGACACAAGCTTGCTAGCTGGGGCAGATCAAACCATCCATGAGAAAAGGACATCCCACAGCTCTCTGAAAACCACAACTTAATGCTTCTGTTGCAATACATTCCTAAATTGTAAAGTGCTGAAAGATGAGGGAAAAAAAAGGGACTCTCTTACGTGGAGGACCAAAGCCTTACTGTTTAGGAGAAGTTGTGTGTCTAGCAGTGAGACATGCCCAGGCCATCCTCTAGACAAGGAAGGGAGAAGGAAAACATGGAGCAATGTAAAAGAAACAAACCTGACTTGTTCACGGTGTCGTCGAATTCAACGCTGGTGGAATGGCCGTTGTTCAGGATGACTTTTGCAGAAGCAGGATCATAGCTGGGATTTAGGGGACGGAGAGAGGGATCATATTTGGTTTCCTCAGTTTTGATGTCAATGGGAGACTGGCGGTCTCCATTAGCGATAGGAAAAACCTCCTTCCAGTGGGCAGGTCCTGAAAGGAGGAGGGACGAAGAGATAAGTCTAAACTTCTGTTTCATAGGGAAGAAACCTCTGCTTGAATCGTTCTTGTTTATATTATTTTCTAACTCAGAACAAGTGCTTTCAGAAAAATACCTCAAAATATTCAGCTACCTCAGCTGCACCTCCTCAATAGCAGCTTGGGTCCCTGTTAAACACATCTACCGTGTACCATGTATTTAACCATATAAGGCCAGTCTGTGTGCAGTAGGAAGATATCTAATTATACACTTAGGACTCAATTATGCATTGGCTATATCAAAAAAAAAAAAAAACTAATTTGGAAGATCCCCAGGTACTTCTCTGTAGATCTGCAGAGCTTCTTTCCAGCAGGTCACCCCTGAGCCACTTCTGGTGCCTGGGGTTCTCTCTTCCCAGGTACAGGACCCTGCACTTGTCCTTGTTGAACCTCATGAAGTTCCTCTCTGCCCATCTCTCCAGCCTGTCCAGGTTCCTCAGAATGGTACAGCCCTCTGTGGTATCAGTCACTCTCCCCAGTTTCGTATCATCAGCAAAGTTTCTGAGAGTGCACCCTGTCCCTTCATCCAGGTCACTGATGTGTAAATGGAACAGGATTGGACCCAATACTGGTCCCTAGGCAGCCCGGCTAGTTAAAGGTTTCCAACCAGACTCAGCCCCATTTATGAGAAAGCTCTGAGCTCTGCCAGCCAGCCAGTTCTCAATCCACCTCACTGTCCACTCATCTAACCTACACTTCCTGAGCTTCCCCATGCGGATGCTATTGGAGTGTCAACAGCCTTGTTGAAGGCAGATAATATCCACTGCTCATCTACCCAGCCAGTCATTCTGTCACAGAAGATTGGTTAAGCACGATTTCCCCTTGGTGAATCCATGATGACTACTTCTGACCACCTTCTTGTCCTAGACATTCTTGGAGACAACATCCAGAATGACCTGTTTCATCACCTTTCCAGGGATGGAGTTGAGACTGACTCTCCTCTATTCTCCTGGGTCATCCTTCTTGCCCTTTTTGAAAGGTGGAGTGACAGTGGCTTTCTTCCAGTCCTCAGACACCTCTCCTGCTCCCCAAGACCTTTGAGAGATGATTGGCTTAATAACAACACCTGTCAGTTTCCTTATGGGTGCTTCCTATCAGGACACACAGACTTCTAGATATCTAGTTTGCTTAAATGATCTTTAGCTCTATCTTCCCCACCAAGGAAAAGTCTTCTTTCTTCAGACTTTCTATCTTGTCTTCAGCATGTAGGATAGCTGAGGACTGGCCTTGGCAGTAAAGACTGAAGCAAGGAAGGTATCCAGTGCCTCTCTATTTTCTGTATTTTTTGTCACCAGGGCACTCACCCCATTCAGCAGTGGGCCCACATTTTCCTAATGCTCCTTTTGTTGCTAAGGTATTTGAAGAAGCCCTTCTTTAAGTCCTTGACATTTCCTCCCAAATTCAATTCCAAATGGACATTGATCTTCCTAGTCACATCGCCGCATACTCAGATGATAATCTGAGTGGTCTGTACTCATTCCACCTACTTCACATGTCCTTATCTGTTTGCAATTGCCAGGAGCTCCTTGATCATCCATGAAATGCTCCTGCTCCCTTTGGTAGTCTTTTTGTTCATTGGGATTCACCAATATTGAACTTGAAGAAAGCAATCCTTGAGTATTAATCAGCTCTCTTGGATCCCTCTACTTTCTAGGACTCTAAACCATAGGATCCCTCCAAGTAACAATGTCACTGATGTTAGCTTGCTCTTTAATCCTGACTCATAAAGTTCTCAACATCTTCATAGAATCATAGAATCATTATAGCTGGAAAAGACCTTTGAGATCATTGAGTCCAACCATAAGCCCTTCAACACTATGCCTACTAAACCATGTCCCCAGGTGCCTCATCTACATGTTTCTTGAATGCTGCCAGGGATGGTGACTCCATCGCTTCCATGGGCAGCCTGATCCAATTCTTCTACCTCTACCTCTACCTCTACCTCTATCCTTCTGAGTATTACAGAAAAATTAAGAGGGAAGGAGGAGTTTCTAAAAGCCAACTAAGACTTAAATTTAAAGTAGAACAAAGATCTTCAGTCTTGTATTTGTTAGAAAGTCATTTTGTTAATGACTTAATTAACTAGGCCTATTAAGACACTACTAAGATAGCAGGTATTATGTTTAAATCTGTAAATGTGTGAATAAATATTTCAAGATAGTAAGATGTTTATTACTTCCAACAACAATTACTTTAACTATGTTTGGATTCTATTATCTTCCTTATTAGAGATGCAGTGCACAATTTTTCCCAGTTAAGAAGCAATATCCCATTACTTATATCTTACTGCTCCAATTTAGGATGCTGAGAACAAGCTTATTGCTACTTAATTTTGAACGTGTTAGGATATTGCTAAGCTGAGGAAAAGCAAAACATATTTATGTGCTTAATTATGCCCTGCTGCTGCAGCTCAGCAATACCTACAGTAATCATGCAGTAAACAATATGAATTATTTGCAAAATAGCCACAGAAACTTATGAATTATAAAGTCTATGCAAACACAGTATTAGTAAAACAAAGAGTCCCTCAATGGAATCTCCACATCAAATCTGCTTAGTTGTCTAAGAAGAACCTGTAATAAAAGGTATGACTTAAACATTATGAAAGCATTCTACAAAATACACAGCGATAGTAAAAAAAAAAAATCCATCTTTCAATAGAAAATAATATGGCATAATTTAGGCTACTACTTTTTTCATCTTGGACCTAGGCAAAAAGAGGACCCAGAATGGTGATCCTAGCATCATCTAATTATTCTACAATTAACTTGGTTCTAAAAAGACATTGTATCTACACTTGTCCTTAGTTTAGATTATCAAAATCTGAACTAATCTTTGCTTTTCTGACTTACTTAAGTATTTCTCAGTAACATCAGGCTGCCAAAAATCTGGCCTATACAGGAAAATATCAAAAAAAATTGGTTCATTTTTCCTCAGTCATATGGAGCAGTGCATTATGAGATTAGCTACTAACAATCCAGAAATCAAATTATCACTTTTGCAACTCCAGGAAAACTGTGGCTCAATTTGTGACTACTAAGCTCTTCCCAAAGCAAATGTTGTGCACAACCACTTGAAGAAAAGTCATTAGTGTTGGAGGACCATGGACATGGTGGTCGTATTGTAATGCAGGTCTCACAGTAGAATTTAAGCCTGAAGACCTCCAGGGTGAAAGCTGCTTCTGAATTTGAACCCTAGCCGTATGTCTCCATTTCAACATATTTTTACTTTCCGGGTACATATTTAAGAAATACTCTCTTTGTAAGACCACATCTTTGGGTGTTTCTAAAGACAGTCCACTGCTCAATTTATCACATGGAAAATGCTCACATTTGTGATGTCAGGTTTTCAAGTAGTTTAATTATGTGGCAGCTTACAAAAATATTAGCACTAATGAAACCAATTGGAAATTCATAATGGGGAAGATTCAGTGGCACTTTGCAAAGCAGACATCAAAACTATGGGATGATTCCCAAAGATAAATAATTAAAATCAGGAATTCATACTACTTTTTCGTTTATAAACCACTTGAGTGTTAGACTTGTAAGAAACCTAAGGACATTTCTGCAGTAAAGCACAATACACATAAGTACTTTCCATACATTTAAGTCATAAATTAAAGGCAATTGATTCTGAATTTGTCTTGTAACTAAAACAATTGCCCAGTTATCTAAAAAGGGAAGTTTATGTGAAGGGGTGAGGACATTTGTCCCTCCGCAGGAGCCCCAAGTGCATAATGTTGGGCAGAGGCAGCTCCCCAGAGCTCAGGATTATGCCTCCACATGCAAACACCCTCAAAACTGCAAAGAACAAGAAAATAAAGATCAAGGTTTGCATAGAAATTAAATAACGTCTCTCAGCATCTTTAGCAATGAAGGCATCAAAGCACCGTTTTGTTCTGTGCATACCACTATGTATGTAGACATAGGTGTGGAATACTTGAAAGTTTAGGAATCAAATAGCTTCTGTTGTGCTCGTTATTGCTAAGGAGCCTGGAGAGTTTTCCCCTGGGTTTAAAAAAGAAGCAGTTTTATCTCTGCAGAGAATAAAGGCAGAGTTGGAAGCAAATGCAGATGTCTTCAGGAAGTGACTTCTAGTATATGACTGTGGCCAAATTTAATTAATTTTACTCTGTTGCTACTTCCTTAAATTGTAAAAGATCATCTTAGCATTGGGGAAACTTCTCACAGCCTGCTGAGGGAACAAAATCTGCCGAGATTTAGTGCGATCTCACATGTCTGCTACTCAGCAGAACTGGACACAGGCTTAAAGGAATGTGTGGAAAGAGAAGAGCAAGAGCTGAGAGAGCTGCCGGGGGCACCGGCTACCAGGGCCCCAGGTCCTCCTGCCTTGGGATGGGAGGAGGGGACGGGAGCTGCCAGGGAGGTGAGGGCACCCGCCACTATCAGCCAGAAAACAGGATCGGACACTGGAGCCGGGGCCTCTGGACAGGTCCACGCGGCTGCCTGATAGGAGCCGCAGCAGCCTCCCCTTCTTGGAAGCTGGGATGGCCGAGGAGGGGGTCCGGATAAGGCAGAGGGACAGCGCTCCTTATCTGGGGCGTGCAGGTGAGGTCCTCGGCACTCTTGGAAAACATACGGAGGCTCTTGCAAATCTGCAAAACAAGCCCCACTTGTGCCCTGTGGGGAGGGGTGCAGCCCCTGCAGAGTACCCGATAGCACGTCTCAACATTGCAACAGCACCCAGTTTTTCTGGAAAAGTAAATCCATCCCAAAAAGACTGAACAAAGGGATCTGAAAGACAGGCAGGACTTGCACAAACAGTATTTCTAATGCAAAGTAATCCTGTAAAAGCAGCACGCTGCTGCAGGCATCGGCGTGTGCGAGCACCCGCACAGCAAACCCACACATCTCCCCACGGCCCCCACGGTGCCTGCTCCGCCGAGGAGAGGGCAGAGCCGGCGCTGGGGACCTGTCCTGGTGTCCGGGCACGGGACACAGGGGCCGGGCAAGCGCGGCCGTCGCGGGGAGCTGCGAGTGCAGCCCCTCTGCTGACTTCCACAGAGGGACCAGATGGAGGAAACCACGGAATACCCACAATGGGAAAGTTTCCCCGTGCTGGTTCTGAGCTCAGATCCTCTGACACGTTGCGTTTCCCGCGGGAAAGAGCTCAGCCCTCCCCAACGCTGCCAACGTCCAGTGTCTGCACCTCGCGCCCCGGCCCTACCGTTGTGCTCCTCGTAGCCCCAGTGCAGCATCCTGCGTGTCTGTGCCCGACCGAACCGAGCCGCGCCGAACCGAGCAGAACCGAGCCTTGCCGTGCCGAGCCGAACCGGGTTGCGCACCGAGGGCGGCCGTGGCGGCTCCGCTGCCGCTTTGAAGGAGTGAGCGGCGACGCCCCGATGCTCGGGTGCCGATAAGGAACTTGCTGCGCACCCGCGCAGCCCGCCCCGTCCCGTCCCTGTCCCATCTCATCCCGTCCCATCCCATCCCATCCCATCCCATCCCATCCCATCCCATCCCATCCCATCCCATCCCATGGCATCCCGCCCCCGATCCGTTTCCCAGACGCCTGCGGTCAGGGCCGGTTCCGCGGGGCCCCCGCAGCCTCTGGCCCACGGGGGTGCCGCGCCAGGGGCCCCCTCGTCCCGCGAGGTGCCCGGGGGAAACTGCCCCCTCGGCGCCGCGGAGCCGGGAGCCGAAGGGAGCGAGCGCGAGAGCCCGCGCGGGGCCGCGGACACGCGGGGCCAGGAGGCGCCGCGACGGGTCCCCCCCCGGCCCGGCTCGCAACCGCGGCGGGAGAAGCGCGGTCCGCGCAGGGCTCCAACATCGGGTAGAAGCAATGAGAAAAGAAATAAGGAAAATGATAAATGATAGGAAAACAAAGAAAACAGAAGAAGGTAAATGGCATAAAACGAAACAAAACGAAACAAAATAAAAATAAAGCAAAACAGAAGAAATAAAATAA
>JAUBOD010000048.1:328403-340138 GCA_032353885.1 Nothura maculosa | reverse complement strand
CCCGCCGCCGCAACGGCCCGGCCCGGCGCGGCGCGGCCCCGCGGCCCGCAGGAAGTGACGCACCGCCGCCGCCGTTGCCTGGAGACCGCGACCGGGTAGACGTGGTGGCCCCGCACGGGGTTGACCTGATGGCTCCGCACGGGGTAGACGTGATGGCCCCGCGCGGGGTAGACGTGATGGCCCTGTCCCTTTGGGGACGGTGCTTTGTGGCTGCCTCGTCTCCCCCCGGGGAGCACAGAAATACAGTTTCTCCATCTCGGTATATTCCTATATCGATTAATGTAGGCTCCTTGGTATGGAAAATACAACTGAGGGCTAATGAAAACTAGCCACTTTCATAGCTGTTAGATGATGAATATTCCATCTACATTCTGTCTGCACACCTATGTACGTTTTAATATGTATTTTACAAGCAGGTGTTTGAGTTCCTCAGCAGTCACCTCATGAGGTTATTGTCCAGCATCACCTGAGGGCTCCCGCAGAAGTAGCCCCGCTTTGGCACCCCGGGAAGCGCCGCTCTGCCCCTGCCCCCCTGTGCAGTACCAGCTCTGGCTCCCCAGGGCTTCCCATCACAGGAGCAGGCCAAGGAGAGCACAAGGAAACGCGGGAAGCAAAACCTGTGGTGGGAACGACTCCTGTCCTCCTTACGTAACTTGGGTGCGTTGCAAGGTCGGCCATGTGACCTGGTGTTTTCTGCTTTGTCTCGGCAAGACGAAGTCACCCCCAAAGCAAACAAAACCTGTGAACACATGTGTATACCTACACACAGACACTATAGCTCACAACAGCATATATATACACACACCCCTATATATGTACACACATGTATATATAAATATATATATATATATATATATACCACTTCAGGGCTTTGACTTGCCTCCCAATCAACAATTCTTGTAACATAAGAGTTTTCTAACCCTTTTTACACACAAAGATTTAAACAAGCATAATCTTCTCTGGAAATGCAAACAAAGCTGAATCTAATCAAATAAATCATTTTAAGATTGTCATGATTAACACACAAAAACATATGCTACCTCTGAGAAGGGCAGAGTCCACTTTCCATTTAATTTTCATTACCTCAAGTATCACAAAAGACCTATGAGAAAAGCATGCTGAAAACGCTGCCAAAACGCAACATCTCCTATGCGCAACCTCCATGTAAATAACACAGAGCAGCTCTCCAGGTGAGTATTTTCCACAGCAGCCCGGCTCCTGAGGGAGCGCAGTGCAAACGTGCAGCGCTGCTCTGCAGCAGCTGCTCCAAATCGCTGCTCAGACAGGCAGGAGCCGCTCGGCTGGCCCCACACGCTCGCTGCTCTGCGTGGCGGGACGGAGCTGGAGCGGTTTTCCTGCAGCCCGCACTCCCACCCTGCGCTTTTACCCTTTGAGTGGATGGTTGAATGTCCAGGCAGTGGCAGCCCCTAGACTCCACCGCGCTGGCACCACGGTGCTGTGCACCAGCGAGTGCTGTTACAGGCCCCAGCCCTGCAGGCACAACTCAGGTCGCAGGTGCAGGGCTGATGGTTTTTATCCTTCGTTGCTGCTGCTTTTTTCAGAGCAAAAGCTGTGTTTTCCCCCATCTCAATGTTGTGCTTTTTCAACAACCAGTTGCTGACCAGCAGCAAGTTGTTTGTAGTGCTGGGGCCTCTGCTTTGTGCTTGTGCCCCGTTTCCAGGTCGTGGCTGCTCTCCCATGCCTCGGCTGAGCAGCGCGGGAAGGGACACCCGGCACCAGGCGCTGGCTTACAGGCAGGTTCCCAAAGCAAAAGTGTTATCAAGGCTAACAGGCCTTGCACAGGCAGCCAAGGGCAGCCAGCACCAGCAAGAGCAAATAGTATTTTTACGGGGCTGTTGGGCACGAGAATGCTTGTAACACTTAAACGAATGGAGCCTGGGTTCAACACAAACTCACTTAAGGTCAGCTTTGGGGCTTCCACTTCCATTAGTGCAATAGGCTTCTGCTTTAGGAACAACGTGTTGGGAAGAAATAGCTCCACCTTGTGGACCAACAACTGACTATTGCTATTACTGCAGCATTTAGTGCTTCAGATTACCGTGTAGTGTAGAGCAGCTTCTGAAAACAAGCAAATAGAATGAGATGCTAATTCATTATTTCCTACAATTCCTGTTTGGAAACCTATTTCTACAGAAAATCAAAATGGACTAAAAGAAATAGGAACAGCAATGAAGGTGAAATTTGTACTTAGTGATTTACTTCTTAATGTGTTCCAGAACCATGATTTTGTCTGGAAAGAAGTACACATTAATATAATAGAAACACCATTAAAAATTGACTTGTTAAAGGAAAGATAACATCATAACCCAGAAGTGATCTATTCAGCACAAAAAGTGTGTTTTCTCAGCCCTGGAGGAGGAAAGCTTCCACCTCCTCTCTTTGCATTTTCCCTTTCCTGTGTGTCTTTGTATCGGATCTCCTGTCCCTTTGCCTTCTTGTCTCCTATTAAACGTAACACAAGTTCCTAACTTCACATGGTGCTTTACAGCAGACTCATTTTGACACCCGTTGTAACAGAACAGTCATAAAAAGAGAATACTAAGTATACAATTCAGCAACAACAATTTATTACAAAAATACTGTAAAAATACTTATGTCTGATTCCTGAACCCTCAAAATAAACATCCCAGAGAATGTTTTCTTAAAACATTTCAAAGAAAACAAGGAAAAGAAAAAAGTGCTTCATAGCATATGTATATGCTCACTCCATACACTTTCTTAGTGTAGGAAGGAGGGAAACTCTCAGATGTAAGGCATACTGTTTCAAAGATCCTGTTGAATATCATTCAGTGCACTTGTAAGTCGTCTTATTTTATTCTCCATGGATATTTTGTTGTTTGCCATTTCCTGCAGAAGCTGACGCATTTCTTCTTCAACATGGTAAACCTGAAACAACATATAGAGATCAAATATAATTCTTGCTTTTCCTTATACCAAATAGTATCCTGATATTTTTAACATTGATAAAAAGGTTGGAATTATGCACTTATGCATGAGCACAGAACTCGTTATAAACTTTTTACCATAGCACACAATTTTGACTAAAGCTGTGACCAGAAGTAAAAGCATTTCCATGAAGAATTGCATGGAAGCACCAACTACAGACAGCCAAGTCCATGGTATATGGCATGAGATGGCTAAGTGACCCGCTGCCTTTGCCAGTACGTGCAGTAGCAAAGTTTGGCTTTGAAAAAAAAAATATTCATTTGCTAAGAGATGGTCAATTTTCAAAAGTGAAACATCTGCCATGTACAAAAAGTGCTAGTTAATATGCCCTAAAAATATAATAGAAAAAATAGAACAGACCACATCAGGAAAATAGTAGGATGAACAGCAACTGTTCAATCTGATATAAGCTGCTATATCGCCAGCACTCTTGGCTCCGTAGGTAATGTTTCAGTATTGAGCATTAGGAGCTAGAGAGCACGCCAAGCTTCCTTCCACACAGCACCTCGTGGCTGTAGTGCTCCAGAGATTCACCTACTGCATCCAGGGGTTGTGTCCACGAGGAGATCAGCCACACATATATAAACAGGTGACCTGATGTACCACTGCGAGTTGTATGGTTAAAATATAAAAACACAGAACACAGCTTTAAAATTACTTTTTCATTTGCTTCTTCGATTTGCCTTTGTTTTTCATTTGCCAGTTGCAACAGTTCTGCCTGATGAGCTGCTATTGTTGACTCAAGTTGCTTTCTAAAAGCATCATCCATTGCATGAAGCTTCTCCATCGCAACTCTAGAAAAAAAAAAAAAAAGACACTTAAAACACACTTCACCAGACAACCAAAGTATTGGGCTTTGCCCAGTTCTGCCTTTGATGATGCTTTAAATAACATGGGCACTAGGAAACAACATCAGCACCAAGACAAATATTTTAATATCTACCTTCAGAAGACTTCTCCTTTTCTCCAAAACACATTTAGTTTTAGGCACCTCAGTCAGGGCTCTGGTAGCTGAAGATTTAATCACTAGCAAACAATAACAAGACTGAGGCTTGCTGCTGTCAACAGGGATAAGTTACCCACGTGCTTTCAAATGTTTTCTTATTGTGGAGGACAGTGCTGCTTCCTGAGAAGGGGAGGCCTAGACTATACAATCCTGTAAACTGCCTGGAGGCTCTTGTTTCACAAAAACAGAAAAAACTTCTGCTTAGAAGTGGAGAAACCTGGCTCTACCTTGCTCACTCTTCCAGGATGCTGTTTCCTTGGTTCCAGACAAAGTCTGCTTTGGGGTGGGGGTGGAATTCAAGATAGACAGGAACAAAACTCAAAGACTCTTTGTTTTCCACTGTGCTACTAATTTACTGCAAAATTTTGAAACAACTACTTTGTGACAAAATTTTGGTTTCACCACTGAACTTTTAAGTATTCCCAAATCTAGTACTATCAGTGATTTGAGTTTGTTTTTCAAGTCAAACATCAAGGAATCTTTCTCATTTCTTAATCAGATGACAATTTTACTTCACTGTAAAGATGACAACTTTACTTCATTTAAAATAATAGTGAAAGTGTGATTTTAAAAGTCTGTTTCCCTTAGAAAGATTAAGCAACAATCTTTAGTAATACAAGATCATTCCTTCATAACCATCCACAATATGGTTAATGCTGCTTATTTATAACAGTCTGAAAAGAAAGAGGTCCTCTGTTAAGAATGGAAGAAGGAAAAAAAATAAGGAGAAAGTAAATAAAAATACTACTAACAATCTAGGCTTATCACAAGCAGCAGTTTACTTCTCTATACTGCCAAAAATATAGCAGACAACTGAGCATCATTTAAATCCTTGCTCATTTCCTAGGGCGAAAATATTTGTTTCCCAGTCATCTCACATTTACCACCAAGTATTCCAAAAAATTTGACAGTACAAGACAGACAATAAAATAAATTAAAATCCTATTACTATTTATATGAGAAAAGAATGATAGGTAATTTATATTTCAATTCCTCCTAAATGACCCATCAATTTATTCAAAATTGAACCATACACACACATATCCCAATTTAATCCAACCACTACAGCCAATTAGAGTTTCCCTTGGTTCTCCCATGGTATAATAAAACTTTTTGCCTATGTTAAAATTTAAACTCTATAATAACAGGAGGGATATTCATATTAAGGTATTTACTTCTGAGCTTGAAGACTTTTATTTCTCTCTTCAGTCAGCTTCTTCTCTTTGGAATCAAAGTTCTCCTTCATTTGTTTAACTTGTACCTCCAGCTGGCTTAACAGTTCTCCTTTACCTTGCCACTGCTTTTTCAGTGCACTGAAAATAAAATGGACACATTTACAATAACAGAGACTTTACCACTCCTAAGAATTTCAGAAAAAAAAACCTCATTTCCATTTTTTCTACATTTCTATATATTTTACTAATAGGAAAGTTCTCAACTAAAATTTCAGAGGAGAAACAGTTCACACAGTCAGCAGTAGCTTTTTAGAATTACATACTACCTGTGTACTTCCTTAATGTCCTCAAGTTCTACTTCCTTTTCTTCTAGTAGCTGCTTTAATTCCTCTTTTCTTTCATTTTGCCTTTCCAATTTTTCCATTAGTTCTTCCAATTCAGCAGCTTTTTCATCCAACTGTATCCGAAAAATCTTTTGAGCTTCAGTATTTTCTTCATGTTGTTTTCTAATTTGTTGATCTTTTTCTTTTAAACCCTTTAGAAGACAAATACTTTAGAACACACACACAAACTTTTCAGCCTGAATTTTGTTACCTGTTAAGAATATCTGCTTATTCTATTTGGAATAAATCAGAAATGGATATGTCAAAATTTATAAACATAAATAATAATGTCTAAGTAATGTTGTTACATTACTATATTGGGATTTTAATACATTTTTTTTCTACATACATTAACTGCAGAGCTCACATTCTGTGACTCTTAAGAATAAACTTAAATAGTTTAACAAATAATGTATCCAATCTTGACTGAGTTAACATACCCTAAAATTCCGATGAGCTAGAGACTTGAATCTGCAAATGAGATGAACAAAATAAATGGAACAAACCAGCTGCTCCACCATTTTAATACTGAATTACAAAAACTAGAGTAAGAATATTCACACTGTAAAGCAAACATGAGGCTAATTTGAGTTTAGCTGCTTTTTTAACAAGCACAAATTGTGCTCTCCTGCTTTTTATCTTTCAAAATCCTCAGTAAGAATAGTTGTTTGGCAGCAAGGCGAAGAGCAGCGAGTCTTTGCATGACTACGTTTCAACGAGTTTCAGAGCGATGCCCCGACAGTCCAGCAAGGCGATACAAGGTCTTCTGCCCCTCTCAGAGGATTCAGCTGCCCTTGAGAGCCTCCTTACGCTTTCTTTAATGGTAAAAACTAGGCACATGGAGCCAGCTCTTACCAGAGCCTATACCATAGCTTTCACTGCAAGTCTCACTTTATATAAGCAAAGTACCTGTCAAACACTTGACTTACTTCTTTTAATTTCCTAATCGTTTCCGTCTGATCATCCACTATTTTGGTTTTAATTCGCAGAGCATCACTGTCCTGTTCCTTTTGCTTTTTCAAAGTCTCCATCTCATTTGTTAAAACTTCAATTTTTGCCTCCAGTTTTCCCCGATCTTGAGCGAGATGAGCTCCTGGATAAAACAGAATATTCACATTAAAGCAATATATGTAATTTCAAGGAAAAAAAACAATAAACTAAGACATAATCATATGGCCAAAGAGAAGAAATGAAAAGTTTTAATCTGTAGATAGGTAATATCTGGGAGGAAATACAAAATTAAGGATGGTATTTTATCCTTTGAAGACTTATAGACTGACTTATAGAGCCAATTCTATATTACAGTTCATATTGACTACATTGGAGGGGGGCATAGTTACTTTAATTGTAAAGCTACACAACTAGCAGCTATCACTTAAGCATCTTTACATAAAGCTATTTAGGAAAAGATAAATTTCACAAGTTTTACATTTGGAAGAGGTTCATATAACACACAATGGGATTTGGGGGAAAAAGAACAAGTGAACCAAATTCTAAGCGGAAAAATAAACTGTATTTTTATGCATATGTGCAATTTATACACAGGCTTGACTTCTTATGTTTTCAGCATTCCTTAAGATTATCAGTTTAAAGTGTCAGTATTTTTATTTTGTCCTCCATATACAGCTAACTCACCAAATGCTTTTAGACTCGGCCTGTGTACTACAGTAAATATAAAGATAACTCGCAGAAATACAACTGGACAACATCAACAAGGCACAGAAGGATCCTGTGATCGTTAAACCTATCCCAGAATCCTCACTGGAAAAGGGAAGACAATACATACCAGTATTTTTTTACCCCAACACAATTTTGTATATTTTACCCTGTTGTGCCAGCTCCTGTCCCCATATTTTTCTTTCCATTTTTAATCCGTCAATTAGAGATTCCTGGGCTGTCAGCTGAGAAGTAAGTTTTGCATTTTCCTTCTTGAGAAGTTCAATTTGAACAGCCTTCTGCTTGTCCTCCTCAGCCACAGTTTCAAGTTCTCCAGTTCGACACTGCACGAAAAAAATCCAGTAAGATCCATTAAAAAAAAAAAAAAAGGCAGTGAGAATTTCATTGATCCTAACTTACAAGGAAAGCAACACTGGCATGCACTGGATTAATGCTATCTGAGGAGTATCCTGCTTATAAAAATTCTGAAAAAAAAGCAAGCAGCTGGATGCAAATACAAACGTTACGTTTCAAATAGACATAATTAATTCCCAGGAAATTATATTTATAAAGCTTATTTCTAAATAGTCAACTTAATTTCTGATGCTTTCAAAAAAAAAAGATTTAGAAGGATAAACTCACAAGAATGAAGAAAAAGTCAAAATAAAATACTAAAAAATAAGTAACAAAGTCTCACAGAGGCTGTGCTGAGCTTCTATTCCCTGTGAGAAAGCATTATCATAAATCACACAGGCTATTTTTAATGTTTTATAGATTACTGCTGCTTAACGATGTTATTTTTTGTACTTTTTATGCTCTTTCAAGCTATACACCACTCACTAGCCGATTCCTACTGCATCTATCAGCGCTGTTTGCACAACAGAACCATGAGCTGCTGCACAGAGACCAGAGACTGCTGGGGTTGCACTGCAGAGATAATGATCGTGACACGTGGACTGTTATAAAAACTTGTTAACACATATTCTGAAGAACATGGATTATCCTACCTGTGGTTATTATAGTACTAAGTGATAGTAATACAAGATAAACACTGTTTGTATAGTTGCTTTAACATTAAATTATACATAATTGCTGGATAATGACTTTGGTATTGCTAATTTCATTTAATTCTGAGGCATTATGTTGCCAGCAATATCTCCTGAATACCAGTGTAATTCAGCTTTTATTCTGTTTATAATGACCACTTAAATTCTTTATCAGCAGAACCGTATTCCATTATTCTGAGTATGTGGAAGTTCAGAGATACCAACACAGGTTTGCAAATCTCAGCTCAGAGCGATCCCTTGATTAGATACAAAATGTGAGCGGGAAGAAAACTTGTGAGGAAGTGAATGTCTGTTTAAATTTTTCTATATTGGGAGCTCAGTGTTTGTGGGAAATGGGAAGTGGCACGATGTACAATTACGGCTTGATATGGACACTGAGTACTGGATCATAGGGTGACAGGAAGCATTTATTTTAGTTAACTTACCTTGTGTGACTTCTTTTATACACAAAAAGTTATAAAAAGTCCTATGTACATATGTCATGTGTGTAGCTGAAATGCTTGGAAACAAGTACCTTGAGATTTGCTGTGGCTTCTTCCTTTGATTTTAATAACTCCGTAATCTTTGCTTGCTGTTCTTTCACCATACTTGTCAGGTCTTGGATCAGACTTGCCATCTCCTTTTCCTTTTGTTCGGACAGAAAGAGGGCCTGTTTATGTTCAGCTAGCTCAGCAGCAACACTTTCAAATGCATCTTTAACCTAAAGATTGCAAGTAAAAACCACCCTTGAAAAATATTCACTTCACCATCATCACCATTAGAAAAAAAAAAGTAGCACTCTCGTACATGCACACACAGAAATAATTTTGGAATTTCAAATAAAAAAAGAAATATAAATAGATCAGGAGTTCGCAAAATTAATAAACATAAAACGCTAATTTTATACCAGTTCTTTGATGATATTTCATCTAAGACAGTTCTACTCAGCTGCACATTTGTACAAAATTTAAATAATTGAATGGTTAAAAAGTCTTCCCCCTCTTCTCCAATTTATCCAGCTAATTTAAAACGGGACAAACAATTTTAAATTAAAGAGGAACCATTTTATAATTTGTGCATGTTAATTTCTGTATGAAATTATATCAACACTACTGACATAAGACTGTTATTTAAAGACTTCAGCAAAAAAAAAATCCTGAGGAACTCTGAAGATTAAAACAAAAGGGAGCTTTATTATTAAACTCACTAATAAATATGTCGCTGGAGCCTTCCTATCCAAAAAGAGTGTTTTTAATCAGAAAATATTCTATTAGGAGATCAATATATTCTAAAAAACTATCACCACCAAAGGAGTTTCCCTAATGTCATTTTAACTTTTACTTATAGACAAAAATGCAGCGTTTTCGAAAGCTTAAAGTATAGCTACCAAAAGTTATTTTAAACCTCACTACAGGATTTTCAGATAAATCTATAGGACCAAGACATCAAGATTAGAATAGGACACTCAAATATAAGAACTCCTCAGTGGTATCCAGTCCAAAATTGAGCATTCTTTCAGTCTTACTTCTTTAAACCTTTTTGCTTCCATAGTTAAAGCCAAACGAAATTCATCTTCCAACTCCATATACTTCTGGTTTGATCCATTAATTTTCTCCTGCAATTCTTTAACACGCTCCTCATGTCTCTGCTCCTCTTTAGCTATTTCTTTTGACAAGACATGCTGGAATTCAGGTCCATATAAAGCAACTCGAGTTTCAAGTTCTTTCCTAGAACCAACACCAAACACATATGTAAGACTGGCAACTTCCAACAGTGCTACATTACTTGGTTTTCTTAGTATTCCTTAAAAGCAGAAAAATGAATTGGATGGCTAAGGGAGATACACTGTTTAGTTTCATTGACAGATTTCTTTCCTCCATGACACTGGCCCTGTGATGGGGAAAGATGTTGATTACCATCAAAATACTCACAACCCTGATTTTAAGTTCAAATTTTAGTAGAAATTATTCAATTGCTCTTTGCTGTTAGAGACTAGTAAGAAAGCATAAGGATCTGGAAGCTATACAGGGACTTGGGAAATCAGCCTCAACCAAAAATCATTGCTCCAAAGATGCTTGGGGTAATTGCCTCCTTCCTGCCTGGAAGCACCCCTAGGGGGGCATGATAAAGCAAAAAATAATCCTGTAACCTAACTCTCTTCTATCTACTATTTCTGTTCAGCATTTAAGAAATAACAAAAGAAATCTGCTGTCCTCATGTTAAATCTTCTGGGGATTTATGATGCAATTATTAGATCCTCCTCATTTATACATGAAGTTGTTTGGGCATTTGTCCACATTTATCCTTTAAAAGTTGAGCAAGTATTGTTAACTTATTTTATTATTAAGCAACACACACAATGATGCTATACATCACTGCCCCCTCTAGTTCTTACACATATTTGATTGCGTATTTTACTAAATTAGTTTATTACTAAAAAGTTTAAAAGTCAAATATCTTCTAACAAAGGCAAATTTGGAAAGGAAATGGGAAAACAGCCAAAAAACTACCCATCCACAGTAACACAAAATGCTATGAAATTGAATACTTTTGGGGGAATGTTTTGTATGACTGTAGTATATGCAGATCTTTAGATGTTCAAATGCAATTCTATCTTCACCTGATTTCTTTCCCCTGCATTAAAGACAAAGTATTTTAAAACAACACAAGTTTAACTAATCGATAATAAAAAAAGCTACCAAAAAAAGGACTAGAACACAATGTCTATGTCTTTTAATATCTCCTCTAGCTTGTTGTGAAAACAAAACGAAAAACTCCATACCTCTGTTCCTGTTCTCTTACTATGAGAAGTTCATGTAGTTGTTTTACCTTCTCCTTCTGTTGTCGGAGGGATACCCTGAGCAACTGCACTTCTCTTTCATTTGCTGATGCTCTAAGTTCTGCCTCTTGAACCTGCTTCATCTATAGAGAAATCACAAAAATAAGAACAAGATGCTTAAAATTGTAATCTATTTATCATGTCTTATATACGAACACAAAGGATCAATTGTTTTATTAATGTTCTATGCACATCTGTCTGGGCTATTATGTTTATAGCATGCTCCACAGCTATTAATCGTTTCCCAAAATTTTATGGAATTTTCTAGCATTATCTATCCCAAACAAAGCTTTACTTTCTTATTGATAAACATTTTGTTACATTTACAGAAATCATGTATACATGGTTACAGCTAGCTTAACATACCACAAAACAAAGAAAAACAAACAAAACCACCAAAACCAGAGAGATTTCTCTGAAGAACCAGGAACGTTTACTTAATTTGAAGAATTTAGAAGTCTTCTTAGACTTAGAAGTGGGACACATTGGCAGAACGATTTCCTTCAGTTTAAAACTTCTGTACCTCAAATGTTGTAAATAGTTTCAAGGAAACAAGGAAAATACCTTTAGATATATTCAACACTATACACACACAGACACACACACACACAGACACACACACACACAGACACACACACACACAGACACACACACACAGACACA
>JAUBOD010000048.1:309609-328303 GCA_032353885.1 Nothura maculosa | reverse complement strand
ACACACACACACAGACACACACACACACAGACACACACACACACAGACACACACACACACACACACAGACACACACACACACACACACACACACAGACACACTCCAATTATAACAGCTGTCATTACAGTCTGCATCTTACTGAGTTTTACATTTTAATGTTGCTGAACAGTGTTGCCTTCTAGTAATCTTACAAAAACAGAATGACAGCATGAACACAAGATGGCAGATTCTGCTTTTCCATTTGATGCCAATTGTCATGAAGAATTCCTTATTATAATGAGACTTTGTACATGCAAAGTATCTTTTCGTATTTGACAAGTAGAAAAGAAGGATCATATGGAAAAAATGATAGGAAAGGTTTTATTTACTCATGAAATGGTAATTCAGAATCAAGACATTTTAGAAGGTGCAAGTTAGAACATGAGACAGAAACAGAGGTGCTAAGAGGTGTTTCTACTCCTAATGATTACTTGAAAAATCCACCTCCCTCTCTACATGCTTCAGCAGAGAGTATTAATCAATTTTCTTGTCAATCTGTCCTCCAAAGCGAAGCATTTGGTAAATCGTCCCCTTCACACTCTGTGTTTACACAGTTCCTACCCCTTGGCTTTCCAGGGTACAGGAACTGTAAGGAATTGCTGGTTCATGAACTACTCGGGATTACTCAAGTGTTAGTTAGTTATCCAAAAGCAGAGCTGGAATGCAACAAAGTCTGCCTAGTTTGCATTTGAACTCTGGGAAGAAAAACGAAAAAATAAAATCTATTTTCTTACAGAATTATATTTTCTCTTCCCTCCCATCTGTTTTATAAAATTTGTAGTGAGGCTTTTATGTTTATTTCCAAATCCTCATATTCCACATGTTAAGTCTCTTCTTGAATAAGATCTGGACATGCCCCTACGTATCCCTATTGTTTCGGAGATGAAAAGAAGCACTTGTCTCTTAAATTGAGGAACATAAAACGAACAAACAAACATTAATATAAGTGTCTTGCATCCTTTGAAGCAATAATCTGAACATGTTGACTTAAATTAACAGCAACTATTTATGGAGTGACTGCCATTCATCACTGAGGGCTACAGTTTTAGGTCACATTCATCTCATGCTATGTTTCCACGTGTACTGCAAGAGCACCTCTAAAACATATGAACCATTAGATTCCCATTTTACTAGTACAGTTACACTCTATTTATCTTGTTAAACATTTTTAGAAATCTCTTTTCAGTACTATATAACTTCAGAAAATCTTCTCAAGTTCTAGTTCTAAGCGCTCAGCACCTAGAATTTAATGTCTTTTAAAGACAATGTCACGTATGATGTATTTCCATTTTAAAGGTTAAAATAGGACTTAATAATTAAAATGAAAGTTTGTTATTAACTAGTACTGTATAGCAAAATCAGCTTTTATTGTGAAGAACTCAGACACAAGGCTAGTGTGTTCTAATCTCTAGTAAGATAGTAGCCCTCCTGTCAATGTCAAGTTACATACCCCTGAAAATTGTTACCTCTGCTGTTCGTTGCTGCAGCCTCTGTGTCTCCACCTTGGATAGTGTTTCTTCTAAAGCTTTTATGGCCTTCTGATATTCTGCTTCTTTATTTTTTGCCTGATTTAACTCATTAGTAAGTCTGTCAGCTTCACCTTTCAATTGCTGGATATCTGCTTGCAATCTTGTTTTAACCTCTCTCTCTTTTAGTATCAATTCCTTTAACCTGAAAATTAATGCAAGAATGTTTAACTGAATAGTTATGTTGTACTTAGCCAAAACACATCTTCAAAGTGTTGCACTTTGCTCTTCTTTGCTGAGTTTTACCACGTGCAGGATCACAATGCAGGACTGCTTAGTAATACATAAAATATCACGGAAAGACATAGCCTGACTATTTTGAAAAAAATACACACACACACACACACACACACACACACACACACACACACACACACACACACACACATATATATAGCTTTACATCATGGCAGCAGGAACACTTTCATTAAGTAGAAATGGGAGAATTTCCAGCAATACTTCTTGATGGTTCGTTTTCCAAGCATTTTTAAGCTGTTATCACTTCTTCAGCAATATAACACTGTGACTCAGCTAAAAACAAAAACAAACTCTACAGCACTTTGCTTCCATACCTATCTGTAGTGTATACTGCCATACTCTGAATACTCTTCTCTTCTTTCGCATGTTTTTCCAGTTCTTTGACATGCTCTAGTAATTTCTTCTCAGCTTGTTCCGCTTTCCACCTTCTTTCTTTCTCCTGATCCAGTTCCTGAATCAGTGCCTAAGCAAGGACATATTAAATATCAGCTTACTAGGAAACACTGAACTGTATCAAAACTGACAAACAACATTCATAATTGCAGAACAGGATTTCTTGTTTTTTTTTTTCCTTCAGCAGGAAGAGAAGTTAAGAATTTCAGGTTTTTGATGCCATCTTCTACACGCAATTTCTTTTGTCACCTCTGCTGTTATCTTCACCAAGACATATGCTTGACTTCAATGAAGAAATACACTACAATTTAACTTGAAATGATGTAAAACATACTCGGTATGTGGATTCCTCTGGAGCATCTGAATTAGTTCCTTCTATTTTTTCTGTACGGTTCTGCTTTCCTATTAATAATTCAGCTCTTCTTCCCATTACTTCAAGGTCTGGGGTATCTGATGAACTGACATGAGAATCTCTCTGATTGGAGCGTGGACACTTGGATAAACCTTTCTCTTCTCTGTATCATCAAAAAAAAAAACCCAAAAAAACTCAAAACTATACACACACACACACACACACATATATATATATGCACATGTATACATGCAGAATCTTCTACGCTACCATCAGAGCTACAAGAGATTCAGATATTTCTACAGAACACAACTTTCAAAGTTCTACATAGGACCTGAATTGTATATACATGCAAAATAATGGGTAAGAGACACAACTCGAACTCAAATCTTCAACGCAAAACTGTAAGAATATGGAGTACCAGTAGATGTACTTTGAAAACATCATCAGACGGTTCTGAAACAACTTTAGAAGCAGGGTAGTTGCAGAGCTGCAGGGGCTGACTCAAATAATAATGTACAATGTATATTCTTTTGTTTCTTATGCTTCTGATATTTACTATAAAATGAACTATAAATTATTATAGCAAGTTCTGTTTTCTCACAAAAATAGAGAGCTGTATCCTTGGGTCAGCAATCTGACTTTTTGAATGCACATATATACACACAAATATATATTTAAATTTGTACTAGGCAGTCACTAACATATATGTATAGTTTTTACATAAAGAGAATTCTGCCTCCATAAATGAGAACAAGGATAAAACTATGAGCTGCTACAATTCTAAAAGTGTTTATTTTGGAACATCATTTTCCCAGTCTACAATTCATTTTCTTTTCAAAATAAAGAGAGAAAATTCTCATATGGGGAAATGATTGAGTGAAAAATGAATTTTAAAAAGTTTCAAATAAGCTTAGTTTGCTAGTGCTTATATATGAATACCATTAAAAGGCACAGTACTATTTCACAAACAAGAGAAATGAAAAAGTAAGGGAACAAAGGTATAGAAGATCATGTGAGTGAGGGTGGCAGATTGAGAAAATATTACCATATATTAAGTAAATCATTAGTTATTTTAATAAATTAAATTAAATATCAGCTGTTGCTGATTTTTTTTTTCTGAGAGGGCAGAGTTCAATGCAACCGTCATCCTAAACATCAGATTCATTATGAAGCTTCAGTAACTCCACTTTTAGAGCATTACTAACAGAAAGAAATTAATCTATCACTTTCAGTACAACATTTTAAATTACATTATATTTACCCTGAAAATACTCAGCTCAATTTTCACTTTGTATGGCAAAACTGGAAATACCTGTCAGTTACTTTGCTCTTAGGATGACTGGAAGGACTCTTAGCAGATGAGGCCGTTCTACGGCAGGGAGGGATCTTGTTTCTTTTCACAGCTTTTCTGTCATTTTCTTTCCCGCTCTCATGGTCACTCTCAGAAGTTGGATCTGTGTCTCTCTTAGCTTTGAGAACATTTGGAGGAGCATCCTTCTTTGATGCATCAGATACCTAAGAACAAATCTACATACTTTAAAATCTCTAGTCGACTAATCTCTAACATATATGAATGTGTTATGTTTCAAATGAGTTAATTTTGATGGCTAAGCAAATAATTGCTTTCAAACTACCTATTCTCTCCTTTCTAAAACACTTAGTTTTAAAAATTTTAAAAAGAATATAAGATCAACAAAACAGCATGTTTGGGAATAAGTAGTTGCTTCTTTACAAAATACCTGAAGTTAACTAGAATCCATGGGCACAGAAGTACCTTAATATGCTTAGTATGAAATATAAAACAGATATAGCACTGAAAAAAAATCTTTGCAAATATGCTAGGCACAAGGTAAACTCTTATGAAAATACATTTGTTATGAATTCCTGTGTACTTTAACACCAGTTTGACCTATTATTTGGCAAAGTTAATTTTCACAAGCTTTAGAATCCAGTCATTTTATTGCATTACATATTTTATTTTTGGTTTAATTGCATACATTAATGGCTTCAGAATAAACAAACCCAGAAAGTAATTTTCTATCCAATATAATGTCATCAGGTAGTTCTTCTAGTCCTGTATATTTTTTTAATATAGTGATTCAAAATACAATCTTGAGCTATAAATTCTTGCTTCTATCTTACTAAGTTTTTCCTTACTAAGTACATAGCATCAAGCCACCACATTCCTACCAAGGAAAATACTCAAATCACTCATGGTGAATTTCTGCATCATAGAGGCACACCTCATTTTAAAAATAAAAACTTCTGAGCAGTTAGAGAAAAAGAAAAAACATCACCTTTTGCAGTATCTGAGAAATCTGATCTTCTATTTTTTTAATCCTCATCTCACTGTGTATTTTATCCAGTTTGGCCTTTTCTGGTTCTGAAGAGGAGATGGCCTCTGTGGAGGAGCTGGCAGAGCTCTGCAGGGGCATTTTTGTTCGTTGACGAAAATAGGCTAAGGCCTGGTCAATATGAGGTGTCACCACCGGGAATGGAGCACAGTTCTATTAAAAGGAGAGACAGTCCCTGCAACATTAATGAGTTGTATGCGACATAAAAATCTGTTGCATCTATTTTAAGATCAGCACAGGCAAACTATAGCACCTTATCTTCATATTGGGGGGTTGCAGATGAAACCCAGTAGTCCAAAATATCATCTAAACACTGCAAGTTTTCTTCTGCTTTGTCTTCTACTGGTTCACCAAAAGCATTTCTTCCATCTAGAACTTTTAGTTGGGGCAAATTCTGAAAAACAATTTCTCTGTAACCTTGAGAAGGAAAAAAAAAATCACAATTAAACTGAAATGAACATGTGAAAATAATTTCCTGGTGTAGTCTAGGTCCCCTATCATCTATTAAAAATGCACTACATAATTTCGGAGGAAAATGAGTAGTGGCTTATCTAGATGTTTCCATTTCCCCACCCATAAAGCCTATTAACAGGAAACATTACTGAAGAGATCTGGGAAGCTACCTCCATGTTTCTGGTCTACACCACTGGGATTTTCCTATCACCACAGTATCAGTACAGTGCCAAAAAAAAGAATTTTGAGAATTTTTACACTTTCACAAATTTTCTTTGTGAAAAGACAGTTTTAGTCAGACTGAAAATCTTCACAGCAAAACCAATTCACGGAAGTAAGGTGAGAAAATGCAGCAATATAGTTTGTTTGAATTCAAGGTATTGATTTTATTTGGCTCATGCCTCTTTCTGGCCCTTCCGCAACCACTCCTTCAGTCTCCCCCCCAAAAAAAAAACACCTAGAGAAGCTCTAAATATGTGAAATTGATGCATCCACAGGCATTCCTTGAACTCTCCAAACTGCCTAGCAAAATCCATGCCTAATTTGATGATAAACATCATTGACATTGTCATACCACGGAGCATGTTATAGGTTATCACTGCCCATGGAAACTGTGGCAAGGCAGGAAGGGCTCATGCTTAGCATAGATCTCTCTTGTGAGAGCTCTAGCAAAAAATCATCTACTGCCCATGTCTTCCCTTTCTCTATTATAGCTATTCTCAGTGGTTCTTTACATTTTCTGCTGTCCCACTCCAATATTCACCCTCTCTTCTTCCTAATTCTGCAATACTTTCTGTTCCTATAATGCTCTTTACAACTCTTGCCTTAACCTAAAATAATCTAAGAAGGGTTGAACCCGATCAAGGCATACAACTAGACTTACAATTCTGAAAACATTCTTGGTAGAAAAGCAAAAAAATGTGGAACATTTGATGGAAAAGTATGTGGAACAATTAATTTTGACAGAATTTAAATTTATGCAGGCTAGCCAATTTATGAATTTATTTACCATCTTGAGAACTTGGCTTACAAGCTTCAGAACCTGGCTTACAGTTTAACAAAAATCGCCAACCTGTAGAGCATGAAGTGACTACCTAACAACAAGATCCATACCTGCTGTGCGGCAAACTGGGTTGGTCTTTCCATTTTTCTCTAATGTGAGATTGGTCAAAGAGCATAGCCCCTTTGTGCACTGAAGCAAATGATTAATATCATTTATGCAGTTACCGTGCAGTTCAATACGACTCAGCTTACTGCTGCTTCCATGAAGGCACTGAAGTCCTGAAAAATTGATAAAAAAAACAAAACAAAATACACAAAATGATGATTTCTGTCTAGGTCCAAGCTCAATAGTCTATGATCACATAGCATCTTATTGAACAATAGTCAGTAAAAACAAATGTTAACTTGAAATAATGCAATAATTATTGCTCCACATTCCTGGCTAGATGTACTAAAAACGGGTATGTCTCTAGCTGTTAAGAGGTTCAAGAAAAGGAATATATTTTGCTTTGTGAATTTGCTGTTGTAACTTAGTTCACACAAACTTTATTTTCTACTTTGTTTTACCAACTCAAGCTGTGGATTTTGCAGCTTAAAACAAGTTGCTCATTTAGAAAAATAGTTCAGGAAAGCACAGTTACATTATAAAAAGGCTTCCTTTTTGTTGTAAATAAAGGAAATATTAATCTTTTGGAATTATTTTGTGAAATAATCTTATTTTTCACTTTAAAGACAAGTTTGAAATGTGTACTGTACTTCTGTGCAAACTTAGTATTCAGTTCAATAAAGAATCCACAAGACTAAGATTTGCCAAAATTCTGTACACAGTACACTAGCATAGTACCAACAGTGAGTAGCCATAAGATCTCTAAGTTTCAGATCTGCACAGCAAAAAGAAAAAAAAAAAAAAAAAATATGGAAGTAAAAGAACTTTGCCTTCAGTATACATTTTGCTCAGTTTGTACTTGCAGTTAGAAAAAAAAAAAGAAGAAATTCAAACAACATATTTGTTCATCAAATAGCTATAAATATTCAACATCCAGATTGATATTATTATAAAGTGTAAACATGAGGAAAAAGAAAAACCTTAGTCCTTTAATTTACATGAGAAAAATAGAATGTAATCATTTTTAAACCATTTCCTATGGACAATGCACATTCATGTTTCAGAATTCCAAACCTGAAAAAGAACTAAATCCAATGAGAATAATCACAGAGAGTTCCAAAAACTTAAGTTTTAAAAGTTTAAATAAAGTTTCTAGAAAATTAAATATTGTATTTCTTCTTTATAAATGAATAAATAAGGAGATCAATACTCCTTATAATCTGAAAGAGTTATAAGGAAACTGAAAAAGGTTTCACTTAATAGTTAATTTTGTGAAATTATCTGGGCTGGCTCTTTTTAGGCCCTCACCACAAAACACAATAGTTTTGCTTTACGTAAAAGCTATCTAGATGTACTAGAGAACAGACAATACTGTTGCCTTGTTGTACAAAAAATGAACTTCTCTGATCTGAAGGGGAGCCTCAGCAAGGCAGCCTATGACCTTGTAAGAGATACAGCTGCCTGAGTTCATGTTCTGCATGCAACATCTGGTGGGGATGTTGGATCTGTTTTTATCCCTATTACCTATGCAGCTAAATCTGAGTAGCTCTAGTCTGGCAGCTGCATGGTCAGGTTTACAGAGATGAAGTTCAGGCTGGTCAGAGCAACCCATACTGCAAGACACCTGAGAGTCACAGCAGTTGTGACCTTTAGCAGCACTGTCAATAGTGTTGTGCTCTGGGAAACTCTTAAAAATGCATCTGGTGACTAGTTTTGAAATTGAAGCGAGGCAGACCTGTCTTACTGCACTGAACATGCCAGGGCCACTTACCAGAGAGATCATGTATGCTGTTATACGACAAGTTCAGTACAGTTAAATTAAGCAGTTTTTCTAGTCCTAAACAAAGCAAGGGAAAAAAGAAACAGAGTAAGATTTACTTCAGAAGTGTGCTCTGCTTTCATCAAAGCAAAACGTGCAAAACAAGGCTTTTAAAGCTGTAAGAACAACATATGACTACAAACTACAACAGTTATAAAAACGACATTATAGCTTCCCCTTCTCAAGTAAGGTACGGATGTGATAAAGGATACAGAGCATATACACTCAGCTCAAAATTCAGACGATAACATGGCTGGTAATTAAGATCAGCTCAGCATAACCTTCATTATAAGCTACTTTCCCAAAGCAAATCGGGAAGTCCCGGGAAGTCCCCTAGGCTGTCGGGAGGAGGGAAGCAGAGGCTGCACCCTGCACGCTGTCGATGAGGTTGCAGGAGAGGTTGAGGGTGCGCAGGCCGCGCAGGGCGCCGAGCCCCTCCATGCGGCGGATGCGGTTGGCAGAGAGGTCCAGGTGCCGCAGGTCCCGCAGCTGCGCGAGCCCCTCGATGCGGGCGACGCGGTTTCCGTGCAGGTTGAGCGCGCGCAGGCCCGGGCTCAGCGACAGCTCCAGCAAGCTGCGGGGACGAGAGGCGGCCGTTACCCGCGCGCAGCGACCGCGGCCCCGCGCGCGCCCCGGCTGCGGCTCTCCTGCTCCGCACCTCCGCACACCCCTGTCCATGAGGCTGAGCTCGCCGCGGGCGGCCTCGAGCCCGCATCCTGACATGGCGCCACCGCCGCCGCTTCAAACTTCCCTCGCCAACAACGGCCGGGAACGGCGGGCGCATGCGCAGGGGGGCGAGGATGGCGGTGCGCGCAGCAGGGCGCGTGCGCGGGGCGGGCGCGGGTGTCCGCAGCGCCCTGCCGCGGTGACACCCCTGTGTGTCACCCGTAGGTCACCCGTGTGTGTCACTGTGCAGCACAGCGGGAGCGCGGGGAGCAGGGAGCGGCGTGGGCCGCCCGCACGGCGGCTGCTGCCGCGACAGGAGGGGCGCCCGCAGGTCTCGAATGGCGGCGCTGCCCCCTGCGTTTGGGGTTGAGCAGTTAGCTGTGGCCTGTGCTCGCTTTCCCTGCTGGTAGCAAAACAGGGATAACAGCTGCCCTTTTGTTTTTATTTTTAGGTATGTGTTGAGTGGCAGAAGGTGGTTTGCAGAAGGTGGAGGTGTTAGGGCATTTGCAATGCCCTTCTGGAGCTGTGGGCTCTGTCACTCGCTGCTCCACAGTGATGCATGGTGATGGACGTTCGCTGTAACTAGATTTTCAGGGCTGGTAAATAAGGATGGCATTTTGTTGCCTAAAATGGGTAACGAATGTTTTAGATGCCCATCCAGGCCTCAACCTGCTGCTCCAAAAGTGGAGGACTGCTCTTTACGTTTTGCATATTTGTCAAGATATAAAGATGTCTTTACATCCAAGAACACCTAAACTGTGCTAAAATGACATTCAATACAGTGTTTATTCATGTAAATTGTTCCTTTTTTTTCTTGTTTTTTTTTTTTCCCTCAATTCCAGCACCTTTTCCTAGGTGCCCAATCTGATTTGAATGACATGTATGCTCAACATACGTATATGGAGGAGTCAATATAAGTCATCACTACTCACAAAGAGCAAAGGATCCCGGTCTCTCCCTCTCAGCTCTCACAGTTCAGTTCATCTGCCTGTTTTCACAGAATCACAGAATGATTGAGGTTGGAAGGGACCTCTATGGATCATCTAGTCCAATCCCCCTGCTCAAGCAGGGACACCTAGAGCACATGGTACAGGGTGGCATCCAGGCGTGTTTTGAAGACCGCTAGAGAAGGAGACTCAAATTCAGAGGAGACTAAAATTCGAGATCAGGTCCTTTCTCAATCATTTTCAGGCTAAACAGGCCCAACTCACTCAATCTTTCCTCATACAAGAGATGTTCCAGTCCCTTAATCATCTTGGTTGCCCTCTGCTGGACCGTCTCTAGAAGCTCCATGTCCCTCTTGCCTTCGGGAGCCCAGAACTGCACACAATATTCCAGGTGCGGCCTCACTAGAGCTGAGTAGAGGGGCAGGATCCCCTCCCTCCATCACGCAGCCAGGATCCCATTGGCCTTCTTGGCCATGAGGGCACACTGCTCACTCATGGTTAACTTGGTGTCAACCAGGACTCCCAGGTCCCCCTCTGCAGAGCTGCTTTCCAGCAGGTTAATCCTTAATCTGTACTGATGCCTGTGGTTATTCCTCCCCAGGTGCAGGATCCTGTGCAAGCTTCTGTCAGGACTAGTCTGACTAGTCAGGATTCCGCAATACATATTGTGGTTCTCTAGAGATCTCTGCCCTTTTTATGTTTTGACAGTGGGAAAATAGTACTTGACTATTTAACTATAGCCTCTTTCCCGAGAGAAAGGAGCCCTCCACAGAAGGAGGGCTGACTTGATGTTTGCCACCCCCTACTCCTTTCCCTAACTCTGATGGAGAGGTAACATACACCCACCTCATAGAACTGCTTCTGAGGACAAAAATATTTTGAGATCATGTGGTGAAAATCACCAGCAAAAAGAAAAGCATTTACTGTATATTACTGTTATGCCCATTTCTTTTAGAAAATCCCCAAACCTTAAAAGTTTGTGAAGTAAGTATTAAATCAATCTTTATGTGAGTTGCCAACATTCCTGGAAGTAACTGGTTAATCATCCTCACACACAAGGCATCAAAACATGAAGTTTTCTGAATGATTAAGCCAGGCTTTCCGTAGCGTTTCACTAGTAGGCAGGGCCATGACAATCTGGTAACAACAAAGCGAATGGCAAATACGCATCGTCCAAGCTCTAAAGTCATCTAAACTGCTGTTAAAAATGGGGAAGAATGTGAAAAGGAAAGAAAAGGCACAGATGCAACTCAAAAGAAATATAGGTTATTTTGAAGGGGTCAGTTTTATTATAGGAACGATAGTAGGGGCAGGGATCTTTGTGTCTCCCACGGGCGTGCTGAAGCACTCGCTGCTGAACGTCGGCGTGGCCCTCATCATCTGGACCGCGTCGGGGCTCGTATCCCTCATGGGCTCCCTGTGCTACGCCGAGCTGGGCACCGCGCTGCCCCTCTCCGGAGGCGAATACAGCCACATCAAGAGAGGCCTCGGCGCCCTGCCCGCCTTCCTGTTCATCTGGACGTCCATGCTCACGAAGCCGGTGTCGAACGCCGCTCGAGCCTTGCTGTTCGCCGAATACGCCACGCAGCCCTTCTATGGCAGGTGCCCGGTGCCAGAAGTGCTCAAGAAATGCCTGGCCCTGGCGACTCTCTGGACCCTGGGCATCCTGAACGGGCGCAGCGTCAAGATGGCAGCGTGGGTGCAGAGCATCTTCACGGTGCTGAAGATGGTGGCGCTGTCGGTCATCGCTGTGGGCGGCCTTGTCCTGCTGCTGGGGGGCCGCAGGGAGCACCTGGCGAGATTCGAAGATGCCTTTGGCTCTGAGGTCCCCGACGCGTCGCAGGTGGCTGAAGCCTTCTTCCAGGGGCTCTATGCCTACGGCGGCTGGTGGTCCCTCAATTACATGGCAGGTATCTCGCCCTTTCTCTTTAGATTTTGTTCTGCAGCTCGGCTTGCAGTGCCTAGCTGCTGTTAGCAGAACTTGTCTCAGTTGAACAGTAGAGTCTGTATCTCTATAAACTCTGCAAAGCCCCTTGTGCACAAATTCTGTCTGTCCACATTGATAAAAGAGGAATTGTTCTTCCCCATGGAACTTTATTCTTTCATGTGCAGTCTCTAAAATCATTGATTTTTAAACAGTAATAGAGGGAAAAAAAAGTAATGTATACTTTCTAATTACACATGAAAATACAACTTTGCACACCTTAAAATAATCCTCTCTCTCAATCCCATTGCATTTCTAGATATAGATGCTTGTATAAACATGCCTGTGCCAAACCACGCACACAGTAAGAAGCAAGCCCATAAAGACAGTTGTGATAAATCTGTGTTTAGATAACTACACCATCTCCAAAATTACCCAGTTTGTTTTTATATAGACATTTCATTTGGAATTCTAGTAAAATATAGCAATTTAAAGGGATATATAGGATTGTCTGTCAGTAATCAGTTCCTTGGGAAAATAGTTTTGGAAAGAGAGTAGATAAAAATGTGAGGAAAGTGATATGCTGAATTTTAAACGAGTTTTTAAATATTCATTTCCTTATCCTATTTTATACTTGGTTGCCCCTGTGATAATAATAAATAGAGCAACCACGAGTTCCATGAAAGCTACAAAGAGGCAATATTCACCATGTTGGTTATGCCCTTCACAAGCAGTTAAATGAATAGTGTTTTATAGGATCATTAGGTCTACAGCATTAAGTGGTAAGTTAATGGATATTTCTGTTATACCTTTAGCCTTATTTATCCTTTCTGACCTGTATCAGATGTCAAACATTAAATAATCTAAGTACATGAAATGCAAAACACAAAGTTCAGTGGCAAGAAGAGGGTGAAAATTGGGTTAATGTTTAAAGAAATGGCTGTTACTATTAAAATGAAGTTATTTTTGCCTTGGAAATATGCTGAAATCAAAGTGGTATAAATAAAAAAATACATTTTTACAAATTAAGATTTTCTTAAAGCAAACATTTGTCTTTGTAACACCCCGAAAAATGTGAAATTATTCATAAAATGTGTTTTATTTTATGTTAACGATAGTAATTAAAGTAATAATTACAGCATTGCATTTACAATACTTAAAGCAGCACAGCTGTTTAGACAGATGCAACCAGTGTAATCACTGTCTTGCATTGAATTTCCTATTTTTTTACAATAACTTTCATTCCTGTGAGCTTGAGCTAAAGAGTCAAGTGCTGACAAGGCTCTAATGAGCAACAAAAGATAGTCAGTGGTTCTAGGGTTGTTTCTTTGCTGACAATCACCAACTGCATTTCATACAAGTTAAATAAATCCCAAGTCCTCTTACAGACAGTGCCTGAATTTCACTGATGTGCTCATACAGTCATGGTGGCTCCATGCACTACACACTAGGGGCCAGGGTTAAAACTCGGGTGCTGAACACAGGAATGATCTTTGAGGGAGGAAGAAGCATCTCTCTCCTACCAGCTTAAGCCTATTATATCCCTGTTTGACTTTTCTCTTTCCCTTGTGACCTGTCACATTTGGAAGACTGGAAAAGGAGTGGGAGAAAAGTGGAAAAGAATGGAGTGAAAGAAAAGAAATAGACCCATTTCCCCAATCATTTTTGACTGAGATGAGGAAGAATTGGAGTTTTGGAGAGTCTTTATGTGCAAAGCCTCTCCACGATGCTACGTAGATGCAGCTCCCTCTAGAGATAAGGCTGGGTGTATTTTAAGATATGTTGCTTGCTTTATTAAATTTCTTTTTACGTTGTATTTTTCAGAAGAGATGAAAAACCCGAGCAGAAATATCCCATTAACTGTGATGACTGCTGTTCCTGCAGTAATTGTGTTTTATTTACTGGTAAACGTCTCGTATCTGACTGTCCTGACTCCTAAGGAAATTGTCTCCTCAGGTACGGATTTTATTTTGTCTCATTAAAAAGGGGTGGCTCATTAATATACTCACCCGCTGCCAGCTTAGTGGGTAACCTGTGCACTCCATACTTCACTGACAGGAAGCTGCTCTTTCATTCTGAGTTTTAACACAAAATCTTTGTTTAATTTTACCATATGGCACAAGATGGACAGAATGCACACATACTGTTACATATTGAAAATATTTCTGATTTCTCTCTAAAAGAAATCTGAAATGTGTTAAAAGCTGTAAGATGAGGTGGACATCAGGGCTGCATTTAGTATAGATTCGACCTCTGTTTTCCTGTAGTTTTAATCTTCTGTCCTTCTTCCTTCCCAACTTTAAAGCTAAAATCACCATTTAGGAAATCACTATTTAGGAGATGGACAAGCCTGACATGATAAGCAATGTTGAAGAGACTGTACACCCCCAAATTGTAGCTCTTTTGTGTTGTTTTTTTTCATGATATATATTCTCTTAGAAAAGCCTATTCAGAATGCTATTTATGTGAAGCCTGTCTCAGATGCGGTACCTAAGCTGTCCATAAAAAATTCAAAGAAGAATTGTAGTTATTCTTGATTGTCCAAACACTACCTTTTAAATTCTGTCCTAATGAGGCTGAGCCCTCAGACCCTTCCTGCAGGAGTGAGCATAGACATATCTCATTTAGCTGGAGCTGTTATTTTTCTTTTTACCTGTTAATGGGAGTTTCAAAGCTGTCATTCAGCAACTTCCAATTGCCACTGAGGCCGCTGCAGGCTGTGAGAAGTGCATGTGTTTGCAGAGCCTTTCTGGAATGAATCAAAGTGAATATCAGAGTATCACTGAATCCCAGCTGCCCAGCTAGCATAGACAGTACCCAACATGTCAGGGAAGCTATGCCTATTTATTCAGCTGAGGAGACAGCTTTAAAATTATGAGCTTAGATGCAAACACTGCTGTATATTGCTGCAGTTCTTATACATTCACTATAGCTTTCTGTTTTCCACCTTCATTTGCTGCACACGATGCACAAACATCTTTGCTGCAAGACCTGTGTGCTCCATAGCGTTTCTAAATAGTAGCCCTACCTACAATATGGGCCAACTTCTAAAAACACAGAGAATGTTTTGTCCAAAAAGTCTCTTTCATATTTTCCTAGTTCCACCCAAAAGCAGAGCCCCATCAGTAACACGCTCCCTGACTTGTCTGCAAGCACATGCAGTCATGAGGGCAGTTTTGGTAATAGATCATGTCACTGCCATGGCCATGCAGGAAGCTAATTCTTCATTTTCTTTCCCCAAAGGGCTTTGCCCATGGGGTACATTTGTGATTCATGATGTTACCTTGTAGCCGAGCCGCTCACTTCCAGGGAGCTCTATCCCTGCCTTGATACTGGCACAGGAGGTTTGCCCAGCTCTCTCCAGCAGGCAGTAGTATTCCCTAACATTGTTCTTTAGGAAAATTTTCAACTCCTGAATTAAACACACTGAAGACTATATTTGTCACTTTTGATTGTTGTAACAGAAAACAGACTGCTAGTAAATGATAAAACCTTGGTGTTTGTGAAGTTTCCATCCTGTGGAGCCTGCTGCTAATGCAGAACGTGGTGCCTACCCTGTCACTCCTGCTTTGCTCTCTTGCAGTGGCTGTGGCAGTCACCTGGGCTGATCGAGTGATCCCCTCTGCTGCCTGGATCATTCCTCTGTTTGTTGCTGTCTCAATATTTGGTGCCCTCAACAGCAGCATGTTCACATTAGGTCGGCTAAGCTACGCTGGCAGCCAGTCAGGACATTTACCTATTTTAATATCCATGCTCAATGTCCACTCCTATACTCCAGCACCGGCCATGATTTTTTCAACTATCATCGCATCTATTTTTGTTATCCCTTCTGACCTTATTATGTTAACAAATTACTTCGGATTTTCAACCTGGCTTATGATTGGATTGACTTGTGCAAGCCTAATTGTGCTTCGGTATCGGGAACCCAATCTACATCGGCCATACAAGGCAAGTGGAAATAAGTTATTAAGTATTTTTACATATATGTACTCTATAGTCAAGGGTAGCACACAAGAGTTACAGAACAAACGCAGTGATAGCAGCAATCATAAGCTGATAGTCACTAAAAATATAATCATCACATTGTTCAGAGTCCTTATTCAGTCTGGGATACCTTTGCTTTTGTACACTGTACAAAGAGGGCGCAGAAACAGATGGACCCTGCCCCAGAGAGCTTATAATTGAGAACTTAAAACTGAGAACAAAAGATGGATTTAGAGGGATGGGGGAGCTATGCAGTCAAGGCAAAAGAGGAAATTATCATAGTGTGACAGGCTGGATGTTCACAGCAGACTCTGCCAGGCAGACACTACTCTCATCTTTCTTGACACAGACACAGGCATTAAAACAGATAGAATTTTCCTACATTTATATGTCAGAAAGCTGGGTTGGAAGCGTATTCGAACTGATAGGTACACAAGTTGGATTTTTTTGTAAGTGCCCATATGAACATATAGAGGAATGACTTTCAGTGATGCCTATCTCTTCCCTGTGTTAATAGTAGGAGCCTATATAGGTATTTTAGAAAAGACACCTATCTTAGACAATTTTAGATGCATGGATTTCATCCAGGGTAAGATTTCAGCAACATGAGAAATGATATTTATAGTGTAGCAAAGACTGCACTATTACTCTTATGCTTGAAATCATGGCTGGTCAGTTTACTTCCTCACACTTTTTTTTGCCTTTTTTTACAGGTGTTTCTACCAGTTCCATTTGTCATGGTGGCGATGTCTTTCTTCTTGGTTTTGGCTCCTATCATCTGGGCTCCAAAGCTGCAATATGTTTATGCTTTCCTGTTTATGCTGGGAAGCATCATTGTTTATTTGCCTTTTATACATTTTAAATTGCATTTCGCATTTGTTGATAAAATTACTTGCTACTTACAGCTACTCTTGGAAGTATCTCCAGCTAATGCAGCTGATGACAGTAAATATGAGTAAGGCCAAGAGTTTCATCCATGTTCATCCAACAGCAGTAGATGAGTTGAACTTAACCAGGGCTGCTGAAGCCACAGACTACGTTAGGTATCAGGTATGCCTGTGCCTCTGTGTGTGTGTGCATATATATATTTATATGCATATATATTTATGCAAATATGCATTTATATACATATATAATGTGTGTGCATATATATGTGTATATGTACACATAGTTAAGTTAATACTTAAGTACATATAAATGAATACAAGTACTTAGGTGTATATATATACAAATGAATACAAGTACTTAGGTGTATATATATGTTTATATATACACATGCCTATGTTTAGTAAGGGCAAACAATCTTCTTCAAATAGGTAAAGTCTATAAAATGCTCCCTCTTGCTCTTGAAACTGGAATTAAAGGTAGGTGTCTATTTACATAAGGTTTATCTAATAGAATTGACTAAATTACAGTACAAATATTTGCCAGTATTTTCATATAAGAAATACGTAAATACTTATATACCTGCATCATTGTATACATATACTTGCGTCTTCAAAGTAGGTTCTTCCAATTATTTTTAGTTCTTAGTAGTTTATTAGATTTCTTTGTTTAAAGGCTTATTGTTTTGTTCACCTATTTTTTGCCTGAATGTATTTTAAAGAGAAAACTTTAAAGAGCACTGTAATCACAAGGAGAACATATAAGGTATGCCTAGCTACTTTAGAATAAAGCAAACAAATAGAAAGTGAACTATTACTAAATATCAAATAAGGTAATAATAATAATTTCTCCCTTTTGTCACAATGATAAAATTCAGATCTTAAAAGGCTTCACTGATATTTTTGTTTAAGCATTTCTATTGCTTACATTATGTTTTATGAGAAGTATGAACTTTCCTAGACCCTTCCTCCCCATTTTTATTTTATGAAAATAAAGACATTCTTCACTATTTCATTTTAGTAATTGGATGCTATTCAGTCCACCAAGTAATTAAATTTTAAACCAACTAGTACACAGGAAACATCACATTCTTGGATGACTCATTTGTTAATACATGTTGTTGCTGTCACAACAGAACAATGTGTGTAGATGGGTTTTCCAAATCTGGCTAACCAGGGCTCACCAGCACAACCACAAGTTGTGCTCCAGGCAAACGTTGCCCTTACAACATGATCTGCTGGGTAACTGAATATTGTAGTAGTGAGTGAAATTGTGCTGCAGAGCGTCCCATTGTAACAGGGTAGAGTAAGGTAATTCAATGCTTAGAAATTTCATTTCTTTGATGGATCAAAAATTTGGAGGTCAGGATGATAGATGGCTGGCTTGAATATAGCAATTCAAAATATAAAGTAACCATCAGCAATGATGGAAAATATTTTAACATTAAGGAAGATTTAATTTTCTGCCAGAATGAGCCTTAAAATGAAAGCAAGAAAAAGAAGTGAGTGAAAATGCACAGCTGAAGATGTGTACAGAATGGCAATTGGAGGTTGAAATAAGACTTTTTTACTGTTGTGGCAACAAAGGTCTATGCAAGAAGGAGTGAAATGAATACAGCTGAGGTCCTGGAGACTGGATCCTACTAAAAGTGCAGATATTTAGTTTCACTCAATGAAACTATCAGAAGAGCATTTGTCCTGCTATTTTGACTTAAAAAATCACAAGACTAGATGAAATTTTAATAGTGTAAAATTTTAAGAGCTGAAGTCTACTGAGCATTAAAAGAAAGGAAGGATTTTACGATGACTAAAGTATCAACCAGCGAAAAATGCAAGTGTGGTGCTTGGTTCTGTTCCTGGTATTCAATTGACCTTGATCATGTCATCTGTTTAAAACTCATGTTTCAATAGAATCATAGAATCATAGAATGCGTAAGGTTGGAAGGGACCTTAGAGGTCATCTAGTCCAACCCCCCTGCACAC
>JAUBOD010000048.1:277712-307798 GCA_032353885.1 Nothura maculosa | reverse complement strand
CCTTTTAACATCCTCCCTTAAGGTATTTATGCATATTGATCAGATGCCCTCTCAATCTTATCTTCTCCAGGCTAAACAGGCCCAGTTCTCACCTTCTCCTCACAAGAGAGATGCTGCCATCCATTGATGATCTTGGTAGCCCTATGCTGGACTCTATCCAGTAGCTCCATGTCATGGAAAGTAGTTTGTGTCATGGAAAACTACAACTTCACAGTCTCACTGTTCAGTTGTTATAGCCACTCTTCTAGAAGAGTTATGAAGTATTTCCCAGGTTTATTAAAAATAAAATAAGTAAAATATATAAATAAAAAAAAGGGGAAAAGAATATCCAAGACTTGCATTGTGACTGGAAGAGGGCTAAGGGTTAAGAGTCTGCTTGTGACTTAGTCCAATATCTTGAGATCATTAAGGTATCCTGTATATCTATTTACTTGGCACAAAACACTCAAGAAAATGTGCAGGATATATTTCTGTATATTTCATTTTTAGAACATTTCCCTCTGTGCTGAAAAGAGTGATTAGCACTGTCTTTCCATTTTACATCTCAGTGCTCTTTATCAGGCAGAATTAGTTTTCCTATGGAAAGATCACATCCCACAGGTTCAGGTAGGACTATGAACATTTCCAGATTTGACCAGACTGTGGGCAACACCAGCAGGGCTGAAAAGCACCTCAGTTTCCATTAGGTTTTGAGTATATTGGACAAGGTTTTATTAGTACAGCCAGAGAAGATGTGAGGATAATGTATAAAATGAATCTACTTATCATGCTACCTCTCATTCAGCTATATCATTAAGTGGAAGAAAAATCCAGCTGAGACTGAGAATGGAACTCCCCTTTGAATATAATCTGAACTGAGACTAAAAAACACTGTGATATATCACACAACTTTTCTGTAACAGAGGTATAATTTATCTTCCAAATAAAAAAATAATTTCAGTCCAGCTTTTCAGAGAGAATTTCTACTTTTTTTTTGAGAGGGAAAACTCAGTTTAATCTATGCACTCTTTCATTTTTTTTCAACTAGAAAAATATACATGCAGAAAAAATTCAGGTCACAGTCTTTGTGAAATGGCTAGCAGAACTTTAGGATATATGTTGCAAGAAAACAGCTCCCATCCAGAGGGGACATATGCCATAATAAAACATTTAAATGTATCAGTTTGGCCCCACAAAAATTTCATTGTACTTTCAGCAGGGCTCAAAAAGAAAGCAAAAGTTGCACAAAGTGTTGAAAAATATCCCCATGTGAAATATTGCCTCCTTTCAGGATTGTATTCTTTCTTTATGCTTTTTATAGCCATGTGTTGTCAGCTGTTTATCATCACTGCTTTGCAGAATTATTTGCACACATATGTAGCCACATACCTGCAGGCACATTTTGGTTGTTCAGATAATCCAGAAAACACCACTGACTGAAAAACAAGGACTGACACTTGAGGTGGTTAATTCCTGGTTAACTTAGCTGACTGAGCTAATATATATCATATATTTATGAAATTGGCTGTTAGGAACCTGTAATTGATGTGCTCTTGTTTAGTTCGATGTTTCCTACTGTGCTGTTAAACTTGGAAATGAATAGCTTAAAACCAGGCACATCTTATGGAAGATGTATGGATTTGCTCGTGATGAGAAATGTGTCATATTAATTAGAGCAATGGAGCTCCCCAGCTCCTCTGGAGCTGCTCTCATTCATTCCCCAGTGGAAATGCTGGCATATGAATTATGACTCTTGATGCTCTATTTTTTTTCTGTTTCCTGATACGAAGGGGATAAGTGAAAGATTTAAGAGCCATGATCTTTTCACATTACCCATATAAAACAAACACTGGGATCCTAAAGGATGGAAAAGCCTCCATAAATCTATGATACTCCTAGATGCCTCAGGAACCTGGGATAAATCCATCTAAAGTGATGGGATTCCCGCACGGCAATTCTTGGCACGGGCCACAGCGCGGCAGCAACCGCCCACTCCCTGCTCCCTTCAGGGCCGCTCTCCAGGAATGAAAGAGCTCCAAGGATCTGCAGCCCATCTACTTCTGCCCAGCAAGGCCTTTCCTATCAGAAACGACTTCTATTTCTAAACCTGATTGTTTAGAGGCAATCTAAAGCAGAGCAAAGCAGACTTGTGAGAGCTGTGCAGAATATATGTAATAATTCTTATGCTTGGCTGTAGGTGTGCTACAACTCCCAAAAAAGCAGCTTTCCACAGTATCTCAATATTTATAATCATCCTTGAGGAATTAAAATCAATACACACACACACAATTCTGCTTTTGTCTCGGGCAAAGCTGAAGAATCAGGAAGTGCTCCTTTTTATTAAAAATCTTATTATCCTCACTGACAACAAAAATGTTAAGACATGAATATGCATGATGTTGTCTTGAAAGATGTTCCTTAGATAAAGTTTTTTTGTGATTTTTTTGTCAATCTTTTGAATAAAAATGTTATTGAGGCAATAAAAACAAATATGTTAAAACTTCTTTCAGAACTTTAGGTTTAGTAGATTTGATATTTTCTACATAGTTCTTTATTATGGTGTTTTTCTAAGTAGTAAATGAGATATCATATTGACACTAAAAACTACAAGAGCAAAATCACTCATCTTTCCTCATCTTAAACGTTTTTCTTCTTCATTTTCTTCTTCAGTTAAATAGCATCTTATGGGTCACGTAATATTTAATGAGGGAAATAGCAACTGTCCTTTATTTTGTGCAAAAATGGAATGCAAATTAACAAAAATCTAGGGGTATGAAACATGTTTGGCATATGTAATTTTTATAGTATCTTTCATAAGAGTTCATCACTACTTGCATAGGAAGTAACTGAGTTTAGGCAGAATGAAGAACTTATGAACTTCATTTTGTAAAAGAGCAAACGATCTGCTGCACGATTGCTCACAAATCTTCATTTGATTACTCTCAGAGGAAGCAGTGGTAAATTTTGACCAATTGCCTTATTTTCAAACACTGTTTATTCTTGGTTTAGCCCCTTTGAGAAGACCTTTTGAAGACTTGTATGATGTGGGTTCTTTGTAGAACCCTTTGTGGGTTCTAATCTCTTAATCTTCTTAAAATGCAAAACTGTTGAACTGTTAGGAAGAAGTCACACATGAACATAATGTTCTTAAATAATAATGTTCTGTTAGACTCTACTATACAGTGACAAACTGTTCAGAGAATACATACGGGATGAAGATAAATAGTTGGCTCCTCATCACCTAGCCCAAAAGACTAACAAGAATCCTGTGCTGAAACACAGGAAGTTCCATCTCCACCTGAGGAGGAACTTCTTCACTGTGAGGGTGACAGTGCTGTAGACTGCCCAGGGAGGTTGTTGCTCCTTCTTTAGAGATCTTCCAAACTCGCCTGGATGCCACCTTGTGCCACATTGTCTGGATGTCCCTGCTTGAGCAGGAAGCTTGGAGTAGATGATCTCTAGAGGTCCCTTCCAACCTTCACCATTCTGTGATTCTGTGAGTCATACTCCTTACTGCTGCCAGTACTAATTTCCTGTGATCCAGAACATGAATGTAATGAGACTGGTGGAGCAGTTGATCCAAAAAAGTATATGATGAAAGGTTATATAAAAAAGCAGGGCTGTTCATCAGAAAGGAACAGGAAAGGAGAATATCCAAGCTGCATTTTGAGAGCAACTCAGATGTGGCACAAGAGCCCAAAATGTCACATTTACAGTGAGTGGACACAAACCACAGAGCAAAGCTTTAGGCAAGACCAATGATATTCTGCAAGAAAACAGCCTTGGTCCTGTTCTATCCCTCAGCATGAATCAATGAAGCACAGCGTGGAGAATATAGTTTATCACTATTCCTCATCTGCCTGTATAATAAAATCATGTGGCCATAGCTAAGAGAGCCCTGTCTAAAAGAGCTCTCACTTAACACAAAGGCGCCAAGCAGAGGAGGCAGCCACCCCAGCATACCCTGTATCCCACATCCTGATGATGCTGACCACAAGGCATGAGCCAGAATATATGCCTGTCTTTATCTTGTCCCCTTGCCCAAGCACAAAGTTTGCAAAATTTAATTTTAGCGTTGCGATGACCATAAATATTACCAGAGTGCAGCTCCTTCACTGGAATACCCAATCTATGCAGCATTTCACTGGAAATTTAGGCAAAATGATGGAATAATTTATCTGCAATGGCCAGATAAAGCAACGGAACATGTTTTGCAAGACTAAGGTTAAATGATGGTGTTATGAAAAGATGTTTCTTATCCATAAGCCTTATACGACAGGTAGACATAGCAGTACTTTTCACTGGATTTGAGATTAAGGAATGAGATGCCCCAGGTAACCAAAGCACTAAGTGCTTTTAATTCCTACCTATGCAGAGATAGAGTAAGGAACCTGGAAACCCATTTGCTTAAGCTAAAATATAATAGGCAATAAATCTCTCAAAATTCTCTTTCAGCAACGGAACATCATTGCATTAATACCAAAGCAGCAGGCAACATATTATTTCTGAAATAAAAGGGAGACTATTACACAAAATTATTGTAAAAGTTAAGATCAGAGAACTGAGGCATGGATCAGACGAAGAGGGTGTTCATAAAATCCTAGGAGGTGACGTGCTCAAAGCAGTCGCCTTTTCCATCTCCCTGAAGGGAGCAGACAGAATGCTGTGGGAAAGCCTGTTATAAAAATTAATCTTTTTCCACATTTCTTGGGGGCAATGCTTGACATTCGTGACAGAAGGGGCTCCAGCACAGCTATTTGCTACTGTGCAGTCTGCATCGTGCCCCTCTGTGCAGTCACATGCTCCACTTAAGCAAGTCCCTTCAGACAGTCTGTGGCCTTCTGCAAGGACAGACCAAAGTCCCTGGAGTGGAGCCTCTCCAAATTTTCGTTTTCCTTTGAAGATTTGTCAGTCTCTCTCTGGGTGACAGTTCCCTTCTTCATGGGGGTAATACTGAAGTTGCTCAGGGAAATGATAAAAAGCATTAGAACATTTTGTGTATCTCATATTTTAAATGCTAACAAGGATAAAAATGTTTCTGATCAGAACTTTGGAATGTTGTTGCCTTCTTCCTCTTCGACAGTGGATTTTCTTTCAAAGGTCTTGTCTAAAAAGGCCTGGACAAACTAAAAAGAAATGAAGTGCTACTATTCACTTGGTGACATTTATTATAGGCATGGATACAAACAACAGCTCGTCGTGCCCTCCGAGGGCTGCTTTGACTTGCAATTTCTACAACAAAGCAAAACATCCTCTTTTGTTTCTACTCAGTTTTGTGATACACAAAACAACCCTAAATTTAGCATCATCATCATTGCAGAACTCTTTTAAACAAAATACATTATACCTTATATCTTTGTATATTCTGAGTCATAAACCATTGCTGGATTTAAATATGTCTCTTGAAGATTAAGCTAAATTTACATTAATCTTAAATTTATTAGTGCATCTTTGAGCTAATATATCATTCATAATTGATATTTACATACACTCTTGATATCTTCCATATAACAAATATTTTCATTGTGTGTTGCATGAATATTATATCTTGTTTTATGCAGGGAGCTTGAATTAAAGGTCAACCACAGACTGGGAGAATCTCATAGCAGACAGCAACTCAGAAAATGTGCATGAAGGCAAAAAATATGATCAATATTTGAGGATTTCATGTAGAAAATGTAAATTCCAAAAATTATAAATTCTTCAGACTTGGCAGCTGTTAGAATATGTAGCATTAATGCTAAGGTGGAATTTTGCAGCAAACAGCTGATATACAAAGAAGAGTAATTTTGGTATCTCCTGTGAAGTATTATAAAACAAGACTAAACTTTTGCAGGGGAGATTGCCTCTTCAGGCAACTGCACTGTTTTGATGGTGGGGAAACTTGGTGGTTTTTTTTTTTTTTAAAAAAAAAAACAGTGTGTCCAATATTGATACCTGAGAAAGTCTGCTGAAACATATCTGATTACTTTGATAAATCTCATCCTGGCCAGATCTCCGGGGTGGAGGAGAAAGATGGGAATTCAATTATGAAAAGTATTACTAGGGATATTTTAAGGCCCATGGATTACCTCTTCCTTACCAACATGCAAAAAAATTCACTCCTGGTGATCAAGGAGTGGGCAGACAGCAGCATGACTATGTGTCTGTCTTTGGCTTTTTCTCCCACAGTTTTTCTGCCCATGTTCCTTTCATTTGTTTTATGTGTTCAACATCTCTTGTACAAGGACAGACTGAGTGAATTGGGCCTTTTTTTTCTCTGGAGAAGGCTGAGAGGGAATATGATTAACATGTATAAGTACGTGAAGGGAGAATGCAGGGAAGAAGGGGACAAGCTCTTCTCATTGGTGGCCAGCAATAGGACAAGGGGAAATGGGCATAAGCTGAAACACAGAAAGTTCCATCTCCAGGTAAGGAAGAACTTCTTTCCTGTGAGGGTGACAGAGCCCTGGCACAGGCTGCCCAGGTAGGTTGTGGACTGTCCTTCTCTGGATGCCACCTGCCTGGATGCCACCCTGTGCCGCATGCTTTGGGTGTCCCTACTGGAGTAAGAAGGTTGGACTAGATGATCTCTAGAGGTCCCTTCCAACCTTGAAGATTCTGTGATTCTGTTAGGCCAGAAAAACATACAATTCAGGCTTAGTTTAGCTCACCTGTGCAAGCAACTGCTTGCTGAACACAGAAGTATCAACTTGCATTGGCTCTGCTGTTGTATATCACTCACATGCAAGGTGTTCACCAAGGGCCCTCTAAAAACCAAGGCTTATAAGTGAAGTAGTTTTGAGCTGATCTTCACCTAGTAGACAGAACAGTAACACAATAAGACATCTTGTAACACCAGAGCATTTGAAAATACCTATTTTTGTAAAGTCAAGCATCTGTTTCTATTCTAGATCTCCATTGCTGTCAGCAAAAAATATTACTAGCTACTGCTTGATGCTGAGTCTGGGACAATGAAATGGAACTACTAAAAGAATTCCTTAAAAAAAGGTAATTAAAGAGCTTTTAATAAGAGAAAAGCTCTTTTTTTTCTTTTTTCAGTACTGCTATTAGATTTTCACTCGGAGATTGAAACTCATCTGTTCGATGGCAGTCTCTTCAAATGAATCATTTAGACAGTAAATTACCTGAAAATATTCACATACCACTTCTGATGGGATTTCAAGGAAGCAAAAAATTACATATTAAGCTGTCAACAAACCCACTATACTTCATTTCCTTTACTATTGCCTTATCAAGATCACTTGGCTTTTAATATTGAAAGAAAAAGTTACCTGTTTGATTGGCTATTCTGTCTTTGACCTTGTTATTACTTCTCTAACCTGAATGGTGCTAATAGTTGTACTCCTAGGCCAGCCTTCTCAGACTGTGCAAATATTTTTAACTAATAACACAGTTATTGAACTCAGCTGAAATGCACCTGGCTGCAACTGCTTGTTTCAATGCTGCTGTGCCAGAGTGGTAGCTGCTTTCCTGTTTTCTCCCTCTTTCTTTGATCCTAATGAGGAGACAGAGCAGATCATGACTGATTCTGATTGCTCATCCACGTGGGCAAAAGATGTGGGAAGGCCCATTCACCAGCGAACACCAGCTTGTCCACACAGGCTGCCTGCAGAAGTTCTCATCAGCACTCCAAAACTCTGAAAAGCAGAAATACTGCAAAATAAATATTGAAATTAAGGATTTGCAAATTAAACAGGGGCCTCAGCTCCATCAGTACTACAAATCTATCTCATTCTCTGCTACTGTCTTGAGCATTAAAAAGCAAAGCAGTCTTGATTTAAGGAATTTTATTTGTATATATTTAGTGGTAACCAGCAAATAAACCTCCTTAATTCATCCTAGGATGAATTAAGCTATTGAGAGAAAGAAGATGAATCAAAAATCCTTACACTAACAGAAAATCTCTTCCATCCCAGTCTTACTTTCCTCATTTCTGCTGTGGGTTTGTGCATGTAAAAAATAAAACACTTGTGCTGAAGAAAAGTTGCACATGCCAGGAAACTGTGAAAAAAGAGCTGAATTTCTAATTCTGTGTGTATTTATGCTGTTCTTGTGTGCATTGTTCTCCAAGAGATTTCTATTCAAAAAAATCACATGAACTTTTCAAACTTGTATATAAAGTGGACACTTAGCTTTTGGGGATTTTTTTTTCTAATTTAAAAAGTATTTTTGTCAATTGACAGGTATTGCTCATACCCCAGCTTTGGTTAGAGGCTTGCCCTTGTGCCCGTTTGAATCACTGTGTCAGATAAACAATGCACTGAAGAAAAGATAGTTTTAACTTTCCTACTAACAAAAAGAGCAAAGATTAAAGGCCTAGAAGTCTCTCTAAGGAGCTGAGCAGTAGTTAAAACGTTCCTGCCCTTCTTCGTAGTCATTTGCACAAGTGGCCTCAGCCTCAGACAGGGCTCTCCATGTGGGGAGAGCGCATGTCTCACATGCGCTCCCCATCTCACCCAGATCCAGGGGCAGCAGCACCACTTAAAGTTATATTCCTGAGAGACAACTATCCCAGGAGGGGTTTATCTGCAGAATACATCAGGAGTATTAGGCTTATATCACTTTTTCGGTTGTTGATGTCTATCATGGTTGTTGAATAACTGCATTAGTAGTTATACCTTTCTTGAAGGCAAGAAAAATGGTTTGTTTTCTTGCAAGGTAAAAGGTTGGCCTGCAAGAGCCAAATGTGCATAATATGCTGCCTACTGCTGATAACAGCATGACTATACTTACTAATGACAATAGCATGTAACCCTACAGATACAGTAAGAGGTTTTTTTTTGTAGTTTTGTAATTATGTAAATGTCATTTTTAACAGATGAGGTAAATTAAATCATATAACAGCTTCTCAAACTCATGACAATTCATTGAAGCATCTATGGACCTTTTATAACATCAGAAAAGAGAGACACACTGCACATGTTACTACAATGATCATTTTGCCTTGTAGGGAGGATTCTTTAGTTCCACCAGGATCTTGACCCATGGGGAAATTTCACTGACAGAAACCATTTCTGAGACTGTGCTTCTTATTGCATGTGATGCCAGATTCCAAAATGTTTAAGGGCAGGATTCAGGACAGCTGAAGTTGCTGTGGTTCGTCAGGCTCTTTAGAAAATTGTCAGCATGTGCTTGTTTCTGTCTTTATCTGCATCAAGTGCCAGGGTGAATTTTTTGCTAAAAAATGGGATTATATTTTGGATACCGCACTAGACTCTACCTTGGTGTACCTAGATCCAAATCTGAAACAGTCTAATGACACATCAAGCAGAGCAAGAAATAAACATATTTGGTATATGATCCAGTTATTTAAGCTTAAAGGACATGAAAGTATGGCAGATAAAGGCCTAAGTCATTGAATTTGTAGGTGATTGAGATTTCTCTCTAGTAGTCCCCATCTGAATATCCTATCTTTTCCTAATAAATAAATAATTAAATAAATGAAAACATAATGATTAGTACCCCAAGTGCAAGTCTCTTAACATTTTTTCCCCTTTGAATTTTTGCATGAGAATTTCCAAGTTTTAAAAATAGTCAAAAAAAAAGGGCCAATATAATTAGAATCTTGCTACTTAGGAGTTAAATAGCAGAAAAAAAACATAAACCATTTTGTACAATAGTTCTCAAAATAACAATTCAAAACTAAGCTGAAACAGATAGAAACACTCTTCTTTTCAAGCCCATATGAACCTGATTTGTGTAGAGGTGTAAATTAAAGACATGCCCTTTCCCAATCCATGTGATACATTCAGCACTGCCAAGAGTGGGATCTTTTTCCCATTCTCAATAGTAGTTTGGTCTCTGATCCTCATACCACAGGGTGTATGGCATTCAAATATGTAGTGACACTAAAAGGGATTTTGCTTTTGGAATCATGACTAAAGTTGAATCTCATCCAGTAGGTTTCTCCAGGCATTTCACTCTAGTTTTAATCAAGCTACCCTTGCCCACTTCCCAGCAAGGGCATAAGGTACACACAGGACCCTGTGTATATACCTTGCTGCTGCAGACGTTACCTCAGGGACTGTTGAGGAACTGCAGCTGGTCTCAAAATCTTTCATCTATTTATAGAAGGTCATGGTGGCCTAAAAGTTTCTACGGAAGAGGAGAGTGATTTCTGCTTGGCAGACAGCATTGGAAACTGGCTACAGCCAGGGGACAATTCTGCCCTTCCAAATCTACAGGAGGAATTAGGAAGCCGACAGAGGGTGCTAGAAGGTGCTTCCACCATCAGCTTGATGTGAAAAGAAGGAATGGTTTGCTCTTTTTGAGACAAACTCAAATAGAGAAAAACACATTTCAGGAAATGTGTTGCATGTCCTGCTATATTCTGCAGTACAAATTCTCAGTAGGAATCATAATCGTCTGGCTCCAGATTTTAAGTCATGCTCTAAATAGATGCTGCATTTCAAGACTGATCTTGAAAGTCTCAAAGGTGCAATGTCCAGGTAGAAATACACACAGATATACACCTCTTCAGTGTTACTAGAGGGCTCACCAACCTCAAATGCTCTGTATTTGCTTAGTAACCTGTTTAAGAAATCTTCATCTCTACTTCCATCTGTCAAATTATTTAAATAAGGAAAAGTTAATATAGGTTTATGATAGGATTATGAGTGGTGGAAGGTTCTCGTCTATTTTACTGTCAAGTTCTCCAGCTCCTCTGTGTATTCAGCACAGTAATATTCTATTTACAAATCATATATGTTATAATAATATATAATAATAAAAGATTGTAAATATTCTATTTAAGAATACACTAATATTCTTTACTGCCATCATGGTCAAAGATTTCACTTTTCTAAGAAATTGGAAGCTTCCCATACTGTAGATATGCCCTTCCATTTTGCATCACACCTTGGAAAATGAAGCCGACTAGAGAAATGGTAAAAATTAATATATATATTTTTTCCAATTCATGCACTACCTACTTTCTCGTGCTCTCTCTGAACGACATCTGGGTTTTCTTCAGAGTGGCTGGCTGCCTAAATAGAAAATACATGCCAAAACATCTGCAAATCAGCTACATATTGCAAAGCATCTGCAGGCTAAAGCTCATGGGAGTTCCCCAAGCTATGGTCTAGGGAACACTAAGAAGCAGGAGGGAAGAGGAAGAAAGACAACGAAAAAAACTGCATTATTTGTATGAACAAGCATAGAAATAAACCCAGAAGTACATCAGAAATGTACAGCACTACTTTTCGACAGGAAATGGAGTTATATGGAGTTAAAGGTGATGAATAAAAAGAAACAATAAACATAAAATAATAGTAATGAAAAATAACAAAATAAAAATAATAAAAAATAAAATAACAAAGTGGGACTAAGAATAAAGAATGATTTCTTAGTCAACTAATAGTATTTCAGAGTTGTAGTTCTTTTTTACAACTAGATTTTTGGACATATCAGTACAGATTTAAAAAATATTATTTATGAATGATTAGCACAATTGTATAAAAATTCAGACTAAACATTTTTGGAAGGGCTCCTTGGTCAGCTAGTCCTAGCCTTTATCACCAGTATTAGATTAGATCTCTATAGCCTTTTGTGGTAACAAATTCCAGGAGTTTTCTACATGTTGTGTGAACATATTTTCTTACCTGTTTTATATCTATCTCGTGTGTGTTTCTGCACTGCTCCCTTGACGTGCAATATCCAGATTTAATGTATAACATTCTTGCATACACCTTAGCCACTGTCATCATGATCTTGTAAACGTTGACTGTTTTTCCTTTAGCTTTCCTGCAGGTAAAGGCCATTTATTTTGTCACTCATCGCAGGGCTGCAAGTGGTTGAGATCATAGATCTGTGTACAAGCTTCTCTGCCACTTTTTTTCCTTAGTTCTATGACAACCCTCTGAAACTCCCCACTACTGATGTGGCATCCATCCTTATAAATGTTTCTAGGATACTTCCTAAAACACCGGAAAAGATGTTTTTCATAAGCACAGAAAGCCAGAAATAGACACCACTATCAGGTCAACAAGCACAGTGCTCTTACCTAAAATCTGGAGACCTTCTTTGGAAGAGGAGTCATAGTATTGAGTTGATGCCTAAATTTTCTCTGCAGTGTAGATGATATGCACATTTCCCAAGTACAGATTCAAAACAGCTGAGGAGGCATTTGTAAACAAAGAGTGAAGGATGGGGCACGCTAGAAATATGAGCATGGGACTTACAGGCTGAAATCATATCCTCACCTCATTCACCTGTGTTGGCAGCTGCCTCGTGTTCTCTCATAACTCATTTGCCTGTTCTAATGCTTATCTTTAACTTTCAAGGGAGAAGAAGATATGATCACAAAAGAAATGATTAGGACCAGCCTGAGAAAGTTTGAATCCATGTGGCCTAGCCAAGAAAACAACCAGACTATAAGACACTTGTGGTAGAAGCCCTGTTTACTGCTCCTGCTGCAGCCAGGCCACTGTGTAACAAGGAACATAAGGCCAAAAGGAGAGTTCCAAACTGGGAGTGAGAAATCCTGTGGTTTCAGTCTGTGTTCCTGAGTTTTTTGGTGTATATATCATCAGACAGCAGTCAGATAAAGACTGAAGCAATTCTGGAGTAAAGAGCAACAGGCCTGCTGCAGCTCAGGGCCTAGTTTCTGTGGATGGCAATCACTACCTTCAAATGCCCTCCAAAAGAGCAAAAAGAGCCTCTTGCCAAAACCTCTGATAGAAATTATGCTCTTATCTTTCCCATAAACCCATGAAAGTCTGACAAGGAAGCTGAGACATATTTTCAGGCCAAGACATGTTGTCAGACTGCCACTGTTTGGGCAATCACTTTGTTTTCTTGAGCTGCATTTCTATTTTTAGAATGACTGGGGAAAAACAAATCAGCCTCATTTTCAGCATTTATTCATTTGTGGTTTATAAGCTATTAGTTAGTTTCGTTGCTATTGTCCAATTAAAGTCAACAAGATTACATGAGTGGCGCTGAAGACATAACTTGAAAACAAACAGTCTGAGCAGCCCTTTTCCAGCAGACAGAATGACTGAGGAACAGGCCCACCTAGGTAAGGCTACAACTTGAGTTCAGATTGATTTCATTTGGCATAAATACAGCTCGTTTTCATATTAAAAATGACAGAAAAATTTATACAGTGGGATAAAGATGAGACTCATTTAGGATGTTCTTTCTAGATCTACTTTTCTAATATAATTTTTCATACCTGAGTGCAACTGCACTTAAAACCACTGGCTTGTTCTCCCAGGTATCCTGTAAGTCAAGCTGATCTGAAACTTCCTATATTTAATGTAGCTTCCTCACCCTTGGACAGAGACTAATGAAAGAAATATTGTCAGGTACAGTGCAGAGTCTTTGCTAAATAACTAATGAAAAAGCTGACAGAGGTTTGCAGAGATATGTAACAATAATTCAGCAGCAGCAGGAACAGCTGAGATGCATTATAACTCAAAAGCATTTCTTTAAATTAGCACCTGCTTTTTGTTTTATTTTATTTTGTTTTGTTTTGTTTTGTAATTAATTTAGAGGCATTCTAGCAGGCCAGGATGATGCTGAGGATACAGTAGTCCTCAGTGTAAAGTGGGTTATGCAACTTTCTGTCCTGAGAAAGGTTAACAAGGTTTAGAAGATTGTATGTTTTGGGAAAAAAAAGTAACTTTTTACAGGTCATTGTAATGCAATACTTCTTGCAAGTACTCCTTTATCCCATTAACTTCAAATGCTTTTGCAGTTTTAAACAAATTTCCAATAGCTAATGGTTAAATTAGGAACATAAAAATATTGTGCAGACTGATGATTCTATAAAATTGCAGCTCTTTCATATCCTTCTAGTGTTTGAGGGTAATGGCTGGGCTCAAGTTAATGACAGCTCGGAGGAAGAATCCGTAGCAGGTTAGCAGCTCACCAGGAAGACAAACCTTTAAAAGCCTTTTTCTTATCAGACTTAAAGGAACTAAGTGGTAGAGTGGCACAAGCTATTTTTGTGATATCCAGCTTTCAAAATCTTTTAATCCTCCCTCTACATAGAAATAATAGCTGTTTCAAGATCTGGAAACAATAGAGTAAACCAGGCCCTGTTCAGAGGTGTTATTGGTTCTCCATGCATCTCAAAGGTATGAAAGCCACAGCTGCAAAGACTATTTCTGGAGGCCAAAGAAGAAGTATTTGCCCTTCAAACAGAATCCCAGAACCACAGAATGCTTAAGGTTAGAAGGGACCTCTAGAGATTATCTAGTCCACCCACCTTGCACACACAGGGACACCTAGAGCACGGCGCACAGGATTGCATCCAAGTGGGTTTTGAAGATCTCCGGAGAAGGAGATGATGCCACAACCTCTCTTGACAACCTGTTCCAGGGCTCTGTCACCCTCACTGTTAAGAATTTTTTTCTTAAGTTCCTGTGGAACTTTTGGTCCCTCAGTTTGTTGCCGTTTCCTCTAGTCCTATCTGTGGCCACCACTGAAAAGAAGCTGGCCCCATCCTCCTCACTGCCTCACTTGAAGTATTTATGCACACTGATCAGCTTCCTCCTCAAACTTCCCTTCTTCAGGCTGAACAGGCCTGGCGCTCTCAGCCTTTGCTCATAGGGCAGATGTTCCAGGCCCTTGATCATCCTCGTAGTCCTGAGCTGGACTCTCCAGCAGTTCCACATCCCTCCACATCCCTCCATCTCCCCTCCTCTGGGAGCCCAGAATTGGACACAGTACTCCAGATGTGGCCTCACCAGGACTGAGTAGAGGGGGACAAACACCTCTCTCGACCTGCTGTAGATGCTCTTCTTAATGCATCCCAGGATCCCATTGGCCTCCTGGCCACCAGGGCACACTGCTGCCTCATAGTCAACTTATCGTCCACCTTGACATCCTTTCCATCCTTTCCAACATCCAACATTCTCTCCAACTTCAGGACACATATGATTCTCTGAAATCTCCAATGCAATGAAGACACTGGGAGGACAAAATCAGGTGTCTACGGTGAAGAAGAAACTGTACATGAGGACCTTTGTTAGGGACACTCACGGAAGCTCTGAATATGAAGATTGCTGGGACAAGTGAATTCAATGTATAGCTGATGTACTGTGCTTGAGAAAGGATGTAACCTTTTCAAATATGGTATAGGCATCAAACACAATTGGAAAATCCCTAAATCTCCCACTCCAGTGGGAAAAAAACTACATCCATGCACCTTCTGTGACTCTTCTAGGTGCAGTCCAGTCAGAAGAAATAAACTCCTTAAATTAAAAGGACCAAAATATTTTACTCAGAAGCTTGCAACAACACTTTATTGTATTTTGTAGCGTTCTTTTCGTGACATGCCTAATACAATATTTGTGGCCATTACTAGAAGGATTTTATGTGGACATTTTACTAACTGCACTTGCAGCCAAATTTGATAACCAAACAGACAGTAAGCAAACAGGCAGCCATGGTTCTTCCTGTCCTTATGAAACCATTTAAAGTCCAAATCAGCAGCTCAGGATCAAAACAATCTTACTGTTCTTAACAATATTATGCCCTAGGTAAATATGAACTTAATCTAAATGATGGAAAGTGAAAACTTCATGGTTAAGTGGAAGTCCACAAGCAGTTTCACAGAACATTTATGTATGGTTAACTACTGCATTTTTTTGTAGCAACACTTCTGCTAGATACATCTGGATATATTTGTGCTTATAGATGCTTTATTTCCCTAGTTTATTTATAAATGATAAAACTCGTACAACTAAGATTGTGAAATCTGTGATATTTTTCTAAACTCTATGACAAAAAGATTTTTAGGGGTTCATTTTATCTTCTCCTTGGTTTGTGAAGGTAACAAGGCAATGACAGTTCTAGTCCTAGAAACGGAAACACTTCTGTAAGTACCAGTAGCAATTTCAGCCATTTTGTGGACTTATTCAGGCAGCCTGTGAAAATCTCCTTGAATGCAAGCCCAGTAGTGCAGGACCACTAGTTAACATATCCTGAGCCCTTTTAATTTGCCTACAAGGAAAATGCAAAAGTGAGCATATGCAGATGAAATATGTTGAATTTGAATAAATAACAAGCAACACTGGGAACTGATACTGGTGTTTGCTATACTTCTGAATTTGCACAGAATTTTCTTATATTTTTCCCATATTTAGGTACTCTATTGCTATATCTGGCCAGATTGAGGCTAATAGAAATAAAATATTGTGCATTTTATTTGAAAAGCTACACATACAATCTTAGATACTAAGAGATTTCCATGTTATTTTCTTCTTGACACTCAAAATATCTATCATCATCATGTTTCACCTTAAAAAAGCTGTACTTCTGTCTGTGAGAAGTGTAGGGGCTGAGATAGAATAGCAGAGATTATTTGAGCTTAGAGTCTGGTAAATGTTTATCAGAGCTGATGTTCCCCTATGAGGGTCCTTGCAAGGTGGTTTAGCCATCTGAATGTGGTTTGCAGATGAGAAAAAAAATGGTTTATAACTGAGAGATATGAAAAGTTATTTAAAACACAGTAAAAAATAAACATTTACTGGATTATTTTAAAGTATATTATGAGAACCAACGGGGCATAACTTTCAACATGTGTAATGTATTATACATAAAAATGCATAGATGTACAGTAAATATGTTTATTTATATGTATACAGAATAATATGTACACGTAGGGTCTGTTGTGCTTCTGGAACTGTAAGCAGTGACTCCAGTGGTGTCGTCTCAATGCAGTTTTAACGTGCTGCTCTTTCGATACAATGGGTGCTGAGAACACAGCACGTCAACGTTGAGCAGATGAGTCCTAGGTAAGTCGTATCCATTTACTCTTGAAGGGTACAAATGGAAGAATGAAAGGCCATAACCGCAATGGTACCTACACCTCCAAGACTTCTACTTTGTTATTTAGACATGCTCACGTTGCCCAGCGGTGACACGGAGATTCTTGTCCTGCTTCTGTTCCAAGCTGACACACTGGCCATGCACTCAGACAAAACCTTAGACGTGCTTCAGCACCACTGCCACTGATTGAATTCAGTGCACTCCTGACCTTGAAGTTTTCAGGTCAAAAATAAGAGGGGAAAATAAAATAAAAAATATATAAATAAAACAAACAAGCTCGTGGTTCTTTTTTCACAAGTTATTTGCCACCAATACTGTCAAAGCAGCTGAATCATAGTGCATCCATGGGCAGGAGCATATAGCAGCTTTTGTGCACTTTGCAAAATATATATTAAAAAAAATCAAGTCTTTATTGGCTTGTTTTATCTGTAGCTAGGAAGATGCTGTGCTGCTTCTGAGCCCTTTCCATCAAATTCTTTTTCTTCTTCTTCTTGTCCTTTGTTTTTGTTGTCCTTCTTCCTAAACAAGAAAAACCAAAATTGTATGAATAGGTCACATAGGAATACAAAGGTAATATTAGAAGGAAGAAAGAACTCAGTGACCAGGGAATTATTGATGGCGAGTGCAAATGTAATGCTTAGTTAATAAATTCTGATCATCACTGGAAGCAGAAATTTACAATATGGTAAAAAAGGAAGTCGGATCCTTGACTGTCAGCACTTGTCCCCACACACATTTTGTTGGTATGAGTAACAATGCTTATGTAGCTCTCAGTTTCAACACGATAACTCACGCAAGCAAAGTTATGCTCTGGACGAAGGCCCAGAGCCAAGCAAGTGTGTACGTAGCCTCCTAACTCACTGAGAGCTGGATGTCTGCCTTAGACCCTTGTGTAAATTTCCTTGAGTGAGTAATCCTATTTAAGTCAAGTCCAATATATCCATGATTTCAATGAGATATCAGGCATTACAGCCCAAGTATTTGGCTGGATGTGGTCCCACACGCTTTGGCAGAAACAATGTCCCCTCCATGAAGAGCTGCTGTGAATGCTGGTGCCTGCACAGTGCCTAGTTCTCACAGCACATTGCTGTGCAGGGGCTGAAGCTTCACTACACGGTTTTTGTCCAACACTACCATGTTTGGAGTTCACTACTTCTGAAAAACAACCCAAATCAGGAAATCATGATCAATTCAAGAGAAAAGAATCTCAAACTGAGATGAGAAAACTGTTTCCTTTGAGCATCTCAGCAAAGATACCATGGACTGAAAATCTGTTACATGCAAAAACTCTGCTTCAACACTGCATACACTTAAATCCTGTCTACTTTAGTAAGATTTAAGGAGATGAGTGATGACTATCTTGAGTGAGAATTGTCTGAGTTTTATCAGCAGTATCAATGTAATCAATGGAAAAAAATCCTAGAGATATAGTTCCCTATGTTAACATATCCTCTGTTAACTCTATAAATCTTCAGGAGAGCTAAATTGACCTATGAAGATGAAAGTAGAAGAAAATTCAAGTACCAGACAATACAATAATGCAATGAAAAGTGCATTTTTCAGTAAGACTGATAGTCTAGCTAGTATAGTGTCAACTGGGAGAAATGTTTGTCATTATGATCTTGTCCTCTATATTGTTTATCCTTCTCTGCAGGTCTTCAAAACCCACCTGGATGCCACCCTGTGCCACATGCTCTAACTGTCTCTGCTTGAGCAGGAAGATTGGACTACATGATGTCTAGAGGTCCCTTCCAACCTTCACCATTCTGTGATTCTGTGATTCTGTGATTCTGTATGTTTCCTAATTGAAATCAAATCAATATGACGCATTTTTAACTACTGGATAATAACATTGAGATAACGAATCTGATTCTAAAATTAACGACATTTAAGGTTCATTAATATATGGATATAGTAAAGATTCCATATTTGTGAGCAATATATCACAAGGCTACTATTCACTTGAAATAGTAGCGGCAATAGGACAGGGCATAAAAGTAATGAGAACATGAGTGTAGTTTTCTTCTGCTTCTCATTAAAGTCTGGCATTAACGCTGCTATGGCATTTTGCCATTTTTAAATCTAGTTAATCCTACAGAGTAAAACCTCAGTCTAACCATTCATTAATCAAAGCAGCTTTTAAGTTTAAACTCTTTAGTAACAGTGTATCTAATAACTAGGCACACCTAATGAGGTCAGAGAGATGGAGGGCTTGACACGAAGTGGCGTTACAAGATGGTTTCAATTATTATATCTTGTACTTTAAATACTCAAAAAATTTTAACCTGAAGGAAGCCGTAGAGGAGGAGAAACAATTTGAAATGACTGATAACGGTGTTAGCGGGGAGACAAATGGAATTAACTAGAGCTTTACTGGAGTTTTGCTGTAATATTTGCTAAGTAATATTAGATTCTGAGTTTTTTCTCTTTATGTACCGATTAACAACAACAACAAAATAATTTGCAATCCATGCCACATCTTGCTTTCTGTGCTGTCCTCCAGGAAAGTAAAGCAAATGCTTACTGTAATGTTAGTAAAAGATAGAAGGTAGTAAAAGGTCCTAAAAGACCTCTTCTTTTTTCCTCTGAAGACTCTGAAATGCAGAGGTAAAATGGCACACACCCCACATGGCATCTATTTCTCAAAGCTTTATAAAGTAGTCCTCTCTAACGCAAAAATCAAATCAAAATGCCAGCATGCTCCCATTGGGATACCTTAAAATAAAAAGGCAAGGAACTGCAGCGGAACTGAGTAATGTTATATGGCACTGTGCAGCAAAGACCCTGCCACGATTCAGTGGCTGTGCCCAGGCCCACGTCATACCAGGGCCTGTGGAGTGCAGCGGAGCCTCCCTGCGTGTGACCACAGAGCAGCTGAGACTGGGCAGCTCTTCCTGGTGACTTCTTGTGTTTACAGGACAATATGGAATTGCATGGAAAAGTCCGACTGTATAGTCTGACTGTATAGTCCCCTAAGCAGCTGTTATTACCATGGCATCTTTGGAGTATTATTCACAAAACTTGTCCATGCTCAACTAATATGCATTGAAATATTGCTATTAGCCTGCAATGTGTAACAGTTTTTAATGGCACAGTAACATAAAACTAATAATGCAATTCCAGCTTGAATTCCTGAAATGTAAGGGTGCATATATGTATATATATATATGCATGTGTGTGTGTGTATATATGTGTTTATTTATTTATTTATTTATTTACAGTAATACACAGACACTTGTTTTTTAACAGCAATTTAACACCAATTGCCCATACAGTGGAGAAGAACAGCTTTGCATATAATTAGCTCTTAAGGTCTTGTGTTTTGTCTCACATCCTGAGCTCAAAAGGTGCTCCATTCTCCCACAGCTTGGACAGCATAGCCCTAACACTCAAGGCATTCCTGATATTTCAGAAATAAAATTGAAATGTATTCACACAGAAGGAAAGTACAAGATCTTGTCATAGGCATTTTTCTTCCATGTAAAAGTTACAACATATGTCCCTGTATTGCTATTGGTGATCCTTGCCTTAGCTCTACAAAATCAATTTAGTTGTCAAGTGGCAGTGTTTCCTGCTCTTGTGATTCATTTCTACTTTCGTGGTCCATTTCTACTTTTAACAGATTGAAAAAAAAACCCACAGTATACATCCACATGAGGGCAGTAAGGATTTACATATAAAGCTTTAAAAAACTTTTAATTTCCCTACTTTTTTTTTCAGAGTTCACACATAAAAATTACTATTTTATTTTAGACATTTGAAAATGTTTAATTGTCCTGTCTTTATTTAAAGAATTTTTTTTCTCTTCTATGGATGATTACCAAATAATGGGTGTTAAAGGTTTGTAACTATTTCTCTTGCCAGTATTTTTATATGCAGAATTTCCACTGTTATCAGCAAAGGCCAAATGGTGCCTCTAGGTAATGGCAGACCTTGAGAAGATGCCTCTTCGCACCTTTTGGTTTCTTCTCCCTTTCATTCACCCTTGTAGGAGGTAAATGCTGTGTTCTTGTTAATCATTCTCATATGTCTGCACTTCTAATTTAGACCCTGTGGATGGCAGCATTTCCTCCACATGATAAGCAAGAGAAGTTGCCACCCTCAAATGGTACCACTGAAAGACCAGCTGAACTAATAACGACTAAGCATTTGTGCATGTCTTTGTGTTTCCTCACAATGCATAGGTAGATGTCAGAAGGCCGTAGGTCTATTAAGAGCCATTTCAATATAGCCCAGTGCTTGCAGTGCTATTCTGTGTTGAGACCCTGCAGCAGAGCCATGAGGCAGCCAGCATCAGCAGAGCAGTACTGTCCACAGCAGAATGAGGAAAACACAAAAGGACAGTGACATGGTCCAAGACAATGTCAATATATAGCAAAAGCAGAGGAAGTGAAATCAGTAAATTCCAGTGTCATTATTTCTTGCAGAGAAGTCAGAATCAACCTACTGTACTGAACAATGGATGAAAACACAACATGGACCTGTACCAAAGACTTAATATTTATATTTTGGATACTCAAACTGCCAGAGGAATGCACAAACTTTAAAAGAACTTTTAAACATATAATGAATGAAAGAAAAGCTCCCTTGCTACAAAGTCAATCTCTTTTAAATGCATGATTTACAAACCAACACTGGCAAATAGCCCTCGAGAAAAGAATGCAAAGAATTTTCATAATGTAGCAAACTGGATGCTACAAGCATCACTGGCAGATGAAGAACACATGAGAGTTCTGTTAGCAAGACTCTAGTTTTCAATTTTTTTTTAATTTTAGCAAAGACAGGCTGAAAATTACTCAGTGAGTGCTACAGGATGAATATGACATGGGGGAAATCAGCCAAAGTAAAATAGCCATTTTAGTTGGGAAACAGAAGAGACTGAGACTTGGACAGTGACACAGATAAACAAGGCAGGCAAGCTGAAAAGATGGGCCAGAATGGGTCAAATATCAGAAAACAGTCCCTCATTTTCCTGGGTGAATTTCTGAGGTCATTCAAAGAAGTCTCACATTCTCATATTTGCCTCTGAAGATGATAGAAAGGATGCTGTGAACATGTAAAGTACATAGACTCCCCAAAAGACGACTTTTAATCTCAAGATGAAAAGAATCAGCCTATGTCTGAATTTATAAAGGCCGATTAATGAGTTGCTGAAACTGCTGAAATACGGTAGCAATGGACACCATAGAAATGTCACAAACTATTTTATCGTCCTTTCTTCATTTGCAAGGGTTGACTTTAAATATTTGCTGAAAAGAGATAAAAATAACTTAATTATAGGCTGTATCATAACTGATACAAAAAGGAGCAAATGACAACATTTCTTCAATTTGAGAGTGCTTGATTTTTCCAACTTACTGGAAATGTTTTATAGTTTTTGGTGCAGTATTAATAACTAATGGAATATATTAAACCTATTTCTGATCTTTTAAAATTAATAAAACTATCAGAATAATAGACTATGAAAATAAATTCCTTTTGGGTACACATGGATGAAAATCAGAGAATTTTCTTTCTTGAATAGACTTTGGGTACTTGCACAGTAATCACTGTGAAAGCAGATACTCTTGCTCTGGTAATGCACAACTAACTTAGCTAATATTTTACTTAGTTCTCAGCCCCAAGTATTGATATTTTAATTTCAATATTGTCAATTAATCACTTCACAAGTTTGGAGAAATGTTTGCAACCCTTTCTATATAAGATTGTATAATAGCAAGATGTCAGCTACTGAGGTGAAAGCTAATTTCAAAGACTCAAAGAATAATTCCTCAACTAAAATAACTATTAACCTATTCCAAATCTGTATGGCAATCCCATTGGCTTTGCCAATGTAAAATTCCTAAGAAATCCACTAAGAATTTTTTTCTCTCAAAGTAAACATTCATTTTTCATTTGTTTTGAATAAAACAAGGTAAGCAAAACTAAATTTGATTTCTTTCCTACTGGACAGCACAGGATCTTCAGACACTGTCATTTGTTTAAGAGATACTGATTCCCGTGTAAAACTTAAGAATTTAGTGGATTTTTCCTCCTCGAGTTTGAGACAAATCTACTGAAAAAAAGAGCCTTCTTATGTTGATGAAGTGCTATGCATTTTTCACACTATAGTTTGGTAATTTATGCAGTAGGTGGCAGGGAGATATGAAAACTAGCCTGCACTCCCAATTATTAACCTCCTTTCATCTATTCAAAGATCATTAATTTTTCTTTACAGACATAGACATTTATTCTTTCTATAATATAAACTAACATATCCTATTCATTAAAGAATATTAAAACGGTAATTAGGACATCACATATGTGGATTCATACAAGAAAGAGAAAGAAAACACATTTTTGGCGGAAGGGGAGAACCAGGAAAGTCAAGGTGAAATGAAAATGTCTCAGAAAATTCTTTTAGGTGAGATATGTTTAATTCAATAGTTTAGGAGTTTAAATATTGGATCCAATAATATAGATATTGAAATAATGGATCTGTTCCTTGTTTCAATCTGATCCTGCAAAAACAGGTGGGTGTCCTACACCACTCAAATGTTTACCTAACGTTAGCTCAAAATTCAATGATATGAGTAGCACTTGCACAGAGGATGCTCACTCTTATCTTAGCCACCACCATGTCAAATCAGATGCTGTGCAAGCAGAGACAAGCAAAATATTTCCAATGGAAGATTTGGGTTTGTTTGTGTTTTTTTTTTCCTCCACATGGAAAAAAACACAGTGTTTTTTTCTCTGATATCAAAGTAACATTGCACAGCCATTCGTAATAAAAACAAATAAGTGTAGCATTCTGCATAGCACTTCATCTTACTGCAGCATTTGTTTGTGTACCAGTACCATCATATTGCTGTCACAACTTTAGAAATAGCTTTTTGGAACCATGTCATTTAAAAAACCTTTTATGTGTTGTTTCTTGTTCATGTGGAGAATACTTTACTATGAAGTTGCGAACAACAAATGAGTTGACTGGGTTCTTCTTGCTATGATTTATGGATGATCTTTTGAAGCTCTGCTTTCCTCTTTGAGAAAGATGCACTAGATGGTCTGCAAGGAGGTGAGCAGGGGTGAGCTGGGCATGTTCTCCTCCCCAGCACTTCTGCACGTTTCTAGCAGGAGCACTTCTCACAACTCATCCCATCCTGAATTTTGGAAAGATGATGGGATGGCCATGCACATGCAGTATGTGGCAGTACAACCTTCCCAGGATGTTGCTGGCTTTTCCTGTCACCGTGGTACTATCTGTTTTGCTGCAAACATGGTATGGAGAAAGCCAGGGAAAGGAAGAGCTGGATTAAAGGCTGTGTTACCAGTCCAGAGAAAGTTCTTAAAACTTAAGAGATATATTGATTGCAAGTGAGCACGACATATACTGAGATTTCTTAAATAAACATGGACAAAAGACTTATCTTCATTTTGCTGTTGAAACTAGTAACATGTTGGAGAAATATGTCCATTCTAGAATTGAAGACAAAAACAGAAAGATTCACCACTTTCTCCGGTAACTGTTCCAGTAGTTAATCGCACGCCAAATTCCCAATGCAAATATTAATATCCAGATATTACTGGTTGTGCTTTTCTCTACTAAATTGAAGGACTTGGGTTTTTTACACTGGAGACGAATCTCTGCTCATCATCTTTTTGGGAAGTTACACATATTGCAGTTTCCATATATTAATCCAAATATTAGTAAATAATGCATAAGCTTTACATAAATTAATTTATAGGCTACTATATATAATTTGCTAGGAAAACTAAAAAAAAAACCCACACCACAACCCTTGGTGCCCCTTAACTGTATGTCTCTAACAAATTTCACACCAGGCGCTAGAAAAACTAAAATGTAAACATGCATTTTGAAAAAATATTTATCATAGACCTCTATTTTGCTATTATGAGCAAAAGTAAAAATTAATTGTTTTCCTTTCTGAGGTGGGATGCTTTGGGGGATAAATGATCTGCAGCATATATTTTATGACAGACTAGGGCTTTAGTGCTCTCAGCACCAGATGACTCTCCTCCTCACACACAGAGGGGCTGGATAAAACCTTGGCCTCACATGTAATAAGAAGCAATATAACATGATATTGAATAATACAAATGGAGGGGACAAATTATCTTTTTATTCTGATATCTGCAAAAAGGACAGCACTATATTTTCCACTGGCAGTCTAAATGGTCAGTTTAAATTATATTCAAAAAATATATATTTTTTCTGTACATGAATTATTTTTAGGTATATATTCACTGATAAATATGAAGAAAAATGTGTGAATGCTTTCTATAAGAAGAAAAATAGATGAGATAAACACAGCATGTAGCTTAAAGGCCACTTGCCATAAAAGGTTTTTCCTGACTGGAAGTTACAGATGTACTTTAGAAACAGATGTACATCAAAGCCTGTTGATCAGAATCACAGATAGAAGTAATTATCAGGTTTTTTTTTCAGAAAAGAAATAATACTTTATGCTAATACCAATAAAACCAACAAAACCTTAGTATGTAAAGAATGATTCTGTGGGTTTAATTAACCATATGAAAAGCATAAATGTATATACATATGCCATATAATGCTCCATATCATCACATTCTTACAAAAACTTTGGGTAAGCTTCTGATAGATAGGAGATCTCTACTTCATTATTTTGTGATAGTATTAGCTTAAAGACATTGCAGAACTGAAAGAACAAAAATGTTCAAGGTTTATTTTGAGGTTAGAAATAAATGGCTCAAATGGCTCATGCTAACTATTCTCTGAAGGTCACACATAGTCTGGTGGACCTCCTTGCCCTGCATGTGAAACCGTAGCACAAGTCCCCATCCTTGAGAAACTAGTGACTGGCCACAAAGATTCATACATCTTCATACAAGATGTATTCATACATCTAATGAATAAACTAAGTACAGGCTGGAGACAGTACATCAGTACAGGTTGGGAATGACCTTCTGGAGGGCAGTTCTGCAGAGAGAGACTCAGGCATCATGGTGGACAAGTTGACTATGAGGCAGCAGTGTGCCCTGGTGGCCAAGAGGGCCAATGGAATCCTGTGGTGCATTAAGAACAAGTACATCTCCACATCCCTGGTACAAGAGGGTTGTGGAGCTGCTGGAGAGAGTCCCGCACAGGGCTACGAGGATGATCAGGGGCCTGGAACATCTGCCCTATGAGGAAACGCTGACGGAGCTGGGCCTATTCAGCCTGGAGAAGAGAAGGCTGAGGGGGGACCTGATCACTGTGTATAAATACCTCAAGGATGGCAGTGAGGAGGAGGGAGCCGGCTTCTTTTCAGTGGTGTTCACTGACAGGACGAGAGGAAACAGCCACAAAATTAAGCACCAAAATTTCCACAGGAACTTAAGGAAAAATTTCTTGACAGTGAGGGTGACAGAGCTGTGGAACAAGTTGTCAAGAGAGGTTGTGGAGTCTCCTTCTCTGGAGATCTTCAAAACCCCCTTGGACGCAGCCCTGTTCCCTGTGCTCTGGGTGATCTTGCGTGTGCAGGGGGGTTGGACTGATGATCTCCACAGGTCCCTTCCAATCTTAAGGATCCTATGATTCTATGAAGCTAATGTGGGCATAGGTTTGAACACTGCCCTGAATATCTTATTAGCAGGTTTCCTGGCATATTTTTGATTTACTAATTCTCCTTAGGAAGAAGGAGAAGTCCTCCTTCTCAGAAGTCCTTTTGTTGAATCAGAAAGTAGTTAAGAAACACAAATTGGATGTTCTGAGAAAACTTCAGAGTGTAGTGCAATACTCATTTATATGAAACTGCTGAAATATAAAAATGCTGCAGCTATACAACAAATATGCCATAGAGAGAACCAACTTTTATATGCCATATGCCATATAGAAAATGCATTTTAATATGCATTTTAAAATGCACATTAGAACCTAACATAAACACCTTACCATAAGTTAAAGGTTAGACAGTTAATGCATAGTCTGCCTTTAAAAGGAAAATACTTCAGTTATTTGGTTATTTGTAGAACATTGAAAATAGTTTCACCATATTAAACTACTCATCAGTTTCTGCATAGCTCGACCCAATAGACAAAATACACAGGAACATTTAAAAATAATTTACGATGTAATTGTAATAAAGCAAACACTCATTGTCAGGAAATATGTCTGTTTCGATAAGTGGCCATAACATTCCTTGTTTCCAAAGGATACAATCATATGAACATTAAACAATACCTTATTTTTAAAAAGTTCTGTTTGTAAAAATACACAAGCAGAACTCTTGTGAATCGAGACCTTCCATGCCAAATCTCAGCTAGGAGGGTATTTTTATGAGTAAGTATGAATTCCTGAAAAACAAGGTTTATTATGGAAAAACTGGGAAATCTTCCAGAGTATTTGCTCTAACAGGTGCCACTGTAATAGACTGCAGATCTACAGAAGGCCAGGAACAGAAGCTAAAACTAATACAGAACAATGCAATATATTATAAAGGGAGAGGGTATTTTTTTTTTATTTAATGGTAAAAGATAGCACAAATTTCAGTCTGCAATGGAAGAACCTTACTGGCCTGATCTCATTATTTCTCCAAAATATTGTTTTGATAAGTGATTTAGTAGTGAAAATTCATCTGGCCTTGAATATATGACCTTTTTTGAAGACTTGATTTATTCTCAAGTGCAAGAATTATTGCTGCAGATAATAATTGGGCTTTCAAACAACAAATCAGATGTATGACATTCTGTTAGCAGAATTCTGTTCATTCCATTCTGGCTATAAGTCTTGAAAATGCTCTGATCATATTTCACTAATCTTTATAAGCAGAGGTGCATAAAATTACTGCCTGAGATAAGACAGCTGGTACCTCTGGGAGAAGAAAGAGGCTGCCCTAGACCAGCAACTTGACACACCAAGTAACACAAGTACCTATGGGATCCATGAGGAATGGTTGCAAGAGATGAACAAACCTATATGTTCCCTTTCCTAAGAATTTTCACAACTGTGTATGAAGCCTGGGAAAAATCAGGTACCTGACCACTAGCCACTTGCTGGGAAGGGGCTCACAAACAGGATTTGCTGGGGAATTTCAGGAATCATAGGAGGTTTTTTTTTGCACAAAAGGGATGGACAGATTTTTGTGACACTGAAAATGAATTGAACAGGCCTAGCAAGGGAAAAGCAAGAGATATGCATTGAATTGCAAGTCCTGCAAGTCCTGCATGAGACCTGACAGGTCAGAAGCGCTGAAGGAAAACTTGAACCTCAGCCAGATGGGCTTCAAAGGAAATGAAGAAAGAGCAGAGTTTCAACTGACCAACTGATCATAGGTTTCATGCTAAAATCAAAATATCTGTTATTGCATGGCCACATGCATCTGGTCTGTTTGTGATGTGACAGAAATCAATCTACATCCTTTGCAATGCCGATCTAGTATATTGATCATTTGTAAAGAGATTGCCTTTGAGAAACTTGCAGCTTGATCTATTTTAAGAGCCTTACAAATCAGGTGCACGGTGACCTTATTTGAGTCCTGTGTTTAAAATTATAGAAAGTGATTACATGCTTTTGCTTATGGCTTCCAATTATGGATAGCTTTGAAAGCCTGGTCCATAATGTTAACTCCAATAGATAAAAAATAGATAAAAGCCTGTGTAGACACTAATTTGAGATAAAATAATTGGAGAGATGGCAGAATCTCATTATGTCTTGCATAATAAACACTCCATCATCTTTGGGAAAAGAAGCAGAAAATGTGTTTCCTAGTGCTTGAGAAGGTTCAGAAAAGGGAAGGGCATCTGCTAATATTCTGCACTGATGCTCAGTATTTCAGCCAGTCATTGTTCTAAGGCAAATTCTAAGAGTTTGTTGCAGATGTTCATCTGAATATAATGTAGTCAAACCATCAGGAGTTGTTTTTCACATTGAAAGACTACACACAAAATAAGGCTGTGGATTCAGTAAACATTTTTAAAAAGAATTTTGAATATAGTGACTACCTGTCAGAAAAATACATATAAACATTCATCTTTCAGAAGTAGATGTTATTCTAAAAAGAGTAAAGTGTATGGTTGCTTAGAAGTCAAGATGGCAGTTTGTTAATTAATTTCAGGGTTTTATGTTGACATTTGAAGATAGGAGATATCTTTTCAGGTTCTGCAGTTATTTGTTATTATTGTTGGCGGTGGTTTTGCAGAAGGTCAGAGAAAGATGTAGTCATTGTAGAATGGAGGGCTTATTTTAGAACAGTAAAATCAGGAAAAAAAAAGTGGTCCCAATTGTAAGGACAGAGTTCTCACAGTGTAAAGAAGAGAACTATTCAACCTTTTGATAGATTGAAATAACAATCATAGATATTTTGTTAATATTACCATATTCTAGGTAGCTTTTCCAAAAAACAAACAAACAAACAAAACAAACAAACAAACAAAAAAAGGCAAAACTCTCTCTATGTTTCTAGCACTTCTCCCTGAATTGTCCTCTATGTCCCAGTGAGGTCTAAGGCTTCCCAGCACTCACATCATATACAGTAGACATATGCATTGCCTTTCCCAAGCTGGGCAACGTCTACAGCTAAATATCAAGTGCTCTAAACTATATAGCACCAAGACAAATGTATAATCAATAATAAAACCATGAACTTTCCACCTCTGACAGCATAGTCACTTCCAAAGACACAGAATAAACCACAATTAATAACTAGCTTAGTGTCACTTCATATTGTATTTTGGATTCCAACTGTATTTATAAAAATTAAGATTTCTTACTGAAAGTTATACAAATTATTTCATGTAACTATTAAAAATGAAATGTTATCATCAAACTATAAAATTATGGAAGGCAGAAAAAAAAGGATATTTTCAGTCTAAATGAGTTGCATCAAGGAATTTATTTCACAGAGACTAGTGGCAAAAGCAAAATTAAAATAGTGAATAACACATTAAGGGGTAAATATTTGAGGCACACAAAGTGGAAATGTCTGGTTATTAATCTTCCACAACCACAAAAAAACATAATAAAATAAAAAGCACAGGAAACAGAAGGACAGTGGGAAACTAGTGGACATCTAAATGAAATTAAACAGGAAGTACTGTTTTAGATAGAAATAAATGGAAGAGGGAGAGGATGGTACGTAGACATACTGATGACTTTATGTTAGTTTTTTTTAAAATCATCCTCAAATTGAAGCAATTACCTATTAATTTTATTATTTTTAAAAGAGACTATTGTAATTACTGTATGGAAGCAAAGGGCAGAAGTCTGACAGTGCATTATACATATATCCTAAATTCAGCTAGTTTGAAAATTCAGTTCTTTGTAGAGCTACCAAACTTGGGTAAATGCCTGGAGGTCTCCTCTGCAGCAC
>JAUBOD010000048.1:258942-271296 GCA_032353885.1 Nothura maculosa | reverse complement strand
GGTTGACCCCTAATCTGTACTGGTGCCTGGGGTTATTCCTCCCCAGGTGCAGGACCCTACACTTGTCCTTGTTGAACTTCATGAAGTTCCTTTCTGCCCAACTCTCTAGCTTGTCCAGATCCCTCTGGATGGCAGCGCAGCCTTCCACTCAGCTTGGTGTTGTCTGCAAACTTGCTCGGGGTGCACTCCATGCCCTTGTCCAGGTCATTGATGAACAAGCTGAATAGCACTAGGCCTAGTACTGACCCCTGGGGGACACCACTGGCCCCACTTATCACCGCCCTCTGAGCTCTGCCATCCAGCCAGCCCTCAATCCACCGCACCATTTACTCATCTAGTCCACTCTCCTGGAGTTTCCATATGAGGACAGTATGGGAGACGGTGTTGAAAGTCTTGCTGAAGTCAAGGTAGACAACAAGGTTGACCCACACTATGAGAATGCTTAAAAATTGTTTACCTTTCTGAGAACAGCTATTCAGCAGTAGCTCTGATCTGCATATTATTTCAAACACACTCACTGTAATTCACATTTTAAGTCAATGGAAACTAGTCGAAGTAGCAGCATAAATGGATTCGCTTTACCTTTTGTATTCAACAAACAAAACCATTATTTAAGACACAATGATGCTCATGTGGACTTTTTTTTTCTTAATACTGATGTTTAAAGAGCCAAATAATACAAAGAGGCTACAATGAGATATTTCTCATAGTCTTACTCTCTTTTCTTTGTTGCATTTTCCAGAATTGTCCTTTCTGGTTGTTGGATGAGGCCAGTCATTTCTGCAGAATTCACTCCAAATCCATCAGGTTGCTGTCCTGGATTACCTTAATTTGCTGCTAGCTATCAACAAGTAGGCAATGGAGTATTCAAAATCATCCCCCATAGTAAGAAAAATAATGTAAAGAATACAGGCATGCTATATCCAATTATAGTAATATGAGGTGTATCTAACTGCATGTACACTAACAACTTGCTACAAGAAAGAGGGTGATGTGTGCTTAAATAATTTACTCTGCTTTGGTATTGTGCAAGAAGTATGTACACAGCTATGGCTCAGCTGAAAAGTTCTAATTGCTTAAAATGATGATTGTTTTTGTGTCGTGTTGGCAATACCATATGCATCCAAAGAATCTTAATTCTGATAGATATAAGCTGCTGGTGATATAGTTGGCTAGAGATCACCAATCCACATCTTCAGAACACATCCCAACATTCAGAGTCATACAGACATTTTCTTACAGCTTCCTTAAATATCAGGAGACAGAAGGATAAATACCACCTATTGTCTAAATATTATCGATATTGACATTTATATGATAATATTATGATGAAATCTTTGTGTTTCAGCCACAGTTGCTGTTACTTATGGAATAAAACTGTTACTTATGGAATAACCATACCTTGCACATGTACTGTTGGAAAGATGAACTGTACAAAAGATGAGAAGAATCAGAAACACTAAATTGAAACTCCTGTTTGGATGTGGTTCTGCATCAGTGTTGTTAAAATGAATTATACCTGTATATGCCTATTATGCCTTTCTATTACTCAAAGAGAAACTTCCATGTAAAGAAAGAACTTAGCAAATCTTAAGAATATTTAAAAATAAGCTTAGGCAGACTGCTCTTCCCCGCATCCAAAACAGAGTGCTCCCTAGATGTTCCACACAGGGTCCCATGGTTTGGGAGAATGTATGCATAGTGTTGTGCTTTAATGACCCTTAGGGAGAAAGAAATAATCTCGGATAAATGAAACAGTTTCTCTGCTGTGACTGAAATAGCTAATTCTATAACAAATAAAAATATAAAAGTAACTGGTTGGCTGGGAATTAGAAACAAGCATATTGCTTTTCCTTGTACATATCAGTTGTTGTTTTAGGGTGAGTAAAAGAGAAATCTAACAAAACTTACTTCATAAGGGAATGTACAATAAAATTTGTCAGTTCCCTTTTATGGAGAAATATAATTTGTACACATAGATTAGCTACAACCATTTTCAGTACGTTTATTTCCACGTGGATTAGCATCTGGCTCTCTTTCAGCATTTTTAAACAATCCTGAACTGTATAATTGTCATGGGACAGTTCTAAATTGTAGTCTGGTCATTTTGGAGGATTTGCACTCTGGTACCTACTCAGTTATTCATTAAAAACACAAATCTCATAGGAAATACTGCATTATGATCCTCATGCTGCTTTTGAAATGGAATACACTTGAGAAAACATGCATATTTAAAATACTTATCTGGTCTAGATATAATAATGAATATAAATAAATTCTGCATGCAGGTTTTAATAACTGGAAAAACTACATTATAGTTTTCTCAGCAAAACATTTCCTATTACTTACAATTTAATTGAAATAGAGAACTAAAGGATTATTTGTATTCATTCAGAAGGAAGGGGAGAATGTGCTTGAGTAAGCATTCCTGAACTAAGGTAATTCACTGATGATTCTCTGAAAAGAGGTTGAATATTTATGATGCTGTAATACAATAATATAGCACACAAATTTCACAGGCTGAATTGTCCTCATAAGGTAAATAACACTAAAACATTGCATTCAGGTGTATATAGCACATTATACGGGATGCTTTGAGGACTGGTACTAAAAAATAAAAGAAAAACCACGCAAGAGACAACGAAAATCCTTTTCTACAAAAGTACCTTGAAGGATACACTGTAAAAGCATCACTGTCTTAGATGCTTTCTAGGACTGAAAAAAAAAGAAAAAGGTCTTTAGGTTTGAGATGATAAAATATTTAGCATAACCAAACACCTACCACAAGGTTTATCTTGCTGTCTTTTCTCCAGTCAGCTTTCTTTCTTCCTCCTCTAAGCTGCACGCCATCTCTGGCAAGATCCCATGATCGTGGAATCACTTCCTATGGTACTTCTTTTGAAAATTCAAATTTTCAGAGATTTTCTTTCCTACTGACAGCAATTTGATATACAAATATACAGAATAATTTAAGCTGAAAGGAATCAATGGAAGGCATCTAGTACAACTTCTTAGTCAAAACAGCCCTAACCTCAAAGTTGCATCTGTTCTTTGAAAACCTCCAAGGAGTTTTGAAAACCTCCAAGAATGGAAATACTACTATCTCTTTGGATAATACTGTCTAAGAGCTTAACCACTCCCACTATGAATTTTCTTTCAATTCAATTGGAATTTAATGTGTTAAAACTTGTGTTATTACCTTGTCCTCTAGTTATGCATTTCTGAGAAGAGCAATGGAGGATGGCTTTCTTATATTCTTCTTTTAGGCAGGAGAAGACAAAGGACCTTTAGGACCTTTTATCCTCCAGATTAAAGAAATACAGTTCTCCTCATTTTCATAGGCTGCAGCTCCCTAGCCAGCTCAGTGGGACTTCATGGGACAAGATGCAATAAGGGTGCATCATCTTGTCTCTCCAATTTGGCTACAAGGACATAGAAGAATTTTGAATCACAAAGGGCATCAGACTCCAGAGATGATATGTCCTTAATAGAACCATGCTGGATGGGTCTTCTTGTGGAGAACTTACTCTACAATCTTTCCAAGAACCGAGGTGAGGCTGATCAGCTTTTTGCCTTTTCTTAAGATGAATTACATTTACATTTTAGCAATTAATAATAATAATAAAAATAAGATTATAATGTTATCTTGTTATCTAGAACTGAAGGACTCATTAAAATAATGGATAAGATTCCTCTCTTATTGGAAGCAGAATTTTGTCCATCAAAATGTAAGAGGAATAGATATTCTTCCCTTTCCTCAAGGTTATACAAAAACTTATTTAACAAATTCTGTAGAATTAGGCCATTTTTTTGAGAAGGTCATTTACAATATTAGCATTTTAAAGAGAAGTTGCATTTTTGTAAGAAATGCAGAATATTACATTGCAGAAAGATTATTAGAGTGTATTAACATATAAAACATTATCTGATCTCTAATTAATTGGTTTTTAGTGGATTATTCAAATAAAAATGATTAGAGTAAAAGCTGTTTTATAACTTTCTTTTTTTACTTCTTTTTTTTTACCGATTCTTATGAGCATGAGCTAGTTATTAGTCATGATTACTTTACAGAAAATAAGGCATCATCCGCATCATATTTTAACAGGTTTAATATTCATCATTCTTTAAGGAAAGAACATATATTCTCACCTTTAGCATTATCATTTATTTTAGTTAGTTAGCATTCTTTAATTTTCTGGTATGTCTATATCTGCCAGTATATTGCTGCAGGAGGGAAAAGACTACATACAAGAAACAAGAGCATAGTGGCATGGCTTTATATAGAAAAGAAGAGAGTTTCTTACTGTAGTTCAGTTACTTTATATGAGAGGTGCACAACTTAATACCTGCAAAACGAGAGGCACCAGTTAATTATGCAAGTGCTCTAATACAGATACTTGTATGCATAATACTGTATACTTGCACATCACTGGGTCAAAAAGACTGCCCAAACTAGCAAATAAAAATTAAAAATTTAAAGCTTTTACATCAGAGTGTCAATGAATGCAAATGTCATGAAAATGTAATTTAATGCAATTTTCTGTGCATTTTTACATTTTCCACTTAGAAATAAAGAAAAATATCTATTTTCCTCATCATTTGTACACTAATCTTTCAGAAACAATCATATGAAGAGGAGTAGAGCTATGCCCCAGAAAGTGAAAATATTCAGTCTTTCAGGACTGTCAGACTAATGGCTCATTCTGCTTTTCTCACAGTTGACTTGCTTTAAATAGGTGGTTGGGCTAGATGAAGTCTTGAGGTCCTTTCCAGTCTGAACTATTCTATGAATCTAATAGATTCTCAATTAATATAGATGAGAACCTTTCTGCCTTTTTTAAAAGCTGATAATATACCTATACTGCTTGCCTATGCACCTCAATTTGCAACCTAAGTCCAGTTGCAGGCACTCTCACTGTAAAGAGATGACTTATAGATTTCATTTTTTCTTTTTACAGTCTAGCTTTCCTTTACAATTAGATTTCATCTGCAGCACCTTAGTGCTATTATCCCTTATAAATATGACCAGCTAAAGAATAGAAAAAAGAAAAAAAAAAAAAGGAAAATCAAAAAACAGTTACTACTCTCAGGACATTGCTCACACACAAAGCAGATGCTGACAGTCCAGATGAGCAGATTCTGCAGCTGACAAAAGTTTGTTTCCTGAACAAATGCACTAATGAGCATGCCAGGCTCCAAGGGCTAAGCCATACTGTAAAACAGTTCTTGTGTTCTGGAAAGCTTCCAAGCCATGTTGCTCTTGTCCCTTTTTGCTTCTACTTGTTGCTCCTTCACAAAATGTGCATGATGGCCATCAAATAAAATAACAACATAAATTTTTGCTCATTATAATTACTTTCCCAACCAGTACTGTGCAAATAAATGTTTTTGGTGGTTTATTCATTGTAAATTATCTGCTGGTGCCCAAAGGCACCAGCCTTTTTTTTCCTTTTTTTTTTTTCCTTTTTTTTTTTGTTTTGTTCAGAAGCGTTGAGTCATATTTTGTTACTGAAAACTATGGGGTATATTTTCAGAAAAGCAAAAGTCCATCCTTCTTGGCCAGAGTGTAACTAATGCCCACAAAATATGTCAAGAGACAAGCCTAATCTGTAGCACCGATATTTTAGCAGAGAAAATATTCATCAGAGCTACAGTTCTTGCAATTTTAATCTTTATGCGAAGGCAAAGAAATAGGTCCTGCTGCATAATTAAGAGAGATGCAATAGACACTGAATTTATATTGTTGCAATACTAAGTGTTATAGTCTCATTTAAAATCCCAGAAAGATTTGTAAAATATATTTTTAGTGTTACTGTGATAAATAACATTCCAATGTCTTCACAATTAATGCAATACTAACCAAAACAATATGATCTTATTACTTGTAAATAAGATCTTTCTTTATCATCTTTCTTAAAACCACAATGCTCTGAGTGTCCTACCATTCCTTTTCAGACCATGCCTCAACTTGTAAAACAATCTTTTCAAACTAGGATCATTTTCTTTTGTCTGTTACACACTACATATATTTATGTCATGAATTTAATGATCATAGAATCATAGAATTATTATGGTTGGGAAAGACCTTTGAGATCATTGAGTCCAACCATAAGCCCCTCAAAACAATAATGGAACAAAAAAAAGTCAACAAGTTAGAATGAATTTTTGTTTAATATTGAATTATCTTAAAAAAATAAAGCAAGTTAAAATTAAATCATGGGTTGATTTATGCATTTCTTTGGTATCTATTGTAGTCTTTCAATGCTTTCTTAAACTGTCATAGTACCTTAAATTAAAATAAAGATGCATTGTGTTATGTATCTTTTAGATCCTGCCTGATCTTTTTGAACTACAAGGATATGGCATTCAGTCAAAGACAATTAAATGAACAGGTCAAATAATAATACAGTAAACTTAGATATGAGGACTAGAAACTAGAAACAAGCATGATCAAGTCTTGTTTTATTTTGTTTTCTTATGAGCAGTCATCCTAACTTCTTGATAACTGGGAATATCATATACCAGAAATCTTCAAAAGATCAAATATAACTTTTATTTCAGTCTAAAGCTAGAGTATGTTTTTCCTCATGAGTATGTCTCAATGAGTATGTCAATCATTCAGGTTGAGTCTTACTCCAACTTCTATCTCAGTAGGGCCAAGAAGTTTTGGATCTGGTTGCTCGGACCTTTGTCCAGTTAGGTCTTGGAAAATCACAAGGATTGAGGCTGCATGACCTACTGGACAGATTTGGTCCAATGCTTGACTGTCCTTGTGTAGAAAAGCCCATTATTGCTGTTCCAAGTCGGGCAGGGCTTCTCCACTTACACTGTCCATTCCTGTGGCAACATAATACAACTAGCAGGTGACATAAAGCACATTGGCCACCTCCACAGAGCTCCAACTATGCAGAACCCTAGCACTGACTCTCAAAAGACAGTTGCTATTTGTGGATATTGTACACTGAGACTGACTACAGGAGCAATGAAGGCTTCAAAAGCAGCCTAGTTTATCAACTTCTTCAAGACATGTCACCTCAGGGCAGACATAGGCAAAAAGCTCAAAAAGATGACAGTGATCACTGCCTGAGCTCTAGGATGTATTTATTTTAAGCTCTTTTTTTATTTTTTTTTTTGTTTGTTTTTGAAGAACAGATCATTTTAGCCAAAAGAAACATCATGAAATCCATTAAGGATGAGCCAAAGTCCTGTGTCTGGAAAGCAAGGGCTCCCTGCAACAATATAGGTTAGACACTGACTGGCTGTGGAGCAGCCCTCCTGGGAAGGAGCTGGGGGCCTTGTGGGGATGAGGCTAAACATTAGGCTGCAGTGTGCCCTGGTAACAAGGAAGGCTGCGGGCACTTTGGACTCTATTATTAGATCAGGAGATAGAGGGAAACGATTATGCTCTTTATTTGACATTCAGCTGACCACATCTAGAACATCATACAGAGATTTGGGATGATTTCAAGACCAGACTGGAGACAGCCCTGGACAATTTGGACCCATCTTTTTGCTGACTGTTCTTTGAGCAGATAATTAGGCTACATGACCTACCTATGTCCACTTTAATCTGATTTACTTGATGATTCTGTGATGTTAACCCTTGAATAGTTGCAAGATTCTTCAGTTAGCCACTTCTCAGTAAAGCTTTGTTTATATTCAGTAAGAAATACGGACTTCCCATGACAAATTTCAAAAGAAAAGAAATGTATACAACATAAAACTTTTTTCACAGAAAGATCACAGAAATCTTTTATACATTTTTACCTTCAAGATATCAGTCAAGCTGAAGCCAGAAATTTGCAGGAGCCAGGAAAAAGTACAATGTACTAGACATAAATTTATCTATAATACTTTTTCTACTAGAAATTATACCAGTTTAGGACAGTTGGAGCATATAGACAACATCTTTTCTTCAAGACAACATGATAAATCAGCCCACATAATATTTCTGCCCAGTAGTTTTCTACATGGCTTGTAACTTGTTTTTTAAAAACTCTTTTTTATTTTTATTTATTTTACTGTAAATCGTAGAATGTCGCTGATTGTAAAGATCATCATGAGATGTCCTAAATGCTCCAAGTCATCTTTTTCTTGGTTCAACTTCACTTAGTATGAGTCATATTACAGCCATGCCACAGGGTGATATGCATAGCATAAACAGATATACAAATGTGATATTCTTATCTCTAATAACAGCTAAATCAACTAGTATTGACAGTAAGAAAGAATCACTGAGTAACATATTTGAAGTCAGTACAGTATCATTCTTTATGTTTCTGACGTCAGTAGGAAAGAAGTGAAATCACCTTTCACTTGCTTTCCAGCTTGTATCGCCAGAACTCAGCAAATACTGGGAAAATGATAAAGAATTCCTACTCATAAACAAGATAGTATTTTAGCCACATGGCCAGATGGACATCTCAAATCCTAGTAAGCATGAAACTGAAGTAGATAGCAGGAAAACCTAATTTAATTACATTTCTACAAAGATCTGCGAAAGTCTGTACAAAAATGTTCAGAATATTTTGTGTAATGCGGATCACAAACAGTAGCTTAAATGTAAATAAAATGTACAGAAATAGAAAGCATATGTCAAAAGCACTTTATCTGACCCTAAAACACCAAAAATATCCTTGCTTCCTGTGTTCCACTTAATCTATCACAATCTACATCCATTTTAGCTGTATAATCTGATGCTTATCCCACATGTTCCTGTGATTTTATATACTGAAAATATGATTAAGAAATCCTTATTAACATAGTATCTCAAGAGACATTTACAGAGATCATGGTTCTTCAGTCTTTGTGACTCACTGTTTTTTTTTTATTTCAGGTTCAAAATTTCAATGTTAGAATTTAAAAAAACCTAGGAATTACTCTTCTGAGAGCCAAGCAGTACTTGATATGAGCTTTTATGTAAACAACTTTTCTGCTTTCTAGTAATTCACAGTGAATAAAAAAGTAACTAAACATTTTCAATGACTAACAGGGAAACCTGCTAATTTAATGAAATATGATAAAGGAAAGGTACTGTATACAGTACATACTTAGATGTACTGTATATATAGCCATAATTAAAATATACTGTAAAGCACAAGATTTCAATAGGACAAATCCAATAGGTTCCTCACCCACAAAAGCAACGAGGCTTAAGAAAAACTTTCTTTGGACATTGAAAATGTCAGCACACACCCTCTTCCAGGGTTTTTTTTTTTTTTTCCTGTGGAAAGAAGGAAGTTTATACTGAGGACAATATTTTACATCATGGTATAAAAGTAGTATTAATCATCGGCATACAGTATGGAGAATCCAAACTTGTAGTTAGGCATACTTTAACTTTTATTACTGAAAATATGAGCAAAAAGCTCCACAGAGCAGGAGGACACAAAACGCTCTGTAATATGTAAAACTTAGAGGAACTCACAGTTATGAAAGAGCACTACAGGCTTTTCAGACTTTTTCAGCAAACCTCTTCTGATTGAAGACTGAGATTTGGTCATAGTTTTTGATGCAGACTGCACAGTAAATTTCCTAGCTCTGAGAAAAATCTACCAGCATGTCTTTGGAAAGCTAAATGTTGGAATACAAGTCTAATCAGTGAGCTGAATCACTAGACAAGAAAATATGAAATAAAAATTATGAAACCAAAGAGAATTTGCCTATAAAACAGCATCAAAGTCCAATAGTTCCAATTACTGCAGTCTCATGAACATGCTACAGCTTTCTGTGGTCTACTAAGCAGGCTTCTCAAACCGTTTGAAATAATTTGGATCCTGACTAAATTATCAAGACTAAAACCATACCTGTAACATGCTACTTGCCGGGAATTTATATGCAGGCTGGATATTACATCCACAAAGTAACTCCATACATACACATTGGTTTCATAAACTAGAAGTAATGTGATAAACAAGTTGTAACTCACAGAACGAGCTGTAAAAGAACAGGCCTGTCACAAGTGTTGTAAGCCACTAGTACAAGATACCACAAGAACACAGTATCAGCATAAGGTCAAAACCGCAGGAAATTGAAGCATGCAAAGAGTCTGGAGGAAAAAGAGTGGACTTTATAAAAGAGCACCAGGAGGCCTCAGGGACCCTGTACCAACAAGGAGAGGGTATGCGCAGATGTATTGCAACATACCAGAGATAAGAAGCGAAACTGGGAGGCGACTTCTGGGTGCCAGTGTATAAAAGAAGCACCCTCCCGTAATACAGCGCGAGCCGTTGGTGGAGCGGAGACTCCCTGGCCACCCAGGGCTGCTTGCTCGCTACTTACAATAAAGAATACTGATAAATTAATTGACTTGGAGAATTTGTCAGTTTATAAAAATTTGATGACCCTGACATGATTAGACCAACTCTGGTGAACTAACCTAACTTCTGGAAGGTGCCCCATTCTCGGATGGTCTCACAATCGTAAGATGTACCCGCAGCCCCTCAATAAGAAAAAGAAGAGATGCAACTGGCATCATAGGAATAGGATTGAGAGTCTTAAATAGTATAGATGCTGAAGTACTTATGAAGAAACTAAGCGCAACAACAAATGATTTGCATAAATTAAAACATCTATTACAGTCTTATCTGTTAGCACTGGGAACAAATCAGTGGCTGTCATCTGAAATATTGCCTCAATGGGAGACAACTAATGAAAAGGACCACTAGATTATCATAAAAGCCCTTGGTGTAGCCCAGAATAATATTTCTCTGGTCTTAGTTGCATCCAAGCCCAACTCTGGATGCAATCCACAGTAGGTGCAATTATAAGAGAAGGTGAAGAAGACATCTTACCTACTGAGATTAGAAAAGTAATTTGGGATAACACCAAAGAATTCAAAAGGGAGTTTCAGTCTTGGTGGTATTTAGTCAACTTCACTTATGATGCAATTAGCAACAAAGCTATAGCATTTTTTTTTAACAATACGCAATGCGTCAGTATTTACCCTATCTCCAATCATTGAACTAGGATTAAATCACAATGGAACTGTTCTCTACCCATTAGGGCATAGAATATGGGCCATGCAAAGTGAGAACAAATGGCAAGCTGTTGATACTGATGCATATACTGTGTGGGAACAATAAGGTTTTATTTGTGAAAGTAATACTAGGAAAGCTCAAGACTTTTGCCTGGATACACAGCAAAAGAGCTGTCATTTTGAAATACACTCCGATGAAAACCCCTAAACTGTACTAATATATGTACAAAACGGATGTATTTGTATGAGAACTCTGTGTAATTTTGTACTTGTAGATAGCATGACTGTGAAGGTAAATACTCATTCAAATATTTGTGTTTGTAACTTTACAATGTGATGTGACTTTAATTATTCAGCACCTGTCATGATGATACAGAAGAAATACATCGTGTCTTGGAAAGAGTAAAGAAAGATGGGGAACACCGTTGGTGGGATACCTTTTCGGATGGTCGTCGACAGCGACCGGAATTTGTAACCGCATGTTACATTCTATTGTAGTTTTACTAGCTTCCGTGTTGTTGTGTCTGTTGTTTATAATTATACTATATATGAAGGTCTGGCACATTACAAAACAAATATACTCCCTAAACAATGAACCCTTGAGTGCAGCTCAGTATGCTGTACTTCAACTAGAATCGCAAATTACAAATATGAGGAAAAGAGAAAATGGGGGATTGTGATAATCAGGTTTTAATTAACGGAATGAGCTGTATAAGAACATGCTTATCGCAAGTGTCATAAACTCTGAGTGCAAGATACCACAAAGATGCAGTGTCACTATGAGTCAGCACGAGATTAAAAACCGCAGGAAATTGAAGCATGCAAAGAGTCTGGAGGAAAAAGAGCGGCCTTCATCAAAGAACACCAGGAGGCCTCAGGGACCCCTACCAACAAGGAGAGAGCATGAGCAGATGTATTGCAACATACCAGAGATAAGAAGCGAAACTGGGAGGCGACTTCTGGGCGCCAGTGTATAAAAGAAGCACCCTCCCATACTACAGCACACACCGTTGGTGGAGTGGAGACTCCCTGGCCACCCAGCGCTGCTTGCTTGCTATTTACAATAAAGAATACTGATAAATTGATTGGCTCAGAGAATCTGTCAGTTTATAACATCATCAAGGGGATCCATAAGCACATCCACTGTAGGAATATCTTGCTTTCTTCAGGCTTTCTGCCCCCTCTCCAAAGAAAAAGATGCCCTAGTGACTCTGTGTCGTGAGAGAAGAGAGTCTTCAACACACTGAGCTCTTGCCCTTTCAAAGGCACCAATGTGCCCTGCCTCCTCAGTGGCCTTATGTTCCTCTCAGACCGTTGGGCCTCCTGTGGCCACCAAGGACAGAGGCACATGGTCAGGCTGCTTGTCACCTGAAAAA
>JAUBOD010000048.1:222970-258842 GCA_032353885.1 Nothura maculosa | reverse complement strand
AGGAAGAGGGAGGAGAAGGAGAAAGGAGAAGGAGAGGAAGAGGAGGAGGGGGAGGAGGAGGAGGAGGAGAGGGAGAAGGAAGAGTAGGAGGAAAAGGAGCAGAGGGAGGGGAAGGAGGGGAGTAGGGAGAGGAGAAGGCAAAGGTGAAGGGGGAGATGGAGGACGGGGAGGGAGGGGGAGGGAGGAGGAAGAGGAAGAAGGGGAGGAGGAGGAACTAGAGGAGCAAGAAGAGAAGGAGCAGGAAGAGGAGGAGGAAGAAGGAAGAACAGAAGGATGAAGAAGAGAAAGAGGAAGAAGAGGAGGAGGGAGGGAGAAGAGGACAAAGAAGAAGAGGACAAGGAAGAGGAGGAGGAAGAAAAGGAGCAAGAAAAGGAGGAGGAAGAGACAGAGGAAGAAAAGATGGAGGAAGAGGCAGGGGAAGAAAAGAAGGAGGAAGAAGGAAGAAGAGCAGGAGGGAGAAGAGCAGGAAGAAGAAGAGGAGGAAGAAGAGGCGTAGAAAGAAGAGAAGGAGGGAGAAATGAAGGAGGAAGGAGGAAGAAGAGAGGAAGAAGAGAAGGAAGAGGAGAAGAAAGAAGGAGGAAGAAGAGGAGGAGGAAGATAAGAGGAGGAAGAAGAGGAGGAAGAAGGAGAGAAAGAGGAAAGAATGGGTCCCACTTCTGCCCTGAACTCACCTCCGCAGGTATCTGGGAGCTGATCCTCCAGCCCGGGCCCTGTGCGACCACGCTGTGCTTTTATGCCTCTTGGGCGCCCGTGTCATAAAGCAGCCCTGTGACAGGTGGGCGGCCAAATATGGGCGTTCTGGGCTCCCTGAGCGCACTGTGACATCACCACCATGTCACCAGCGCCTAGGCAACAGTGCCACAAACAGACCCGAGCGCTCAACCAGGCCAAGGGCCGGTGGCATCCCCAGCTAACAGCTCCAGTGCTCAGGCTCTCCCGTTAATCAGTGCTTTATGAATGCATGGCCCCTGTAATCCTCTTCATACCCTACATTTCCTAGTTTCAAGCCTGTCTAGCACGTTTGGCCAACCTGTTGGCAAAGATGCACACTAAGTGAGGTGGTACCCATCTCTTCCAAGCACATGAAGATCTTCAAACAGTGTCCCGTGGTCACTGAAACCAAGATTGTTTCAGAAACATCTGCTGCACAAGCAGTTGTTGACTCTCCCTGTCCACTTGCTCCTCCTTTCCTAGCAGCAGCAGCAGAAAGACCTTGCACTACTCATCACAGCTCCCTACCACTTTACCAATGTCCAGTGCCTCTGCCTGTGCTCATCTAGCCTACATGCTCTCAGCTTGCCTTGGAGGATGAGATGGGAGGTGCTGCCCAAAGCCGGGAGGTGCTGCCCAAAGCCTTCTGAAAGGCAAGATGTACCATTTAGATGTACCATTTCATTCTGCCTGTTCTGATAGAACTCATACCAAAACCAGTCTTTTTCTTAGACAACCCATGCTTTCTCCTTTTTAAATTTATAAACTACTTTCTAATATTACACATATTAAATATTATTATGTGTATTAAAATGAACAGTTTAACTTAAAGATAACAAAGTTTTAGAAAATATAAATAATGTAAAAGATGGGCTGTATATTGTGTACAATATAAATCATTTTGACATGGCGAAAAAGTCTATACGATCTCTTGTTTGGGCTACATTTAAATTGCTGACAATATAAGTTCAGATCATTTTCAAAGCAAGTTCTGCTGCTAGTTATGCAGAAAAAAAAAACACTTGTGGCTCAGAATGACTATTAAAAGCTGACCATAAAGTTGCTAGCCATCTTGCTACATGATGAGTTTTTTTTTTAACTAATCAAATGCTATTGATTTCTCGTAATAAGAGTTCAGGTTATTTTCTTTGTTTTTCATTTACATGGGAGTAATACTCATACAGCAAAGGGCTTTTCACATTACAATGTATTACAAATATTTTCCAACAGGACACATGCAAAAAGGTCTATTCAGTTCCAACAAAATTACTACTAATAAAGATATTTAACTACAAGATAGAGACTTGATATAAAAAGATATACAGTAACTAAGTAGCAGTGCATGATTTAGTGTACATTGTGAAAAGATGAATCTTCATATATACAATCCATGAAAATCTGTAGAAAATTGGGAAAAGCTGGATACCACACCAAGGAGTATTAGGTTGAAAAGAGTTTACATCACCAAATATGTAGGACTGAATAGACTGTAGGAAGATAGTCTATTATATTCATCATTTTGATATTGGGGTAAACTGAAAGAAATGGATTGTAGCAGTATGCAGAAGTCTGGCTCATGATTCTTTAGTTTAAAACAGTTATAAAAATACATCAGTATTAGACGATGTTTTTATCTACTCCTTCCTTCCTTCCTTCTCTATTAGCCACCTTGCTGAACTGGAATCATAATCACTTTCATTTAAATGAAAAAGAAAAAAGCAAGCAAAAAAGATCAATCATTCTCATTTATGCTAAGGCTTCTTTATGAGGTCTAATAATGGACACAGTAGCAGTTTAAACCATCTTCACTGTTATTCACGGAAGTCTGCTTGTAACTGAGAATCAAGCTGAGTCAATAGGTGACAGTGATACTTAGCTATCATTTAAGTCAATTTAAGTCAATTGTCTTTCATTTATGAACAATATTTGATATATTTGTTTTGCAACTGACTGCTGGAAATGTGACTGCATTTCATTTACAAAAATAAAGTAGAATAAAATAAAGCAAAACAAAAAAAGACATAGTATATTTGTAGTCAAATTTTTAATATCTTCAGGAGTTTTCTATAGGTTGCAGATTAACTATAATACAAACACAAAGCACTGTTAAACGCTGGTTAAATCATTAACTGAGGCACAGTGTCAATGCTCCTTAGTACCAATTGCCCAACCAAATAGGTAAAGCTGATCAGTTACTGTAATTGATAAATCCCTGTACAACAATGTGGACTTGATAAGCCCACCCAGATTGAAGAGGACCAAGCAGCTTTGGCTCAAGGGTAAGCGTGCCTGGCTACCTGTGTGCTCCTGTACCACTAGGGCTGTAAGTGGGAGTGTGTGTGCGTGCCTACGCCTGCATGTGTCTACAGCGAGAGAGCCTGGAAAGAAGAGTGCATAATTTAGACCGGATAAACCTACATAAGAGAATCAACTTTATATTCTCTTCCAGAAGGTATTAGGATACTCCAGATATATGTGAAACTTACACTGGATTTTTCTTTAAGTTGAAATTTACATATATTATTTTCCTGGAATAGTAACAGGCAGCATATTCAAGAGGGACACACTCTAAAATTCCACAATACAAACCACACTTATTTATGTGTCTGCTTTTAGACCATTTCAGTTTTACTTTACTTAACAGATCATGCTTTTACCTCAGGATTCCACAACCCTTTATTCCTTTTTACTTATCTGATCTCATAGTTGACCTTGCTTGCAGCAGGAGGTATTAAAGATGTTTGGAGGTACCTTGTAGCCTGAATTTTCCTTTGATCTTATGATTCTTAAAAGGAATTACATACAAAACACTTGGTTTCCCTCTATGCTAATCTTTTTTAAAAAAATACCACTGCTCCTTCCTCTAATTTCTTAAACCATTTCCTTGACTTTCAAAATATCTTCATTCTTTTATGCCTTGGTGCCTACAATAAAATCACCGCTAATTGACAAAAGATTGCAAAATAGCCGAGACATGATTTTCCTAAAAATTTCCTCTCCTTCTTAATAACAAGTTTTGTAAAACATGCTAACTTCTCTACTGAAAAATCTCTGTCTCCATTTTTGTCTCTACAAATCTGAACACAAATTTGAAATGCTTTATTTTTTCAAATTTTTCCTACTTAAGTCTTAGAAAACCATGGCAAAGAAATCTGAACATTCCTTTTTATCTACTTGTTGTTTTTAACCACCTGTTTGTCACAAGTTAGTCTTACTCTAAAGTGCTTAATGCCTATTGCTTTATTCTGCTGCCATAATTTGGCCCCAGATCTATAATATTCAGAAGCAATACATTTGCAGTTCCAGTTAACACTGTCATATGTATCCAAGCCAAAAACGCCATTACCTGCATTGTGGGTGTAGCCTGCACCGAGATTTAGAAAGACCCTTAAGGCAGAGTGTGGAGCATTAGTTACTCCACAATCAGAACAGCATTGATGCTGTAGCTCAAACATCCATGAGTGGCAGTCTTCTGCAATTGGCCTTTTTGAACAAGCTTTGTTCTCATGGTAGGAAGAAGTTTCTGGGCATATTGAGACTTATATTCCCAATATGAGCCTTTCCCTCAAGTTTTGCTACACATATTAGGACTGTGGTGCTACTGCTGCCTTTTGGGCCTCATGTAGCAGATCAGAAAAAAAGGTGTTTTCCCTTCAGCTGGGATGAAACAGCTCTCATTTCAAGTTTAACATAAGCATTTGTGTAACAGAAAACTCAAAGACTTAGGAGGAATAGACTCCACTTACCTCCTGGACAGTGCCTCACAGCCATTTTGCACCGTCTGGACTCTGCAATGGTTGGGCACTGTATTGTGTCTTTTGCTGGCTTCTTCACAATGTGTCTTGTTCTTGTTTCCAGACCCCATTTAAATCCACATGTTTTATTGTTTCTGCTGCAAGTTCCCCACTCACTCCACTGACCTACTTCACAGCCTTCTGGTAAAGCAAAAGAGAAAAACAAGTTAGCATGGCCTTTCAGCTCTTAGTTTCTTCTCCTTTTCCTTCCTTTTAATTAGCAAGAATACATAATTAGAAAGAACTGCTTAGGAGTTTTACAAGTAACAGACTAGAAAAAAAAATCTTACAATATCTAAAAGAATCTTTGCAGTCTGCATTAGTCTAAGCAAAAAACAGTGAGAATATCAGCCTTCCTATATTGAAGTGAAATAAATTCCAAGTATTCAAAAAACCCTGCTAAAATTATGAGATTGATTTAAATTTTTCTCTTTTTAATAAATAAATACTACTTGGCTGTCACCTGAATAAACAACATTCAAGAGTTTCTGGCAATGCCTCATCATGAAATGCAAAGACTATTTCTGAAAAAATTTTTTTGACCCTATTCCCAGGCTTCAAGATAAAAGACCAACTCTTCAGGCTCATGTGAAAAACCATGATGACTGTCAATACTGGCTCAGAGTTATAAGATAAATTTCCAGTAAACACATGTATTTGATGGTTTATATTGAGATTTGCTCCTCATTAAAATAAATTGTACCGCCTGTAGATGAAACAGTAAGTTGCAGTAGTAATATAACTCAGCAACTTCAAGGAACCAGAATGAAAAGCTCCTGCAATGTTCCCTTGTAACTTGTAAGACAAAAAAGAGGAGAGCTCCTGAGAAACAAGAAATCAATTAGAAGCCAAGATGCTACAGAAATTACTGTATTCTTTACTTGGTAACAGACAAACTGAACAGGTTGTTACAGAAGCAAAAATCCAATAAAACTTGTGAAAATAACTTGAAAAAAAAAGGGTAAAAAAAGTGTAAAAAGTGACCTGAGAACTTAAAAATTCTGAAGTTAAGCCCTCATATAATGTGATTCTCAATGAAACGCATGAACCTTTCAGGTGCAGAACAACAAACACAGCAGTATTTCTAGTAATATTTTATTTCAAAGTTTGGAAAAAAAATATTATTGGGAGAAAGAGACCCATACAATCTCTTCATAAATATTTATTTATCAGAAATGCTAAACACTGGCAAAAAAATTAAAATAGTGACATAAGTATCTGCACCTGGCCTCCTGGCAAAAACAGTTGCTTCAGTAGCCTTGGTGTCCTGAACACTCACCCACACACTCCATAATCTCTTCCAAGGCTGCAAATCCCGGGGGGCATCCTCTGAAGCAGCGGCCTCGGTGAGAGTAGAAGCCAGTTTTGCATTTGGTACAAAAGTCTCTGCTAAAGCAGGAATCGCAGTTCTCTATTCTGCATCCTAAACCAGAAGGATTGTAAGGAACAACATGACAGTTTAAGTAAAAATGAAAAGGCTTTTAAAGCAGCAGAATAGCAAAATGGAAAGCAGGAATACTGTCAACCTGCCTGAAACCTGCCAGATGTATATATGAGTATTTAAAAGTTTACTCCAAGTACCCCTTTTTCCTCCACATCGTTCTGCTCATTTTCTTATTAAAAAATGGAAAATGTCATATTGAACTATTGTATAAAAATGTTCTCAAAGGAAACTGAGTAAATTGTAGAAAGAACACTTGTACTAACGCCTGCTTTCCAATGAAAACTGTACATAAAATTTCTAATTAAGTTTTTTTAACTGATATCTTTTGAAGAAAAAGTGCTTGATATAAATTCTCTTACATATTTTTGAGGAAAATATGGTGTGAGCAATTATTTTAGGAAGTATGGATGTATTATTTTATCATTCATCACTGCAAGTAGTATCCAAAAGCTTTTGATGAGCTGACCTTATGAATAGGTGGATGAATGCTTTCAGGTGACAGATTTGATTTCCATATCTGCAGGTCTGTGTTATTATGCAAAAAGACTCAAGTCTCCATTACTAATGAAGTCAATATCCATACAAAATAGCATTTATTAAAAGATCAAAAAATATTAAACTATCAATAGCGAGAGAAAAAATCCCTAACACTGACTTTCTCTGAGAACTTAAGACAAATATACTCAGCGATAGATTCAGAAATAGCCTACACCATGCTAAAACACAGCAACTTGTAAATAAAGTAGACATCAAGAATTATATACACAACTGAAAGACAGAAATACTTTCATGGTTGCATATGAAAGTCAGCCATACATATCCACAAATAAATGTTGGGCAAAAGCATTTCAAAGACTACCGAGAGAAAGCTATTATATTGAAACAGTGATGAACATCTTATAGTTTTTAAAGATAAAAATAAATCTTCCAGATCACATAATTTAAATAACTTATATAAACTACATTAATTGTATCATGTTATCAGCTACCTGAAGTTACAGCAATGAACATTTGTTATTCATTTCATGCAACAATGCACTAGACTTTGTGGTCACTTATGTCATTCATCTATTTTTCATTCTTTCATTCTTTCCAAAGAGAATGTTCATAGAATATGCGATTTTTGAAATATGAGCAACTCCCCTAAGAACACTGCAATTTTATCTAATCTTTATAAAGTAGATTTTAGTATTTATTTATGAAATTCAGAAAGCCAAAATAAGGCATGCCATCACACAAACTTGACAGTGGTGGGAAATTATTTTTTATAGGGAATTTTAGAGAAATATGAGGCTTTTTACAACAGACTTCTTGTGGGATTGGTCTACAAATGAGGCAACTTGCATGTGGAAAACAAACATTTAAAATGCTGGTATCCCTTTTTCATTTTAAAGAACTCAAAAATCAGAATTTATCAATCATCAGGAAATCAGCAAATAGAACTCAACCATCAGACACAACCTATTTGCTATAAACAGGTTATCTAGTTAGAGACTTTCTCTACATTCTTTCTCTTTAGAGACAGTTAATCTAGTTAGAGACTTTCTCTATATCACATTTAAAACTTTGGTTCATGTAAGTACCAGAGGTTTGGCTCCCTGTACAGTTTAGTCTAGAGGAAATTTCCAGGAACTGCCAGGAATTTCCAGGAATTTCTTTTTTAACAAGGTTTGCATTGATCTTCAAAGAAGGGAAAACCAATGTCTACACAAGATGCTTGAAAGCTGTGTAGATGGTGTATGTCAACCACGATTTCAAATAAATTTTTAGATAAGGTCCTGGCCTTGCAGTAGATTGGTCAAAAGTTGGACAGAACTCCAAAAGTATTTTCATATAAAGTTCTTACAAACTACTTCATCTATCCAAAGAACTCTTAAATCATATGGTGAATGAAAACAGATGTAAACACATTATTATATTACCTATAGGAATATTGGTCAGAAATATTAATTCGTTACCTTGAATATAAACAGATAACCTATTAAGAGTCTGACCTGCAAAATGTTTTCCCCAGATTAATATGTGTCTGCAAGATAAAGTCATAAAGTGAGGTGGTCTGGAGATGTTAATAGTTAGTGCAAAAGTTATTTGCAAATCTGATTTGTTATACTTGAGATGTACTTGAGACAGCATATATTTTATTAAATGCAATGCTTGAATCCAGTGTGTAATATAAATACTCAGAAAAACATTTGCCTCTTGTCCATAAACGCAAGACGATTTAAAAAGACATCAAGGCTTTTCTAAATGATTTAGTCCAATGATGAGGTGCAGAACAGATCATTAAAAGAAAAAAAATAGTATCACATGACCCTCCTTTGCATCCAAGTGATGTAAATGTATTTTTGAAATAATGTTAGAACTATTGCTTTCAAAATATGATAAGAAACACTACAGTTAAAGTTTATTCCATTTGAACTCTGTGGAGTGGAGAATGGATTAAATAACCGACTTCTGACACAAGTTGCTTTTTGATAACATGTAAATACATTTACTGTGTGAAATCCTGCCTCACTTGACCCCGGGAAAACCTTCCATACAACTTGCACTCTTTTGATTTAACACCACATATGTGAATACCTGGCATTTAAACATTAAATTAATGAATCAATTTATTTCTGTTTCTTGAACATAATTCAAAACTCCCATCCTATTTTTATCATTTCCTTTGCCTTTTACGGCAGACTCATCTTGCATTACAGTAGAGTCCATGACTATAATTATATATTGCAGGCATCAGTAGCAGTTCCAGGATTAGGGTTTAGCTGAGGTTTCTAGAATTCAGGGTCTTTTTTATATATATAGATAAGTTACTTAAAACATGAAATATCTATGATTAAATCAATATCAGATGCATTCTGAGGAAAATACTGAAAAAAATTAGGTCTACTGTAAGAATTCTAAACTCAAACATAATGCTCAGACTCAGCACTATGCTTCTGTTTATTGAGCACTAACTGTAATTATTGTTTTGACCAAACTGTAGTTGAAGGTCACTCTAGAATGACAATTCCCCTTTTTCCATGTTCTCAGTGTCCACTTTTTCTGGAAAAACAAATAAACAAAACAGAAAACGGTACCCACTTCTCACTGAACAAAAATAACTGGGAGATTTTGGAAGTAGGAAGTGGAGAGAAAAGTAGTAGAATGTGGGAAAGAAAAAATTGGTGTTCAAGAGAGAATAAATTGATAAATCTAGTCTTTTTGAAGAATCCATCAAAGCAATCACACATTTGTAATAGGCCTACCATACTTGCATAATAATGATATTAAGCTAGCCAAGCTAATCTTGAGAATCTGAGACTGCAGAAAAGTACTTTACTGCTCCTATTACCACTCAGTTACACTAGCTGCAAGAGTATATAATGGTTAGATGCATATATACTTATGAGTCCCTATCTTTTCCTTCCCTTATACTCAGTTTGCAGTATTTCATGATGGGTCTGCTTTCTATCAAATTTCCATTTTTAAAAAGATGACAGTTCTTAAAACATTGCACCATACTTCCCACAGGAGTTATATACAAATAGCAAAAGACTGATATAAATCCAGCATAAATTCTGAACTCAGGTGAAATTAATATCAAAGATCTTAATTGCTTCAGCAAGTGGATTTATCACTAGTAACTTTCTATTCCATCAGATAGACCAGACCTCACTGTAAGTATTTAAACAGCAAAAAAAGGAAATTAAAACTCCTAAAAAGATAAAATCTTTTATTATAAATATATATTTAAATCACCCATGGTTCAAAGAGTGAGAGCTAAAAAAAGCAGTGCTTTCTAGAAGTCTATTTTCAATTATAAGCTGTCACGGGAATGATTATAAACCACAGCTCCATGACCTCACTTCTCAGGGGAAAGGGTGGAACAGAAGTCCCTGGTGAAGCTGAGCTGGGCTGAAGTTAGACAGAAGTGCTCTGCTGAAATATCTTCAGTGTTTAGACAAAAGAAACCTAAATGAAATCTTACCCTTTCAACGGAGCTCTGAAATTTTGATTTATGGGACAAGTATGAAGATAAAAATCATACACACCTTTCCAAGTGGAAAGTTTATTGATACTGTGCAATCTCTTAGTTGGGCACGACAGTTGGATAAGACCTTGAATTCAGTGCAACACAAGGGGAGAACAGCACGTTAAAGTGCCTCCATATTCGAGATCAGTTACAGGAACAGTATATGCTGAAGAAAGACTGTGTTAAGACTGTGTCACTCTTCGATCAAAGGCCAGGAAACCCACAGGACTAAAGGACTTGAGTCTTTATCCTGAGAGTTTCCAGCAGGCAACTTAAAAGCATTAAAATATTTTAGGTCAGAATGTTCTCCTTTCCAGAGAAGGAAAAGGATTATCATCTCTTCCTCACAGCCTCCTTTCCTGGTCTCAAAAAGACCACTGTCAGGAGATTCCAAAACCAGATATTTAAAAATATTAGTTTCTTTACTGAAATAGGATAGCAATAAAAAAGTTGTGTAAGGAATTTAAGAGCCAAAGTGCCTTTTTACTTAATCTTTAATGAGCTCTAGCACTCCATGGCACTTTAGAAATAATTTTCTTCTAAGGTATTTTTATCTTAGGTAAAGGTAAAAGGTATATATAGCAGATTTTTTAGAAGTAGTGATAATGGTTCTGAACCATGTATCAGCCAAAGTTAGGGCAACCAATCTAGTCTATAAGAAGAGCATTTAGCTAGTCAGAAATAAAATATTCAATTTAGAATTTATAATCCTATTTACATTGACCCAAATATTCATCTGCCATTTACTTGAGTATCTAAAAAAAAAAAAAAAAAGAATACAAATCAGATTGAGGTGGATGAAATTTTAAATATTTATAGAAAACTATATAATGGTGCATTAAAGCATGCTAGCAGGAAAAAGCCTGGATTACAAATCATGCTCGAATTAGAGATACATTTTAAGTAGATGAACCACAGTGATATTAATAAAAGATTTTCCTGAACTGTTTTGACTTCCTGACATGACAAGCCATGACAAGTATTTTGCTTTTTAAAATAATAATTAAGGAATTTATAGACTGATATTTTAGAGAAGAAATCAAAAGCCCAGGAGTTCAAAACACAATTCATATATTGAGGTATTGAATTAAATCTAGATCCAGGTATATTTCCCCGTTATTGTAAAAATAAGAGTGTGTGCTCTCACCAGCAACTTTCTGCTTTCCTATAGTTACTGAGAATATGGCATTACTCAAATACTATTTTTCAAGGGTACATTTTCCACCAGCTTATAAGGTAATTCATAATAAGATGACCTGCTGGGAAAGATACTGCCTTTGAAGCTCCAAGTGAAATGTAAAATGTTCCACAATGAGGTGCACGAGCTTTGTATTTTTAAACAATCTTAACAAGAAGGCAGCTTATAGATTAAGTTCTCATATGATGCATTCTAAGATGAGAAGAGAACTTGTTGCAGTTGTAAAGAGTGGTTACTTATTTGTAAAGCACATTTGCTGATGAGCGCAAGTTTTATATTGCCTTCTTTTTGTCAAAAAAAATGTGATAACCTTTCTGTGATAAATCCTTTATGTGATAAATCTATATCCTGTAGCATTTGCATCATTCTTTCTGAATGTACACAGTTAGATTGAATATTCAACTATAATTCCTGCCACAACAATGACATTTTGCAGTATATGTAGTAGAAAAGACAGAAAACAATTGCTCAGTTCCTATTCATGTCAATCAAAAATACCCATTTGCAGCCAATACTGCTGCATGTGAGAGGCTGCCAGCAGTGACCATCACTTGAGTATGGGAAAGTGAGAACATACACGCTGGGAGACCTGCATGAGTGGAGTCCATCAAATGGCACCACAAGAGAGAGAACCGAACCGAACATGCTGGAGAAGGCGCAGTAACGACCACGTTTTGTAAAGGGAATCTGCCAATTAAGACTGGGGAAGGAAATGTGGCATTCCTAAATTGTGGGAATATGTCTGTGCATATGTCCCAGCATTGATACTGGGATCCTTTCTTGTGGTGTCTCATTTTGTTAAGATGGTAGTACATGATGACCTGCTATACTCAAGATTTTCTTTCTGAAGTACAAAATCATTTTTTCCACTGAACAATCATTACAGAGAAGCCTCTGGCCACATAACTTCTCACACTCCAGGACAACCAACCTCACAACTGTTGCTTGCTCTGAAGTCCCTAATACAGAGGTCTTTGGCCCAGGATTCTGACTCACAGTCCCCCACACCTCTAACATCAGATCCCTCTGCCTCTCCTAGTGCAGGCTGTTCTCATGCAGCACCTATGCTAACCTGCCTGTGTTCCTGCTATACTTGCTTGTTCCAACTATTGCTGCCCAAGTCCCATCCCACTCCCATCTTTGTAGCATTGATGGTACAGATGTAACTTCATGCTCTAATCTTGACGTGTCTGCTGGCACTGCACACTACAGACTATTGGAATAGAAAAAAAGTCAGCTACTTTCTATTAATGTCACTGAAAGAACAGTAAGGAGAGGAGCAAAATTATCACAAGGTTTAAACCTTGCAAGGAATTTAAACTTGCAATATAATAACTATAAAGGCTGGGATGTATTTAAATTTGTAAATGGAAGTGACTTTAGTAGTTGCAGCATTTTGTCATTATTAAACAAAAATTCTGATGTTAGTGATGAGAGAATGATATATACAGCCTCTTCACCGTAACAGTTCCCAGAGTTCCTTACCACACACCAGCCATTTCAGAGAGCAGTACTTGGATTTTGGAATGAATCATGAAATACTATAATGTGTTTTTAAATGAATTCACTTAATAAACACTGAGCAATACAGTCAGCTATGTTCTAACCTTTATTCATTATTAGTTGACATCTTTTAAATAAATGCCAAACCACAGTGTTTTCAATTAGCATTTTACAAATATATAATTACTTTATTTAATCTAAATTGACTACAGATTTCAGAAATCTTAATTCAAAGCACCATTAAGATTTTTTACTGCGAGACAGATGGAAGGAAGCTATTCTCACAAAATACTTAGTAAGACCAGTAATCAACAAATTAAGAATACAATCAAAAAGGATTTGCAGAAGGCAAAAAGGGTGGAAGATATGAGAAAGAAGAAAAGAAAAATAAAATAATAAGGTGCCTGTAAAATGATATGTAGACTATACCTGAGTATCTGACTATCCCATTTAATTTGCAAAATCCAAATTTAATTTGCTTTTTTTTTTAAGACATTTTAAGGAAATGAATGGAAAACTCATGAAAACTGGTTCTGAAAACTCAAGACAATTTTATTTTAAGTTAAGTGTTTTGCCTTTGTGGTCCTTGAACCTACTGATGGTCTGTTATAAATTAGATTGGCTACAGAAATCTTCTTAGAACTTTGGATGTCCTGCTATACCATCTAAGCAATAGTCAATCTGTAATATATTACCACTATATATTTGTAACAATGTTTAAAAAATTACTTTTCTTAGTATAGTGAATTAACTAAATGTGTTTAAAAAATACTTGAGCTGTTTAAAAGCTTCCCCTTACTTTGATTTTAAGGTAAGTGGAATGGGCAATAAAATTTCAGCAATGATGTCAGGCCCTCCTGTAAGAAGTGAAGGTGAACCTGAGCAAACAGAATAGCCCATCAAAGCTGAAGAAAATTGCAATTTCTAAACTGTAGGAAATGCTCCTCCCTCAAAAATGGTAAAGCTTACTATGAAAACCTACTGAGTTTTTCAACTCAGAAAAGAATCTTGACTGATAGTCAAGATGGTCTTGAAACCCTAATCAGACTCATGTTAAACCAGACACTGACTGACAGACGTCATTTTTTCCCTTTAATTCAGTACTTTTTATTTCTTGTTGAGACAGTTCAAAGTTAGTTAACTATTACATTTCTTCAAAAATATGCAGGTCTTCTCTTGTCCATTCTTGTACAGACTGAACTGGACAAACACTTTCCAAGTTCATGTTGCAAACATGGTGCTTCAGTGTTCAAGATGAAAATCATGTCACCTAGAGAAGCAGGAAACTCTTGTTTTCTAGAGCTAAGCAAACTCAAAATCATATGATCTGCCATTACTAGAAAAATCATCTAGAATTGCTTAGCAAATTTGAAAGACACATATTGCTTACATGTAGAAAAGAAAATTAGCCTTGAAATTCAAAATTTACATGATTTTGGAGCTGTTACATCTAACTGTAATGTTCTCTGGCACTAACTACATTTGATTTTTAAAAAATCATTCCAATATGTTCCACAAAAATATGCTCCATAGCTTCTCTAACACAAATGCACAAATATTCCAGTAAGAAAATTTAAAACATTTTTGTGTTTATAACAACACTAATAGTGCAGAAATCATCTTAGATTAGGTATGTCATGTGGTTTAACTCCCACGTTTTAGAGTTAGCCTATTTTTTTGATATTTTAAATGAGAAAATACTACCTGAGCAGTAGAAGCTATAAACAGTACGCATGAGAAGCTGTAAACAGCTATGCATAAAAGTATCTAAGATGAAATAGATCTGTTCTATTTTTTAAGAATATTCTACTTTTTAAAGAATATTTTTTTAACTGATTTTGAATCCACAAAACATCTATGTGTTCACAATGCAATGCATGTACCATGCAAGTTGTGATTTATAAATACACCACTTGGAAACTACCTCAAAATAAAATTACATAATATAAAAATCATTTGAGATGAACCAGAACTGGTCTGTAAATGCCAATGAATGATAAGTCATTACTCTCAAAGGAGGAGACTGTCAAAGGCGTGAGTTAAACATCTGAAGGGTGAGTTAAATGAAGGGTGAGTTAACATCTAGCACTCAACATATGTCAATATGATTTGGACACAACTTCTATTCACACTTTTCAAAACATATCCTGTAGTTCAAGAAAAAGGGACACTTCCTCTAAGTGATAAAATGTAAAAAAGCTGTATTCTATTCCAAATCTACATTTTGCAAATGACCTTTTTTTTAAGAAAATAAAGCATGACATGTAATGCACAGTACAACATTTCCTACATCACAATCAAAGGAGAGGTCAATACAGATGTATTTATCCATTTTCCAAAACTTTAATAGTATTCAAAAACTGTTTTACATGGGTAAGTTATTATAGCCCAATTTTGAAAGGTTTAAATTTGACAAGCTGCTGAATTCATAACAGTGTTATGAAATATAAAGGCCAAGGCATTTATAGAAACTATATACTAGTCTTATTTAATTTTTCACCAAAATCTAGTCACCTGGTATGTATTAGGCAGTGCTCAGTAACATTACATAACAGTTGGAAACGCAAAGTGAAGAATACCATATCCATTGCAACCGCACAGGGAATTTAGAGAAGCAGGCGGGATGTCATTACAGGAGTTGGCCCTTGGCCAGAGCACTGGAGTTAATGGTCTCATTCTAGTGAGAAGTGCCACAGGATGCCTGACCTCATATAGACCTCAAGATTATGTGTCGTCTGAAAGATGGCACCTACCTGCCACAGCACAGAGCACTGGGCAGGGAGAGGGTCGTGCGTTTAATGCACCTTGAATTACTTTGGGAAGCAAAACAAGGTATTTCTTGCTTTAAGTTCTCAGGTTCTCACCTAATTCTTGTTAGACTACAAAATACAACAAAGTTTCATCAATGAGTTAGAGATAGTAGCAATCCATATGTGGATTATCATCTGTATGCTCATATACGCAGCACATATGAGCATACAGGAAAATCCATACATATAGCCACAACTACCAGGTAATGTAAATAACATGTAGATATTTTAGATCACTCATTGATATAAATAGTGGTGCTTTTAGGCACAAAAAACAAATCTTCCTTCACATTAGCAGGCTATAAATTTCCAAATAAAATGCAGTACTAAAAATGAAAGGTTATTTGTTTGTTTTTAATAGTGCAACTGTTTTATTGAAAGAGTAACACATACATATTAAAACAGGTCTGGTATGAGGTGTCTGGTCACATGAAATTTGCATAAGAAAAAAGGCAACAAGAAGCTGTATCTGTCCTGTCCGCCCATGTGTAAGTGCATATACAAGACTAGCAGGCATAGGAGGCATTGTTAAATTATGCTTAATCCTTTTTAATTGCGTATAATGGAGATTACTTTGTTAAAACTGAGAATATCTGTCTAAATCCTTCTTTCCTAAATTATCTTCCCATCTTAAATAACAACAGTAATACTAAACTAGGTTAGTGCACTGACTACTTAATTTGCTCAAGGTTGTATATCTTGGTATCAGCTGAGATATGCTTTAATAAAGAAGTTTTATGATCATCTTGAGACATCTGTGGAAATAGCATTATGTTCCGCAATATATCATGTTAAATATGGAGCATGAATTATAGTTCTTCTATAAAAGTGAAGGTAAATTTCAAAAAAAAAGACTCACTTGAACATCTGTTCATATCTGGCGTTCGGAGTCCATAGTACCCTGATGGGCAGGAATGTAAGCATTCACCATACTGCCTCATTCCTTCTCTTCGTAGGAAGAAGAATAACTTATGTTGGCATCTGATGCACCCGTTATCCTTTGAACAAGATAAACAGCCTTTGCAAATTGGATTTGGTCCATAGCTAGCTGCAAAATAAGAAGATAAATCACATTTTAACATCATTCTCAAAATTATTTTGGCTGGAGGTCCTCTTCCCTCTTAGTTATCTACTTTACAATCACAAGCAGTTTTGAAAGAAAGGCTCTGAAAATGCATTCATTGAATGCATCTTCACTGGCCAGAAAATACATAAAATAATTAATAAATAAAAAATAAATCAAAAGCTTTTTATTTTCATTAGTATGCAGTACCACTTAACAATAAAATGAAAAGGTGCTACTTCTTTCATAAAGGTACAGGTGACTGGAAACCAACGTGAAATAAAGCTCACCAACATAACATGAACAAAACCTAGGTGCTGAATTCCAGCTTGCAGTTGAGCCCATGAGCTGAGCACAGAAGCAAACATGGAGAGGACACTGGCATCAGGATATATCCACCTGGAATGCCATGGTCATTGGATTCCAGAGACTACTCTAGTGCTTCTGTGGAATTAAAAATGAGAGTGCACTTGGATCCCTTTCCAGGGCTTGTGAACAGAGAGGAGCTGAGAGCACCAAGCTCGTTCTGCAGAGAAGGAGCAGAAAGAGCAATGATGGTGCCAAAGGCAGCATCCGTAGGCTGTCCGCACCTTCTGGGGTGCCAGGGAGGTTGCCCCTTGCAGTCACTGCTCAGATTTTCTAATGAGGGTGTCAAGATCTGCAAGTTCCTGCCCCGAATGGGCTCAAAATCTGTGCACACAGTACCAGATGAACATTCTGGTCTAGGTCAGCAGCAGCTGTGTCTTCAGCTACCTCACACTCTCTTGTTCTCCGAGCAGTGTGATACAGCAACACGGAGCTGAGCTGCAGCACTCCATTTTCAGGAGCTCTCTACTCTGTCCTTCTCTGGGGCTGCACATTGCTCCCCGTCCAGACTCCACCAGGGCTTCCTCGGGCGCTGAGTCAGCACAGCAATTAGCAGCAGGATGGCTCAAGAGGCTCCTGAGACCAGAACAACTTCCTTGTGCATTAGCCACAGAACTTCACTGAATTTTGCCAATTCAAACCTAGTTTACTGGAAACAGGAGAAACCTTCTTCAGCAAAGTGTCTTTGAGGTGTCCAAAACTTTTCAATAGCAGTCACTTTGAGGGCATCTTGCCAAGAGGGCAAATATTATGTTTAACTGTTACATTTCAAAACAATTAGAATTATGTACCCCGTTCTTTGGGACTTTTATCCCATATGGATCCTTAGGAGGGACCACTCAATGGCTGACTTCACCAGCAGAGCTGGGAGAAGAAAAAAGAAAAGCCCATCACCCTCTGGAAGCAGTAGCTGATCAGCTTTACTCTCACCTTCACACATGTGCACAGCACATTGTGGCTCTCCCGTGCTCCCATCCGTGCACATGCCTCCCCCAGCTCTGCACGACAGCATCCAGCTCTTATCTTGCACAAAGTCATCTGGGTGGGTGGCAGGCAGGATGGGGAGCCAAGCAATCTGGTGTGAAACAGCTCAGCCAGTGGGACCTGGACGAGCGCTGGAGTCTCCTGACACTCCTCACATGCTAGGGAGACCCTCCACACGTGAGTAGCATCCGTTTCCTCTGCACTAGCTGTACCATCCTCCAGCCCTTAGCCATTTGTAATAATATGCCCTCTCAGAGCAGCTGCCCTGCACTCCTGAAACAGTGCTCATCTCCTGGTCTCCCCAAGACCTTGGACACAGCTTTCCCTACAACTCAGCTAATAAATGCTCTCAACCACAGTCCACATCTTCAAAGACATACAAGAAGGGAAGCAAGCAGATGATGAGCTAGGCCTGAGCACATCCCTCATCTCACTGTCGGCAGGGGTTGCAGATCTGTAACCACATCAAATATCATGTGACCGTGGACTGCAAAACAATTGTTGCTTAACATATGGTGGGTAGTCCCATAGACCTCTAAGCCCCTTTTTATTCTCCTTGCATCTCACTCATACCTTCAGCTTGTTCAAGATTTCCCAAAGAATCCTGTACTTTAACTAAAGAATTAGAGGGAACAAAGTACAAGGCAAACTGCAAGATGTTTCAGCTTATTCAACACTTGTAAATTCTTTGGACTTCAAATCAGCTGAAGTTAGGATGCCATATGCAGCATAGTGTTTCTTCCCTGAATGAAGAGTGTGTTTTTTCTCTCTCTTCCCCTTGAGCAGCTGAAGAACATGATGCCAAAAAAACCCAGCTCTCCAGGTCACGTCAATTCAGCCTTTGCTGTCCACACTCTGTCATACAAGTCCTCTGCTCCCTTCCAGAGCAAACTAACTCCCTTCAAAGAGTGGCCCACATATGTTTGTGGGGACAATCTACTCCGGGGAGCCCTCGCAGCAAGAATAAGGCTGCAGCACTCAGCACTTCTCACTTCTCCAACTTCTCCAACACATTTTAGCAGTCTTGAGCAGGATGCCTCAAAAGACTCACACTTATACACAGCTACCCAAAACTGAAACACTACCCAAGCAGGCATTGCACAACCCTTACATTATTTCAGGAACTTCGAAGTCAGACAACAATATTATGTTATGACCTAGAGTAACTCTCTAAGGCCTAGAAGAAACATAAGGCTATACAGCATTGATGAGGCTACTTTGGTGGCCACTCATGATTTAGGAGATGGAGGCCATAAAGCTTATGGTCTGCATAAAATATATGCAAAGTTCAAACTACGTTGTATATATTTATCTACGAAGTCAACGCACGATTACATCTAGACTCTTAGCTTCTGGGTGACCCCAACAAACGACTGTTGGGATAATTTCTGTGCCTGGATTTTTTTCTCTCATAGGAGATCTAGTTCATTGCTGCTAATAAACTACTCTTAAACACTCAGATGGAAGGTGTTATAGATGGGATATGTTTATCACCACTTCAATAATCAATTATTAAACTGTATCCCATCCACTTTGCATAAGATATCAGGGCCAAAAGTTCACATATTGGATGGTCACAATAATGCCTTTCTTTCTCACCTTCCTAGTCATCGAGTACCAGTAAATTTACTTCTATTGCATCCTTTCTATTACTTCAACTGGTCAAAAAACAGGAGAAAGTCACAATAGGCTCTATCTCTAAATTACTTGGACACTGATCACATTATTGAATCAAAATATTGTAGCAGTGTTTTCAGTGACATACTTTCTTTGCTCCTACATGTACAGGTTATAATCAAATCCTATCATGTCTACCCCCCATCTTCTCTTTCTCTACACTGGTCACGCAACAAATGCAAAGTATCTTTAGCACACCCAGCTTTTCAATTCTAAATTATTTGCTTTTTGAAGGAGGAAGTGAAAAGCATCTCTACATTCAGCATAAAAATCAAAAATCTTCCTAGAATAATCTTCCTCGATTAATAATCTTCTAAAATCTTCCTAGAATAACTTTTCCTTTTGGAGTCTTTCATAACCTCTTTCTCTTGTATAGACTGCAAGAGAAAACAGCACAGTTCCAAGCTGTCAATCACATGCCAAGTTACCACTTGCATCGTGCACCATCACACACACATCCATCACACCCTATCTCAGCTGTCCCACACCCATTTCCACCCTGCTTGTCACGCCTGGAACACCCTCCTTGACTGTGTGTGTCGGCAGCCAGGTTTTCTCCATTCGACTCCCTCAGGAAAACTCGCTCCTTACACGAGGCCCACAAATGCTGAGCAGTGTCAGAGCGCCGCTGTCATCACATCATAAAACTCAAAGCGCACACATGCTCTAAGTTAGCACCATCCTTCGGGTCCCAAAGTACACGAGTGTGCCCTGGCTGCCTGTTGGGACTGTGACCTCCTGGCAGCAGCAGCAATGCTCTTACAGCCACACAAGTGCAGGTGTGGGTGTGAACACCTCATCCCTAAAGATTTATTTTCTATTTATTTCTATTTTCTGCAGATGTATTTTCTATTTCTTCTTTTTTTCTGCCTCTATAACCATACCCCAGAGCACCTCTGCATATAAAGAAAAAGCATTTAGACTTGGTTCCCCATGTATCTTTTTTGTTTTAAATCTGGGATTAAGTACAGCAAGTTTAAAAAAGGTTACTTGAGAACACAGACTAGTGCCCAAACATTGACTGAAACACTCCTGAACTCTAAGGGTGTTCAAAGTTTCATGGTTTGGATCTGTATCAAGGAAAATCAAATGTCAGTTAATTACTTTAACTCTTGTCTGGATCAAAAGTATTGAAAATGCTTCAGCAATATTGCTTAAAGTGAATTGTTATGACTATTTGAAATCACAAGAGAATCAACAGCACAAAATGAGTCTAGTCTGTTCACCACAATAATACAAGCTGTTCAGTGAGCAAAAAAACTAACAGCATCTGATTTCCTATGGATTTTAATGTCTTACAGCCCACTTCAGAAAAACCACTGTAAATCTGTCTTTCTTATATACCCACTTGCGAGCTGTCACAAATCTCTTCAGAAGCTGGTGTAGAGTTGCAGTTCACTACAAGAGCTTGATGTTTGTGGGGATTTTTACATTTCTGTAAAGCTGCACTGAAAATGAAAAATGAGTTCAAAAATTGTTGCAGGAAGAGGAAGGTCTGGCAGAGAAAACAAGTGACAGAAAATGCTGTTAAATAAAAATGATTTCCTTAGAAGGCCAGACTGAAATGCTTGTTACCACAACCTGTCCAGAGTAAGTATCCTCCAGTCTATTTCTGGTCTTTTGAACTCTCTGAAGTCAGAAACTGGGCTTATTGGTACAAGAACCAGCTTAATGGAAGTCTTGTCCTGACTGGGATTGCAGATGCATAAATGTTGAGGATGGACTGGATTTTCACAAAATCACAGAATGGTTAAGATTGGAAGGGACCTCTAGAGATCATCTAATCCAACTCCCTTGCTCCAGAAGGGCCAACTAGAGCACGTGGCACAAGAAATTTTAGGTTAAATTTAGCAGAAATATCTCTGAAACACTCATTTATCACTTCAAACATGAGGTATACAGAAGAAACTCAAAGGGCTAAATCACTAGTAGCTATACTTATTGAAGAGGAGAGTGGATTATGCAATCCCCAATTTAACCAATATTGCCAATATAAAGACATCTAATACCTATCTCTCCATTTCACTGAAATAAACTAAAAAGCAGTCACACTTAGCACATGTCCTTATGGTACAAAACAGCAGAACAAATACTACATCAGTCATGCACACACACCAGTGTTATATAGGACACCAACATGCTTTCACTAAGAAATTGCAAAGTCATATTAGTTAAAAAACATCTGATGAATTATGATTAGCAGCTGGCCAAGAAAAATGCATGCTTCTTGCTAGAACTGTGCAAAAGAAAAATCAAGTTTTGGACAGAAAACCTCAGGAAAAAAAATATGCAAACGTTTTGACTACCTTGATTCTAGTCATTGTGTTGAATTAACAGAATTAAGAAATTCAAGGTCCAGGGGGATTTTTGTGATTAATTAGTCCAATGCTCTATACAAAGAAGCCACAAAACTCATGCTTTACTAAGACATATCATTTACAAACTATTCAATCTTGATTTTAAAATTGTCGGTGGTAAGGAAACCACCACAACCTTTGTTAAGCTATCACAGTGGCTAATCACTCTCACTTTTGAAAATCTGCGATGGAATTTTGAACTTCAAATAGCAACCACTGGACCTTTTCATAACTTTGTCTGCCAAATTGTTAACAGTATTTCAATGTTTTTTCCCCAATACAGACACTGCGTTCAGGTCAACTGTTAGCCTTTTCACGAGTAAGATAAACAAAGCAAGATTCCAGAACGTCTCACCGCAAGACAAAGTAGCCAACCCTTTGATCAAACCCTTACCATTTTATCAACAGACTTATGGACACCAAAAGAGAGCTCAGTAATGGAAAAGTGATGGTATGAGCGCCAAATACAGAAGCGATATAACCTCTCTAATACTCCTGGATATTAGTCTCTTGAAATACTCAACAGTTATACAAGTTCTTTTGACCACAGAGACATGGCTTCCCAATATTATGCAGCCATGTTTAAGAAGCTGTCCATTTTGTTCTCCAGAAGGTTTTGGATGCAGGAGATCACTCAGCATTATCTTTTTCAGGACCCTGACCTTAAACACATGAAATCACTTTTTTTTTCCCCTCAAGTTTTTAGTAACTCAGAAAATCTCATGTTCAAGAGTGGAGATGTTGGTAGGTAGATTAGCTATGGGATAGCATTTCACTTCAGTGAATTTGACAGGAAAATCATTGGATTTATGCTACCATCAGTTGTCACCTCTTTTTACTTTTTTGTTGTTAAGATAATGTCACTCTGACTTTTCTAGATTGGGCCTCCCAAAGATTGGTCTTCATTACATATATTTTCCATAGAAAGTGGAATAAAATTCCACTGAATGAAAATATTATACTTTTATTCCATGGCTACGTAGCTGATTGCAGAATTTTCTCTACTGTGTTTTCCACACAAATGTGGTGGGGCAAAAGCATGTTAGATATGTTCACTGATCAACTGCCAATCATTTAGATATCGTTTTCCAGCTTCCATACAAGTTTCAGGAAATCACCTATGTGCTGGGAATTAATCTACAATATTTAGTCCTGGATTTAGTACCAAATTCAGAAATATATTTGTCAATAGCATATCTGATATGTTTGATATATTTGATTCAAACACATTTGATATATGTTTTTCTTTTCTTGTTTTTTCTTTTCCTTTTTTTCTGGAAGTTTTGGATGATTAGGTATATGGAGGACATTCTTGGCTTGCCTGCTTTCAGTTTGGGTTGAACTGTCATCCACAGTATCTCAGCCATCTCTCTTAATTTAACCATCTGGATGTTTTAAAGATATCTCTCTCAGTTTACCTCCTAAGTGACTGCTATCAGCTGGAAATGTATCACTCTCCTTTGTGCCCTACTGATCCTGGCTTGCCTTCAGCCCTACTTCATGCTTCTGATACTGCTGTGAATTTTCCACCACATTTTTTTTTTGGAGAGGACAGTTCCTCCTCTCTGAAAATGGAGCAGAAGAGCTTCCTCAGTGTCGCTGGTCAGAACTCTTGAAATTCCCCAGTTTCCCAATGACTGTTTTTTTCCTTCCAGTTCAGAAATCCAGCACAGCCAACAATTTTCACCACATGCACAGGAAGTCCTCCTGGCTACAGGATGAGAATCAATATAGAACATCTGTTGGAGGTTACAGCCACCACTTCATCACTGGCCATCCTAAAATCAAGTATAGGAATGGGCAGAGAAAGGAAAGTCTGCCACTTTCTGACCAAATTCCTGAGGAAGTATTTCCTTTTATTGCTATTTGTTTGCTATTCACAAGTTCACCACTTTCACTTTTATTCTAGTGCTCTAATGCTCATCCTTGAAACCCTGAGGATAATAAAAGGCCTGAGGATTTATTTATTTTATTATCCCTGAGGATAATATAATAAAATAAATCGTGTTCAGAAAAATAGCCTTTATCAAACAATGAACTGGATAAAAATACATCAGACATTCATCTGCTTCTAAGACTAGACTACTCAAAAACTCATGCTTGATGTTCAAAAGTCATACATGATTCACATTTATGTCTATGCTGCCAATCACAGTGCTAGTCCAGACCAGCCACTTCCTTTAATTTATCCAAGTTATTGACTTGTAAAGTGGCCAATTTAGTTGTCATGATGCTGAGAACAGTACCTGTAAAATGGTCACTGCTTCATCTTTGAGGTTGCCAGAAAGATGGTTATATAGGTACCCTGTAGTCTAGCATTATGGAAACACAGCCAATGTGTGTCCATCTCTGTACTGTTTGCACAGCTGTGGGCAGATCTGCCTGCTCCAAATCTCAAAATTCTCTATTACAACAGATGTCTCCAGTCTCTGCAGACATATTCACAACGTATCCTGTTTAACTTAAAAGTAAATTTAGGATATTTTGGAAACCCCGAGTAATTTGATTAAATGCTGGAAAATTCAGGTATAGCACCTGGAACTTACCTTCTGATTTCTGCTATTTATGTTTTTATGTTTTGCTTGAATTATACTCCTAGTTCTCTACAGTTCTATAGAGTAAACTGTAAAAATCCCCTAACGCAAATGCTTGCAAATAAGAAAACAATCACATCTGACATTCTCAGTTATTGCCCAGACCCCAAGCATTAAGACTTGTAAGCAAAGATCCACAAGTCACTACCTCTGGCAATAGTGCTGTTCAATTACATCTAATGCAAACTGCATAATCCAGCATATGGCACAGGCACCAGAATCCAGGTCTGCTCTGGACTGGTCTGCTCTGGACTAGTGTTTGCACAGGGTGCCAACCAGCAGGGACATCTTCATCCTGCTTCAGACTCCATTACAGGCAGTGTCGACTGCAGGGATGCCTGCAGCTCCCTCTCTGCATGGCCATCCTCCATCCTTCATCACCACGTGGAAAGAGCCTGTGCTCTTAGATAGTCTTCTAATCTAGATAGTCTAGATAGTCTTATCTACAGCATGCCTTTTATTCCCAGGTGAGAGACTTAAACTGTAGCCTTACACTAAGGCTAAGGCAGATGTTGTGCACTTTAGCACTGAATTCACTTCAGGGCATTTCAACCAAGCTCCTGGGATAAGTTGTGGCTTATCTGCTTTGTGGGATAGACTGCTAAGCACAGGCAGGCTATGTTAAAACCTCAGAGAAAAGAATCATTTAAGAATCTGTGAAATTTTATAATCACATCCATGTGTCCTTCCAAATAGGCTTTTAAAATCACATCTTTGGCTAAAGCATCCAGCTTTCCCCATTGTCTCCTGACAGGACTTCTTCTGGGCCTTGCATATAGGAGAAGGGTGGTAGGAAAGGTGATAACAACAACCCCACAGTCCCCAGTTTATTTAGATCAGAGAGTTTCTTTCCCTCTCTTTGAAAAATAAATCACATTTGGAAGTACAATTACATGCTCAAACACAAGATGTTAGTTCCATTTCTAATAGAGATGAAATATCCAGAGACTGACATACCTTGGATCACCTCTTTTTTTATATTCACCTGGAAGCTACACAGATAAAGAAAACCAAAACCAACACCATGTTTACTTTTCCCACAGCCCTACACCTGTGAGGAAGACTGGGCCAGGGGACTACTGGAGGTGACACTCCCACCTCTTAGGTGGTTAAACTTCACATGGTCACCAGGCCTCCCAGCTTCAGATTCCCAGGTTATTTCGCTTTCCAGAATACACCATCTCTCAGCATACACCAAGCTGCCATTTGCTGCACTTATCTGCTCCCCCTGTAAATATCCTCTGTGTCATTGTCAGCACATTCAATAGGAAAATTCATCCAGCATGTTGCTGCTGCAAATCAACATCTGGGAAACAAATCCTATTGGAACAAAGTCCCAGGCATTTAAACAACTTCATTTTTTCTCTATGTCTTTTAATATCTAGAATATTTCAGCTTGCTGCTGTGAATAAGATTCATCTATAACGCACAGGTGAATAAATAGAGATGTAATATTTTCTCCCTTTGATGGTGTGTTTACTTTGCCTGTACTGTAAGTTATAACTTTTCCAAGTACTGAAAACTACAGGGATCCAAAGTAGAGGTATTCCAACAAAAACACAGTTCCAAACCCAGATCCACCCAAACTGCTTAAGACAAAACACTACTAGACACATCAAAATTAGAGGTGAAGATCCTAAGCATCCTTATTAAAGTACAGCCACACACAAGCAGACTTTAGTTATGGTACAGGATACTCCACTTATCCATTACACACACTTACTGAATGACTCCCAAATAATTAGAAAAGTAAAAGGAGCAGAGAAAGAGTTAAAGCCTTTCTTTTAATTTCCTGAAAGACTAAATTCAATCTACCTTGCAAGTGATAGTTACTATCATATTTTTATTGTACAAGAGGAGCTGGCATGTAAAGAAAATGCCATACAAAAATAAATACTTGACTGTTGACTGCAAATCTATAATGGTGAAAAACATGTTTTATTTCTGCAGTTTACACAGTGGTGAACACAGTGCTTGATGTTTCAAAAATACCAAACTCCTAAAATGTTCACCAGGATGTTAATGTAGCTTTTTGACTTTTTTTTTTTTTTAAAAAAAAAAGATGTTCTCTAGGAACACATCAGGATTAGGTGGTTGGGAAGAGTCTGCAAGATTTGATGATTTCAGATATAAAGGGGTGAGTAGGAAACCTGAAAAATGCAAGTAATGTTACATTCACAATATCATAAATTTTGGCAGAAGAAACATACAGGTTCTTGTACTAAGCAACAAGCAAGTAACTACTTGCAGAGCATCTATGGGAGTCTGTGCAAATAGACCTGCTAGATGTACAGGTGTGTATGATGAATGCAACCTGGTTTCAAGTTAGGCATTAGATTGGGAATGAAGCTTGGACCACACAAAGGTAAAACTTTGCAGGGAGATATGACGAGTCTGTAGAGGCAAAGGTCTGGGTACTGTGCAGACATAGCATTGCATTGCCTCCGACACAGCTGCTGATCAAAATCAGCAGGGATTATTTTTGTTGTAGGAAACCCAAAAACAAGCTCTCGTATTGGGTGTTTATGCTGAACCCATTCCAACTCCATACTGAAGCACTGGAAAGACAAAGGGAAGATATCTTTTCTCCCCTTTCACATTTCCATAGAAAGCAAATTTGAAGCTATATGGAAGCTGTGTTTATTCCACTCAGTTTCAGTAAGTTCAGGACTCCAAGATGAATCATAATCTGCCTGAGAAAGCACAGAAAGACATAGCCATTTCAAGGCCCAACTAGATAAGGTATCAGATAACCTGGTTTGATCTCACAGCTGACCCTGCTTGAGATGGAGTTTGGAGGAGGGACCGAGGGCCCTTTCATTCTGTATTATCACTCTTTGATCCGACAACCTGTACCTCCGGTACCATATCCTATTTCTTGCTTGAGAGCAAGAAGCTTAAGCTACAGAAAGCACTGCATAGTTCAAATGGAGGAGAAATTGAGGAAAAGGTAAAAAAAAAAAAAAAAAAAGGCGGAAGGGTATATAGAATATTTTCTGCATTTCAGATGTGTTCAATATCATGAAAGATCCCAAAGTGAGAGATCCCAGAGAAGAAAATATGATGGTGTGAAATGGAGACAAGAGATCAGAAATATGTTGTAATTTAAAACAGGAGAGCTTAAAAGAGCTTTAAAGCTGGAAGTATCAAAATTCTTCCCAGAATAGAAAAAAAATCCTAAAGCTTAAAGAAGCAGGAGTAATGCAGCTCAGCAAAAAACAGCTAAATTTTAGAAGAGCATAAGACAACATGAGCCATTGGTTAGGAAGTCCCCCATAGACACTCCTTTTAGTTCAAACGAGCAGAGAGAATGAACTACAGCCTGGCAGCCTCCTACCATTTAGGACCTCCCCAAATGGACAAGCTATTCTGCCCAACTCTGAAACCCTAACAGGAGTTTCACAGAATCACAGGATGTTCAAGGTTGGAAGGGACCTCTAGAGATCATCTAGTCCAACCTTCCTACTCGAGCAGGCACACCTAGAGCATGTGGCACAGGGTGGCATCCAGGCGAGTGTGAAAGATCTCTGGAGAAGGAGACTCCACACCCTCCCTGGGCAGCCTGTGCCACTGCTCTGTCACCCTCACAGGAAATAAATTCTTCCTCACATGAAGATGGAATTGCCTCTGTTTCAACTTATACCCATTATCCTTTGTATCATATAAGTATTAGCAAAACTTTACTCCTAGTTTTTCTTTAAATAAAATAATTCTAACACAAAGATCACTATCTCAATTGTCCTTGTATTAGGCATTCAAAATTAGGTTAACTTTTAAGACACAAAGCAGGTAATTACTGACCAAAAATTAGAAGTTGACACAATATCTATGATTCTTGGTCTGGCTCTATTTCTACTGTGCAAACAATACTTGGCATAGGCCAGAGCTCCAATTCTTTGAAACTATGAAAGCATGAGTTTGTGAATCCTAAACCATTTATTGCTGTAATGCTGGGTGGAGTTATAATTAATACATTTGAAAAAGATATTCCACTGGACGAATAACATGCCACAATTCCACAAACAAGAAATAAACAAACATAAATAAATAAGAAGACTTGTGCTAAAAAATTAAAATGCCATTAAAACACAGTTTAGTACTGTCATGGAAAGAGTACTTAGAAAACAGTGGAGAAGTATGGAATGATGGAGTGGAATGATAGAGAAGTAAATAGCAATAAATGCACTAATTTAGGATTTCCCTCTACAGTTCACTTCATTCTTAATAATGTTAGGAAACTGAGGAAATCCCGAAGGCCTGGAGGACTGCCACTATGTACAGCAGGGAACTACAAACCAGTTCACCTGACATTAGTTTCAGGAAAAAAAAAAAAGGATTGCTAAAATAAATCTTCTATCAGCATAGAAATCTACTCTAAATGTACTTATGTACAAATGCATTCTAAATATATATGTAACTTCTGTTAGTAAGCATGGTTTTAAGTCAAAATAAACTGCTGCTATGAGCACAGAATGGAAGAAACCTCTACTGCTAAGCTGTACTTTGATTCTTCAAATCATCTTAGTAAAACATGGCATTTTAACTTTTAAATCTCTCACTCAAAGTATATATCAAATCTCAAAGTATATATTGTAAAAAGAAAACATCAATGCTTACCAAAAATTCTACATAATATAAAATCTTTCCTGCAGCAATCTGCAGATGAAAAAACTTGGAGCATAACAAGTCATCAGATGGAACTTTACCAGTAGACTCTACTGAGCATGCGCCAGTCCAAATCTTGACTAAACACAGTTATTCCGGGAAAGGGAGGGAGGGATGGAGGTGGGAAAGCCTATCCCATTGATAATTCATTGAAGCTGAAGTTATGCTTGAAATAAAACTGGATACATAACATTGTGCAATTAAGCACTGGAACATGTTACCTGGAAGAGAAACAGGACAAGAAGGGCATGAGAAGAGGTCTGCACTGTCTTGTTAAGGAGGCCATTTGTCTTCAGAAGATAGGCTTTGATGCTACTTCTGGGATTAGATATTTGGCTTTTGTCCATGGAGATGTTAAGCAGTCACTTCAGAATATGTGAACTGTGTCTCTCTCTGTTTGGAATATAAATGCAGTTTTTCAATAGTAATCCTAACTGTCCTCTACTGACTGGGTTTTTGGCCACATCACCGAGCAATCTCAAAGCTTTATTTCCTTCAGGTCAATTTGAACCAGCAGATACGCTCCAAATGCTCATCTGACATGCTGCAACACAGAATCACAGAATGGCTGAGGTTGCAAGGGGACCTCAGGAGATCATCTAGTTCAACTCCACTACTCAAAAAGGATCACCTAAAGCACCTTGCCCAGGTCCATGGCCAGACAACTTTTGAATATCTCCAAGGATGGAGACTCCAAAACCTCTCTGTGAAACCTGTTCCAATGCTCTGTCACTCTCACAGTAGCAAGTAGCATAGACACAGACATGCAATGTAGTTTACCCGTTAGGATGGTCTCACCAACTTTTGTTTAGTTAATGTCTTGCCTTTCCAAAGGCTTTCAAAGTATTTTGTGGTTTCTTAGTCTCTACTGAGGTCTGTGGCATATAGTTTAGTCCTCTTTGACAGTTTGTGTCAGTGATTTGTGCTAGTTCAAGTCTTTAGACTGCATTTAGGAGATCTCATGTACCTGAAGTTCATGGTATAGTTTTCAGAAAGGTAAATATTTGTTTGCAGTTCTCCAGCATGCAAGGACTGCATAGTATAGCCTTGGCTCAGCTACTCAGTCTGCTAATTCATATCATGATTACAACTCTCATTATTAGATTTACTTGAAGTAATTAACTGGGAGATCGAGAACATATTTTCCCACTGGAGAGAGATGATGCGAGTCTTCTGTAAAGATGGGCAAAAGCTGTTTTGGAATTCAACTGTTAGGAAAGCCTGAAAAGCAGTAGGGGAGTAAAGAAAAGCCATGCCACAACTTGCTATAGCATAACACATGTAACTGGAGTCTCCTATAGATGCAAATACACACATGCATATGTATTCCCTGCCAAAACCAGGCCTACAAAACTACTAACTAAATCATGACATTGAAGATGCTTGTATCTCCCTCAAAGGTTTTGTACTCATTCTAATCCCTGTTAAACCAGTTATAAAACATGGCCTTCTTAATTAAAAAGGGATGTCAATAAAGAGAGCATTTAGATAATCAGTGGAAATTTATTTCCTCATTCTGTAAAAATATTAGCTAGAATATAAAGCACTTTTTGTCAGAAAAATAGTTTTGCAATGCCAAAATAGTAACGAAGTATCCTTTTACTCCTTCAAGCAAATATGATATGGAATACATGCAAGATAGTTAAGAAAACAATCTGTCTCAGAGAGAAGACTTTATGAAGTTTCTTTATTTAAAAGTCTTATTTTACATAATTTTTTCTTCAAAATACAATCACCTCATGCCTCAGTATAGTACTATTAACGCCTGACTAAAAATTCATATTCTCAGCAACTAATATTACATCCATCCAGGTAAAGACAGGCAGCTCCCAACTTTACTGTTATTTTACACTCACAAGTTTCGACTTTCATTATAAAGTAAAACCAGGATCTCCTTAAAGCCAGGGTCCCAGAACCAGGCTCAACCCTCCAACTCCCTGAGAGCAGGAAGGAGGCAGCACCTGCATGAGGGCAGAGGCATCGACGACAGTGTTGGCCACGCACACGCAGCAGCTGCCGGGGCCCATGGAGCTGTGGGAAGTGGCTGTGACCTCCTGTCCCAGCATTGCTGCCTCCACACCGGCCGTCCTAAGGTGCCGGTGACAGTACAAAAACTGCGTGTGTTTGTAGTCAGCCCTTTTTCCCACGTGAGCAGAAGCACTCGCACTTTTGTCCACTCTGACCCTGAATTCAACACACACACAGTTATTAGAATAAGACTAACTTTGTGGCTATTATCCTTAAAACTAAAATCTTATTAATCTGAACACAAAATGAAACAGATGAGTATCTGATCAAGATAACAGACATGGCACATGATTCAGAATCATCATGGAAAACCAGCAGAGATAATCACACATGATTATCAGACATAGGTACTACACTGTAGCCAGAGGAGAGGACTGGATCTTGGAAAGAGCTTCTCCTCTCTGCAAGCTCTCTGTGATTCACCTAACAGAAGGAATTGTTTGATAATGCAGTGCAGCCTTGTCAGACTGGCATTCTGGATAAAAGATAGAAAACATCCTGCAAAGAGAAAACTAAACAGTAGTGAGGAGCAGGCCCTTTATAAAGGCACCTTCTTACACCCATTCTCTTCTCTGGCACTCCTCATATGCCACTGTTCCCTATGAAGCCATTAAACTCAGCATATAGCCCCTTACAATTACTATAAACATCTGATCTTTATAACCTCCCACTGCAGGCGTTCATTAACCACAGACTCAGCCGATGCCAAGCCTTCCTTCCTGGAGCACCAGGGCTGTGTGTGGAGTCCAGCTGGCGAGTCAGGAGCCACTGTAAATGGGAAAAGTGTCCCGGAGCTGCTTAGGGCTGCAGTGAACCAGAGGAAAAGGACCACTTGCTCGGAAGGTTTAGGAAATAGATACAGGGTGTCACCTGCACTGTCTGCACCAGCAGGAGCAGAAACTATGAAATGGCATCCAGGGCATGACAAAATCTAACAATAAGAACACCTACGTGAACTAAAATCATCCATCCAGATCTGCTTCTGCACAGTGACCTATAGAAATAGACTCTAAACAGCCACCTTACACATATCGTTGTACACTTCCTAAGTGTAGAACGGTATAAAAAAGCTGTAAATTTACCAATCTTCTTGATTTTCCTCTAATTTCAAAGCTGTCAAATTTTAATTACTTTTAATTACAACCTCACAGGCCATATTTTGTCTGTGAGCAGATTTTTCTAATGAAACATAGGTCCCTTACTCCAAATGGAAGCTCTAACAGGTCTCTAACTTTATGATTACCAGGAACCATAACAACATAAATTTGGTTTAAAACACAACCTGCAACATGAAAATTCATTTTTGATACTTTGTATTTTAACTTTCTGTCTCCTTTTTTTTAGGATAGCTTACACGTTAAAGTTAGAAAAGATCCAAGGTGCCCAAAATTCACAAGTTCCTAAGCAATAAGCAAGACTCCCACACTTTCCACTGTGATCCTTGCTGACAACACACCTCCCCTCTCTAAAATAAAGTTGAAAGAAATAAATAAGTGGAAAATTGGCAAAAGGATGCACAAATGAATTATGCTTTTTTTCCACAGCATGATAGCCACTGATATATCTGCACATGCTTCTAGTGAGGGACAAACAGTTTCTGATAAAGCTGACTCAAAGAAACATTCACTCACCTGCAAAATGATCTAGTTACAGCAGCTCACTCAAAACTGGTCTGGTTATATGGCGCACAGCCATAAACTCTGCCTCACCAAAAACAATATAACACAAAATCACCTCAAATGCTTTGTCCTTCAAACAACAACTATCCTGCCAATTCTATAGCAAGAAGGAAGGGGTTGATTAGAAAAAATATATAAAAGATGAGTGAACTTTGTAAAATGACTATATTTGTACAACATTAATTATGTAATTATGTTTTGCACACAGTTTTTAAGGTATTCTCTTGCCTAAGTGTAAAATGCTTTACTTGAATGTAAACAATAACTCAAAATCTCATGTTACAGAACAGTTCTCATTTGCAGGGATGTGCAGGAAAGGATAATGTCACTTCAGAGCAGATCTTGTGGGAGCGGCTGCTCCTGAGCTGAACTCCCAGGTGCTCCAGTGCCTTCCATAACACCAAGCAGCTAAAGAGGAGCTGCTGATGACTAGAAGACTGCAACACCTGCCCTAAGTGGAAAGGTTGAGAGAGCTGGGTCTGTTCAACCTGAAGAAGAGAAGGTTGGTGCGGGGGGGGGGGGGAGAGGAGGGAGGGAAGGATCTGATCTGATCCGATCCAATCAGGAGGGTGGAGGTTGGCTTCTTTTCAATGGTGGCTAGTGACAGGACTAGAGGAAATGGCCACAAACTGAGGCACCAAAAGTTCTACAGGAACTCAAGGAAAAAAATTCCTAACAGTCACAGAGAGTCACAGAGCCCTGGAACAGGCTGCCCAGGGAGGTTGTTGAGTCTCCTTCAGGAGATCTTCAAAATTCACTTGACTGCAGCCTTGTGCCACATGCTCTAGGCCACCCTGTGTGTGCAAGGAGGTTGGACTAAGGATCTCTAAAGGTCCCTTCCAACCCTAAGCATTCTGTGATTCTATGAAGCAGGACCCGCTTCTTCAGCTCCTTCCTACCCTTTCCATTGAGCTCCTAGAGCAGCCAAGACCTCTGTGGAATACTCTGGAAAAGCAAGTGAGAGCCTCCCAGACTTCCCTGGAAGCAGCAGGCTACTAGGGAGCACCTTTGCAATTCTCCACCTCAAAACCCTGATAAGTAGTAATTTTAAAAGAAATTAAAATTTCTCCTTCTGCATAGAGGAGTATTTTAGAGTTAATTCAGTTTTTAATAGCATCCTTTAAGCTTGATTTTGTTCTATATCTCTCTTTTTTTGCTCAACAGCAGATAAGTTATAAAATATAACCTTTCTAAATCAAAATCAGAAGAAATTATAACTAGTACTGGAAAAAAAAAACTTTTTGAAATAAGATAGTATGTTTAGAAATACTAATTAAGAAGTTAATTATGATTTAGTGCTTAACTTACTGGCTCAAGACTGGAGAATGTGTATTTATCAACACATAGAAGCTCAGTGGGAAAAATAATTGCCACCTCCTTTTAAAAACTGTTTGAACTCTGTTTCCTAAGGAAACAGTCTTGCCAGCCTTAATTATAGATTCCTACAACTATAACATTCATAGGTCTTAAATCCTTTACATAGTTTTATTGCCAGTAATTAGGTTTCTTTCCAAAAAATGAAACTGCTTTAAAATATTGATTTTTATCCAGAAAATTAGATACTTTGATATTGCTAAATGATGATATCATCCTTCTCCTGGCTATTCCCCAGTTTACTGAATTAATTTTGGAACAAAACACATACATTGTGTACAGATTTGTCTTAAACAAATGAACTTTAAGCCATTATTTATCACTTGCAATGCATTTTCTAAATGCATTTGGCAACAGAATTGCAGCAAGATTCCGTTTCACTAAAGAGTTTGTGTGAGCAAGCAGGATTACAGGCACCAAGAAAACAATTTATACAAAGAGTAGAAGTACTCCAAGCACTAAACTGAAACCCAAGTCTTCTTTGACCTTAAAAATATTCAGCAAAAATAAGTACGTTTTGTGTGCATGAATGAACATAAAATGGATAACCCTTTGCCCTCATATTTTGGTAATATATTTTAGTCATTACAGGTGCTGAAATTTGGGGATTGTTTGGGGTTTGTTTGCTACTATGACAATACTGCTTGATATATAGAATTAATAAACAATTTATGGGTTAAATCATCTTGCTAAGCAGTACAGAGGGCACATTGTGCTTGGATCATGAATCATATGAATTAGTGAGGATATAAGTCGACCAGTTGCACTTACTTTGCCTCTAAGTATCAGTGAAGGTATATGAACAAACACTTCACAGCACTGCAAGGCTGTAAAACTGAACATAGATTCTGCACTGTTATAACACTCAGAAATAATCTTTGAGCTACAAAGTGCACCATAGTCCTTTTCACTGCAGCAAATTGCTTGGCATATTACAACTATTTATTATTTTTGAGAATGTGGACACAAATATACCTTAACTAAAGGTAAAACTTAATCATATCCCAAAGCAAAATAGTACTTACTGAGAGAGAAGAGATTGAAGATTTCAGGACATCATGATTAAGATGAAAAGAAAGGCTTGTTTTAACTTTTGTATATCTACACAAATAAAATGAGTTCAAGTATATTCTGCTCAGTTTATCTTGTAATTCTGCACCAGAACATGGTTCAGAAAGGGTGTCAGATAAAGAGATGGTGGTTTTGGTGACCAGGGCACCCTAGTGCATCATGGTCATCTTGTCATCCACTGATGATGCCCAGATCCCTCTCTGCAGGGCTGCTCTCCAGCAAGTTAGCCCCTAATCTGTATTGGTGTCTGGTGTTATTCCTCCCCAAGTGTACCCTGCAGTGCACCCCAAGTGTACTCCCTCCCCAAGTGCACCCTGTGCAGGCCCAGTGAGCTGGGCCTGTGTTCTTTGGATAAGAGAAGGCTGAGAGGGTATCTGATTAGTGTAAATTCAACAAAGACAAGTGCAGGGTCCTGCACTTGGGGAGGAATAACCCTGGACACCAGTACAGATTGGGGGTTGTCCTGCTGGAGAGCAGCCCCGCAGAGAGGGACCTGGGTGTCATGGTGGACGACAAGTTGACCATGAGACAGCAGTGTG
>JAUBOD010000048.1:196264-221837 GCA_032353885.1 Nothura maculosa | reverse complement strand
GGGGGTTGGACTAGATGACCTCTAAGGTCCCTTCCAACCTTACACATTCTATGATTCTATGATTCTATGATATAAATACCTGAAGGGTGAATGTAGCGAGGAAGGGGCTAAACTCTTCTCAGTGGTGGTCAGTGATAGGTCAAGGGGTGTAAGTTGCAACACAGGAAGTTCCATCTCCATGTGAGGAAGAATTTCTTTCCTGTGAGGGTGACAGAGCCCTGAAACAGGCTGTCCAGGGAGGTTGTGGAGTCTCTGATGGGTTTTATGCCTGTGGAGAACATTGCAGAGCCCTTTTGCTCAGCTGGGAAGGTAGAGCATCCCCAGGACAGAAAAAAATCTTACTAGATTCCTGCTGGGCAGCTATAACATCTACCCACTCATGATCTTTTCTGCAAAAGCTTCCTGCAGCTCAGGAAAACTCCAAATATCTTTTTTCTGTTCATGCTGTCCAGAGAGTAGAATTCAATAAAACATTCTGAAGTGGGTTTAGAATAGGAAAAATGAAGTTAGATCCTTTGAAAATCTCTGAAAAAATATCTTTCCTAAGGATAAGTCATTACAGGTTTTTAATCAATCTCCACCTGCTGGTAGAAAAGTTTAGATATCGAAATGCAAGTGAGTTTGAGAAAAACACTATCCTTCGCAAGTGGAATTATGTACATGACTTAAAACAATGTCAAAACATGAAAGAAAAATTCTTCTACCCTCCTGGGATAGGGATGACTCTTATTCTTAGAGCTCCTAGTCATTTTTAGGTGAATGAATTTCAGATCGTGCTGTACATGCGCACAAACAAATGCCCTCTCGCCTTTGGTAGTTAAACAGACCCAGGATTTGCTCCCAAACAAGTGTTTTGTAGAATGGAAAGAGCACAGCTCAGTAAGGTAGTAGAAAAAAAAAGATCATCTTTGACTGAGATTGACGTCATCTGCTCTCCCTCAAATTATTTAACTTTTCTTAATTGTCCCTATTTAAATACATACAACCGTTAAATGAAAATACATTTATTAAAATAGGGAGAGCATGAAACATTTCTTTCTAACAGCAAAAACAGTTTCATGATTAGAAAACCAATCGCTGTATCAGTTTAGTCTTCAAATTGTTTATAGTGAGGATTTTTCTCTCCACTGCTTGACCTCTTGCAGACACATGAAATCTCAAAATAGCATGTGTCAATTCTTACCAACAAAAATGTGTACAAAAAGTAAAAAACCTTCCTCAAATGTGTCTAGTTGTACTTGGCTATGCTATTAGGCTTGAAGACACATGAGAAGAGACTTTTTTTGCTAAACTGATGCATCAACTTCTGACCAAATCCAAGAAGTGTGAAAATGCATTATTCCGGCATACAGCTGAGGGGAAAAAAAAAGCTTAATCTTTAAGAACCACAAAAAAGTGTAAAGAGCATCAGCAAACTGACACAATACAGCTTCAACTCTACTCCTATGGGATCTACTGTATTTACATAGTACTAACATGCAGCATTTGCACAGAATGAGAAAAACAGGAATGTGCTAAACATAAAACAAACCAAAAAAAAGAGAAAAGGGGAGATGAAACTGAAGTCTATTCATTTTCAGTTATGTCTATAGAAATCATTTACCACCTCAGAAAACAATTCTCTGAAAACTATCCTGTCAGAGTGATAGATAGCGTAAAATATATTAGTACTCCTTCCTTCCCACAGTCTGACACCTTCTACCAGCTGATAGCAGCTTCATTTGTTTAGATATTTTAAATCAGTTCCATCTGTACAAATTTCAATTTTCTTGGAAAAAAAAAGTCCAAAAGGTACTTTTTGAAATGATAAAGGAGTCTCAATATATGGAATCAAAAAAGCAAGTTGTGACAAAAGAAAGTTGTGTCTCAGAGATGAAGTTCTGTCCTTTCACTTGATATCCAAATAACAAGCACAGGTTATTCTGGTTTTCCCCTTGGTTACTCACAGGTTCTCCCCCAATAACTCAAATGGCAGAGCAAACTACGTTAATCCTTCTTTAGCATTCCTTGGTCTGCTCTAATATTAATAATATTAAGTGTTCACATCTGCATGTGGTCAGTAGCTAGTAGAAAATTACGTGCTCAGTTACAAAGAATCAGATCATAAAATAGATTTTTTAATTTAAATTATTTAGAAATAACACCAGAAAAACTTTCTATGCAGAAAACAGGAAAAATAAAAAATCAAACCAAACTCCTAACACACAAGATATTGAATTATAACTCCACATAGGGAAAAAAAAAGAAGAAAGAATTTGATGAACATATTTTCAATAATTCCTTTCAACCCATGAAATGTGAGTCAGATCAACTCTTAAAGAACTTTGAAAAGCACTTTGCAAACTCCCTTTGATCGACACCGGAGATGTAAAACCCACCTACAAGGTCAGCTGTAGACAATATCAAGAAAAACAGGGGCCACACAGAAGCACTTGCCTACACAGACAAAACAAATACAATACATATAAGATTTCAACACATTTTGAAGTTCTTTTAGTGTTGGCATAAAATGCATGTTCCCTTGAGTCCCATTGAAACTATAAACTTTACCTAGGTCTGAGCTTTGAGAGGCTGCTGAAACAACTGTGTTTTCTACACTGTATTTTGTGATGACTGCTAATGCTGGAAGAAAGTATCCTTTTTTTTATTCCTTTCCTCTCAGAGTCGCTACGTAAATATTTCTGGCAACACAAGGAACAAATATTTAGCACACTCTGGGAACTGTAAAACAAACATATCACCACAATCCAAGTGAAAACGATCAATAATTACAATGCCAAAAAAAAAAAAAAGAGAGAATTAAAGAGAATATAGAAACTGGTCAAAAATTAGTGCCAAAATCAAAATAAAAATTTAAGATAAACAAACAAAAGAAATAAACTAGTTGTTAACTACAAAAGGTCAGGCAAGAAACAGAGCAGGGAAAGTAACATGTTTATATAGGCAGCACTATTGAACATTCAGAGACCTGCCTTGGCAGAATATGCTGATGGGCTTTCTAGGAAAGCCTGAAATTGAGCCAACTGTGGCAAGACTCTCCATGAGCACTACTGCTGAAAATGCTTCCATGGTGGAGCATGTTTTTAGAGAACTAGAGATAGGCAGTTTTCTTTATTTGGCAAATATTTCTATTCCCCCCCCCCCTCAAAAAAAAAAAACCCCTATTTATTGCCAGGTATCTTTGTACACATCAAGTTCTGCCAGATACATTGACTCCAATGCATGTTCTGTGAGGTCAGAGTTTTGAAAATATGTGGAAAAAGAATGGGAAAGAACATGTGGAGATTGTGTTAAATAAAATATTTATCCTAAAAATAAAGGTCTGCTAAAAGCATGTGCTCTGAAGGCAGCCTCACAGGACAAGGCAAGTTGCCTTCTCTGGAGGTGTTGGTTGCCTTCCATTGGCTCCTGGAAAAACCTAAGTGTGCTGAAGGTACCTGTGGAGATGGAGTGAGACTGAATCCAGCCCTCGGACAGCTGGAGTTAGAGGAAAGCCTCTCCCTCTAGACTTTTACTCAATGCCATTCCCGTTCCCTGCTCTAAGAACCTGGGTGTCACAAAGGGATGACAGTTGTAGGATAGGAAGGCATTTACAGGTGTTTCCCAGTAGTATCATTTTTCTGGTAACAGCTTTAAAAGTGCATCGTTTATTAGAATATCTAACAAATGACTGAGAAGTGGCAGTAATGCAAGATGGTTATTTTGTGCATTATTTTAAAATAGGTTTGAAAAACTGTTCTTGCTGTTCATGCAGCTGGCAACTGGGATCACTAAATGCACATGAATTCCTACCATCTCCTTTAGGTCGCCTTTAAAGACTCCTTTTATCACAGTTTATTTATTATATTTAAAACTCTTTAACCACAGAAGAAAATTACTTTTGGTTTAAATTTCAGTACAATTACCTTTCTGTGGTTGAATTTCCAGCTTGGAGATTTAAAGGGATTTTCTGGGGTTTAATGTTTTTTGTACATATGTGCATTTAGCATTACTGTACTGCTATGCCATAGGAAATGAGGCACACATACTTAGAGAACACCAGCTTCTTGTTAAATTCAATCAGAGGACAAACAACTGTGTCTTTGTCACAGAAGCCCAAGTTCAAATGCATAAGGATCAGATAATGAAAAAAAAGTATCTTGTATGACACAATATGCTTTCACTTTATTTAAGAAATGAATGCACAAGTATCTAAATCAGATGCTCTGGAACTAAAACAGCTTAAAGGAGTGCACTTTAAAGCCTAAAACATTTTCTAAGCCTCTGGATATTATAACAGCATACATGAATATTTTCTTTGAGCAAAACATATAGTTTTTCTGTTCAGTATCTTAAAATGTGAAAAAAATTACAAATAAAGAGTTTCAAGTTACAGAAACATTTTCAAAATCAGGGTGAAGGATTTAAGACAGAAAGAAACAGATTGAAATCTGAAAAACAATTACCCTCTCAACATCCTTGTCTTTTACGTTTTGAATATGTAGCAGGAAGTGGTGAATTGTCAGAGGTATGTATAACTACGCCTAAATTATAGCTATAAAGCCAGCTACCCTAATTCTTACAAAATTTCTAGTTAGAACCTACTCAGATTACATACAGATAATAAAAAGAATTAAGCTAGGAAGCTAAAGGGGTTTTTGCCCACACATTATTTAAACATGAATCCAATTACTGGAGTTTCATGGAGTGGCTGCCTCACTCCATCCAGCCGCTCTTAACCCAAGGATGCTGGGGCTGGAGCCGCGCTGCAGCACTGAGTACGGAGCTCCCGCGGGCACCCGAGCCCCCTCCAACAACGTTCATCTGCTAGAGGAGGAGCTGCGGAGGACTCGCTTTTAGCATAATAAAAATGATGGTGATATAACGAATAATTATTATGGGGTTTTATAGCTGGAAGGCATGGTAGTTATTTCAAAGCTATTTGTAACCAACAGCCTTATAAAAAGCTCGAATGTATTACATATGTGCAGAGGTAACTGGGAGCGTGTATTAAATACTGACATCTGAAGTAACGAACGGATGTTTCCTCCTAGAGGAACTACCCCTTTTCCAAATGTGGGCTGATGAGCCACTTGGCTTAATTAATTATCAGCCTTTTAAGAAAACAGAAATAAGGACTTAAAAATAAGCTGTCCTGAGATACATTCTCTCTTCCTTCTGACAGTTGTATCATTCCCTTCCTTCCAGCAGCAATCTGGTGACATGCATTGGTCGACACTGGCCTTGATAAATTAATTAGTTCCAGTTGCTATGAAAAAAAAAAAACAAAAAAAAACAAAAACACAAAGACGCTGATGCCAGAGAGCAAAGCGCAGAAGAAGCTGCTGTTGCCAACACTTGCAATTCAGGAGAGTGGGATTCTCAACCCTGTTCCTAGACTTTTGTGATAAGGAAATCCCACTGGTCACCTGTGTTCCTCTCAGAAAGAAAAGCCCAATTTGGAAAGGAAAAAAAAAAAAAAAGAGTGACAGAACTGATGGAGCAGCAACATCCGAGTGTGCAGACGTCTGCCCAGGAGCATTGTAAAGCGTGAACTGCTTTAATCACTAGAGATCTGATTTTTTTTTTTTTAAGTTTACCCACTTTACAGAAGTATCAGCAAGCAAGTAAATATTGCAGCAAGGAAAATATTTTACTTTATGGTCCTAAGCCAATGCAATGTCCCATTCTTGAGTGGACAGACCATGGTGCCCTTACTGCTTCTGCAGGAGAAAAAAATAGATCCTGACGTTGTTGCTATAAGCAGTGAAGGAACATCTTGTTTTAAACCTGTTGCATCCAGTGAACCAGCTCCCAAGGCCATGCGGATGTTAGCAAAGGCAGAAGGGAGAGGAAGATGAAACTCTCTTCTGCCCATTGAGTTTGGTTCTTGGTTTGGGTCCTGCCTTTGATTCAGGTTGGATGGCAACTTTTAAAGCTCTAGCCACTGATCCAAATTAATCCCACTTACTCTAAGATGTTTGACTAGATCTTTAGTTTGCCAGCCCTTGTAAGCTGACAAAAGCAATCTTATATTATGGGCGTTGGTGCAGAAGGGTTATGCAGTAGATGCCCTTTTTCCAAATAGTTAAGAGAATCGAGAACCTTAGGCAAAGGCAATAGTCACAATATGGGGTGTGAACATCCTTGTGACTACAGAAATGGAGGATGCATCCAAAAGTGTTGCTGTCCTTTGAAACGGAGAAGTCTGAAGTGAGACCAAAATCTAGCTTCAGTTGAAATAAGCTTACCTTTAAAAAACATTTTTAAAAAGTGAATCTAAGCACATGACAACAGAACAAATAATTCAATAATTCAATAATTCAATATGAAAAACACTGACATAATGATGTCAGTTTTTCCCATAAGTCTGTGGAAAGACCAGTTTTATACCTCTTTTATTTGTAAAATACTCATTTGGAACCCCAGACAGAACTCAGTGAGCCCATCACTGGGTACTCCCTTATATGCTCCCTTACACACGCTGTTGTGAGCCGCACAAGCAGTTTGCAGACTCATAATGAAAAGCCGGAGCAGCAGATTCCTGCGTGTGCCCTTTCAGCAGAGTCGCAGCCTTTGTTTTCCACCAGAACATGCTTCTCTCGTTAGTGGTTCGTTTCTGCGAGGGAACAGATGGTCGAGAATGGCAGGCTGGAGGCTCCAGCAATGGCCCGGTGCACCTCTCATGGATGCTGTAGCTCTGCTCTGCAGCTTTAATTCACACAGCGACAGAGGCAGCGAGGCCGAAATGGGGAAGCAGCCACATTGCAGAGGGGAGAGCTCACAGGAGAGCGCACACAGGGGAGCAAGCATAGGGGAACATGCACAAGGGAACGTGAACAAGGGAACGTGCACAAGGGCGTTCCCCTCACCAGCCCATGCTCACCTGCTGGAATAGAGGAAGGGATCACACCAACTTTCCTATATATTCATCTTTAACATAAATACAGAACCCAGAGATGTGAGTTTTACTGTGAAAAGCCTCAGTAGGCCAAGCAGGATGCAAGGAAGCTCAATCCTGCCATGGTATCCTAGTCGAGTGGCCATCAGTGGTTATAAACATTAGTTTATTTAAAATGATAAATAAAGTTCATTTAAATACTTAGCCTAGGAGCAATTGAAAACTGGATTTTAATGTTTCTGTAGACCAATAAATAATAATTGATGCAGGGAGACAGCACTATGTATCCATAAGCTTTCATATATACACATACTTACTGTCATATGAAAGAGACAGTTAGAGGCTCAACTATGTTTGGAAACAATTATTTTAAAATGCAAGTGATATTGTATTTGAAAAATGGCTTGTGCAAAATGAGCTTTCCTTAAAAGAGGAGGGATATTCCATTTCAGTTTCCAGGGATTTAAAGGAACAATGCAACCAGCATTGACGCCCGTTTACTGTAACAATATAAACCATAATACTGTTGGCTTGAATCCATTAATGAATTAATCTCTGTCAGAAGAGTGTCTATAAAGAAGGTTCTTAAAAGACCCCAAAGACATTATAGCACTGATGGTTTACCATTATGTGGTGTAGCAAAGTTTTACTCAACCAGTTCTAAAAGCGCCCATATGGAGCCCATTAAAGCCCTCTCTTTCTTGTGGTGTAATTCTGAATGGCTGTATTATGCTACTTATTTAAAATATGGATTGTAACTTCCACCACCAATTAATAAGAGTTCTACACATTGCATACAATTTATAAGATGCACAGACTCTGTCATCAGCACCTATAAAATAAAACAATGTCAGGAACAGTATTTGTTATAGTTAGCTGAAACATAAGATTAATCTGATGCAAAGCAAGTAAGTTTGACACTAATTAAGCCAGGAGCACACATTTTAGCTGCTGTTAAAATCAATTAAGAAGTGTGTCTTTTATAAATATCCCAAAACTCTGAAAAGTTTGACTGTTTTGATGTAGCCATTCCCATCCTCTGTTCCCCCAGCATAACCATACTCAACCACAATAATCCTAAACCAAGAATTTACATTTAATTCTATACAAAAATATTTTTTAAAAGAATCTGACCCACATATGAAATGAATCAGCTCAGCTGATCACTCTTCCATAATAAAAACTGCCTTCTTCACTATTGCTTCCACAGTCCTACATTCCATCTAGTTATATCACCACAGTCCCTTCCCACTGTCCTCTCTTTTGGACTGACTAATTTCAGAATACAGGGCTCAGCCTTGGACGTGGTTACTGAACTCGATGGAGTTCAGTATGTATTTACATGACTCTTTCCATATATGTTATTTCATGGTCAGGGCCACAAGGAAAAGTCCCAGCAGGGCCCAGATGGGCACTCAAGGTTCGAGTGACTCTTCTGGCAAAGCAAATGCAGCTTTAGGACAGCTTGGTCTCTCTGTAGCCCAACATCCTGCCCACAGGTAATGTGGGCATTAAGATGAGAATGCAGAAGGTGCATTTTGAGCAGAAGACACTCTGAGCAGTCCTCACTGAGCCCATTATCTTGCAAATGGGTTTGGGTTCAGTTGGGCATGAGATGATCACTTGGTGGAAGATTTTGATAATCAAACTTAAAAAGCACCTGCTATGATAAACAAAGCTGCAGCCACATGTAGTGTATGGAAGGTTCCCATTTAAATGATCAGTTTAGCAGACTGTTTTCTGCAGTTTAGCAGTACTACCATATATCTACAGGTTCTTCCTTCCTTCTTTGGTCTTGCTGGCTTTATTCTGAACAAGAAGATATGATCTCATGAACGTACGAAAGGAACTTCAATTTGAAAATCATCTCCTATACTTCATCTCTATCCATAATTATAAATCCTAGAATACTTCCTAGAGTAATCACACAAACAAGAATTAACAATCAAACTATGGCGGACAGCAAATGTTCTCACATGAGTCACTGTCATCTTTATTCTCTTGATTTGCTGGATTCGTTGCAGGGCAATCAAGCTAATTACATGGCTCGCTATAGAACACTAAAATTGTAACACCTGCTCAGATGGGGCTGTTTAGGGAAAAAGACGAATTTTTCATGACTGCTGCAAGTTTCAGACTTGAGCTCAAATGAAAATGTATGTAATGATACTTTTCACATTACAATTTTTCTTCAACGTCTCACATTCTCACATAAAATGCCTTGTTGTTTTTAATAGCTTTTTTAACAAGCTATATTATCTCCCCACCACAATCCTACCTTCAGGCTACTCTCCCAGGTCTTGTAATGCATTTCAGCAGATTTGAGTTCCTCAATTGAATATCTGGAAAATTCCGATAGATCAGATAACATTACAAAAGCAAAAGCAATCTTTCTGCAGTACACAGGGTGCAATTCGTCATTGCTGTTGCATCCCACGCACACATTTAGACCCACACAAAATGAGCACAGAGAAATGCTACCACAAAAGCATTTGCTGTTCTTCTAACCAGTGCAAAAAGCTACACGGTGGACAAGGCACCAAGAGTTGGCCTCTGTGCAGAGCCCTGGGATTACAAGCGAGTAGTTCATAGCATGGGAATCTATAGTCAGATATTTCAGGAGAGGTCTTGGGTGCATCAACAACCTGTTAAAATGATCACTGTCTCGGCACACGGCTGCATCTCTCTCTACTGACAGTTGTTCAAATGGCAAAGCATTTGCAAAAAAAAAAAAGGTTTTTTTTAAAGAAAGACTGGCTTCTGTTCAAAGAAATCAGTGCAACATGGACAACAGGCAGCCAAAGTGTAACAGAAGTCTTTAACAGTAGCGGGGGAAAAAACACGTCTAAACATCTTTTTCCGAGGGATTTTTTTTTATTTTTTTAAAGAACAGCAAGAGGAAAGTCTACCACTGTGACAGATACAGGTACCAGTGCTGCTAGATATTAAGTTTCCAATTATTTGTTATAACACAGCTGAGAGTGATTAGACAGTTTACATATGACTGCTAGGAGCCCGGTGCACATTATGTGGGCCATCAGGTCCTGCAGCCTAAACACAATTCTTGATTTAATGGATAAATGAATTTTGCTAAACCACTTCAAATGCAGGAATGTTGCCGAATCTGCGCGCAGGCTGTTAGCAAAGCCCAGGCAGCCCCTTTCAGAGGAGATCACAGCACACTCTGGTCGGACCTCATAAAAACTGCACCCCTAAATCCCAGGCCAATTAATTAGATGCTGTTTTCTAAGAGTGGTTGTGAACTTCCACATCGACATCTTGATCAGCAGTTTTCTTTCTTTGTATTAAATGATACTTTCTATGAAATTTGTCTGCTTTTCATGAAAAAAAAGTTGTATTTGGGTTTTTCTGTTTGTTAAAACTGGAAAACTCCTTAATTTTCCTTCACCAAACCCATTGGATGCTTTACTTGTTCCCCCAAGTGAGTGTACACTCACATGGTACTGTGGAGGCCTCCTGGTCTCAGTCATTAAGAAAAAAACTGAGATTTAAGTATAAAATAAGGCTGCAATTTTTTTTCTACTGCTTCCTCTATTGCTCAGCTGCTAGAGAAGTGGAATGTAACTTCTTTTTAAGAGGTTCTGATATTTCTGCTATTTCATGTTTTCTTAGTGGGGGGAAAATAGTGCTATGGCAGCAGCACCAGATTTCTGCAGCATCATTCATTACAGAAGCAATAAGGTATTAATTAGGTGCTCCCAAAAGAATCCTCCAACCTCCATTTCTAAAGATGATATCTTTTCATTTACACAAATATGCTGAGAGTTTGTCTATTCTGTAAGGCAACATACTGTAATATCTGCAGGACAGACTATGGGAGACAGAGGAGAACTTAAAAAAATGACAATTTTCAGTAGAAGCCACATGAAACTCGGTGCACACAACTGTTCATTCCTGGAAATACAGACTACCAGAAGATTTGAACCATCACAAATAATGAAAAACTTCCATCGATATTTTGCCTTCTTTGACAAATTTCAAGCAGCAGCCTAGAGCCCTTCATGCAAGGAGTGATTCCAAAGGAAAATACTGCATGGGAAAATGAAAACTGCATTCAAGACACTGGCCTTTACATTTCCTTTCTGCAAGATTTTTCTCACGGTTAATATTATGGGTTACAGATAAATACCCACTAGTTACTCTTAGCTAGGGTACAACTTCCAATTCAGAATCCAATGTTAAAGGAAGCATGATCTGAAAACACATATGTAACTCCACATAAAGTGATAGTCACTTATCTTAGGTGCAAGCAATAGCACTATTAAAAGCAATGCACATGCAAAGCACCAACAAGCCTGGATTTTAAACCAGATTTCTCAATTTTGAGTTAATAAACCAAGCAGAGTATTTCTTTGAATATGTAACCAATTTATCAAAACTGCAGAGGTCACCACGTCAAAGCCACTTGTAGCACATACATGCATTAGTAGGAAGTCATTCTTTCCTATTTCTCAAATGATCTCAGTAACTGGCCCATTAAACTTTTGAAGACTATCCAGTCCCAAATTAAAAGATCATGGTAAAACAGAAGACCTTGTAAATACTCACTGCTTCACTGATTAGAAGTCTTTTTGTTTTTATCTTCACTGTCTGATGCAATCATTCCCAACATGGAGAGGCCTTTCTCTACGGGGAGGCCTCCTGAAGAGCCCTTCACATCTTCTTTAAGTTGTCCTGTTTCTGGTTTCAGTGCTCAGTGCTGAGCTGATGGATAAAGCCATTGGCCCTATCTATTTAAGCCACATCGAGCAAGACGTGATAGGCATCAATGTATAATGTTAAACAGTTGACATTTCTTAAGGGTTTTTTTGCTCCTGACCCCAAAATAAATGAATAGCAGATGAGCCTTGTCAACAATTTGCTAGTTGCTTAGTACATTCTGACTACCATGTTCTAGAATGCACACTATATATCTGGTTGGTATTAAAGAGCATAATGAAGAACATATTTACATCCTGTATTTTCCAATCCTATTCACTATATTACAGGATTAATGGGTCTAAGGCTCATGTCAGGAGCCAAAGTGTTCTAATAAAATATAAAGCAGTTGCTATCTGCTAAGAGGCTGAAAAGAATTCATTTACTGCCAAATCTGAAATAATTCTAACAAGAGTGTTTTTATGAAGTCTCATTCGTGCCCAGAAGATTTTACATGCTAAGACTTGTGCTGACAGGAGGAGTAAATAAAATTCAGAAATTTAAAGGAAATCCTTTTCTCATTTTATTGAGCACTGGTAACAAGCTTGGTTCTGCCCTGGAAACAGCCTATTTTTTAGCTCACCTCAGCTACCTCTAAAGTATCCAAGGCTTCATTATAATCTAAACACACATGCAAAGTACTGTGCAAATCAACAACAGACACAGTCCTGCTAGAACCTATGAAAACGATTCCAAGTCTGTTCACGGATACATCTAATCCAACTGTTGCAGTAATTCACAAATACTTGTGACCCAAGTGTGGTGATGTTCTCATTCTACTCACGAATAAAAGATGTACCATTAGCTTGGCAAGGTCACAATTCTCCTTACAAATTTGTCTCAAGAACCTACAGATCAATTTATATGTCAAAAAGAGTTCTCTGGTTCAAAAGCCAAGGACATGGGTTTGCCCATCATGTGGCTGGCAATTGACACCCATGAAGGAAGCTTCCAAAAAGCATGTTGGATGAAAGGCCCTAAAAGCTGAAAATAATCATCACTAAGGAAGATTACTTCCAAATTATAAATACTAGAACATTAAATAAAACCACATATGTAACAGAATACAAGTAGACACAGATAACTCAGTAGCAGAACTGAACTTATTTCTAAGATATGTGCCCCACTGTAATGCTGTAACTTTTCCAAAATAAAGAAAGGTGGAGGCAGGAGATGGACTGGACACCTTTACTAAGCTCTCACAGGCTGGGAGTCAGGAAACGAGACAGTTCCTCATCACTGCAGTCATCCAGTCTTTTGAAAAGTCTAAGATAGTCATTGCAGAAAATAACTGATAGCTAGAGAACTTTAAAAAAAAAGTCTAAAAATGTAAAATTTAAAAAGATTTCAAAACTTCCTACAATGATTTCTTTCAAAACAACAACAACAAAAGAATCAGTAAAGCTTTTCTCAATAAAGTCAGTTTTTGCAGGTGGGAGGACAAGAAGAAAACGTTACTTCCAACAAAAACAGAGCATAGTTTCAGCAAAAAACTTAGAAAATGACAGATTCACAGACAAGAAAAGTTATAGAAACATGAAAAAAACTGTGAAAGAAATGTGTTAAAATGACACAAAAGTTGCACATGAATGCCTAAACGTGGCATGAAGCCATAAAAAGGGCAGAAGAATCGAGAAGAAAAGAATAGGTGTTTCTAACCACTGATTAGTGAAGAAATACAGTGAAGAAAACAGCCTGATACATTCATATATGGAAATATATGCATATATGCAGCTTTTAAGGGCTACAAGAAGATGTATCAAAAGGAGATCTCAAACTCTGACTATCTTCACCCTGCACAAATATACAGTGAGCTCCAGGAATTCACTTTAATTCAATCACAGCATCACTGTCCTTTACATCCTGAATGTACTTAGCACATTGAAAACATCCACCAAACTTCTGTCATCCTCCTTGTTGTCAACTCAAGGCATCAATTTGAGACATCGCACAATGATGAAGGGCTAGTTTTGACTTAGAAATCTTGAGCTAGAACAGACGAAGCTCATTTGCAGCTAAGATATGTATAGATTTATCTTCTCATCTTGCAAGTATATTATCAGAAAAATGGCATTGAAAGAAGTAGCTTCTGTGTTTCAGATCCACTTAACTCACAATACACTGCCCTGCATCCAGAAAGAATGAACATTAATGGCTTTTTTTTAAAAGGCAAATGGTAATTTCCTGGTGAGAATGAGAATACAAATAATGAATTGTATTTACCTCTGCTACCTTGGTGCTTAGGATTTAGCACATTCCAAGCAGATATTAAAAGCAGATAAGTCTTCAGCAAAGAGCTACTGATTTTTTTGATAATTCTATAGAAATGCAAATATGATCTTAAAAACTGACAAGTCATATCTCCACTTAAAAAGCTAAAAGCCACTTAGCTCGTATTACAAAGATAAGGTCTGTAATGTGAATAACATTCTAGAATTAACGGAAGGACACAGGCAGCTCTGTGGAGGTAAAGACAAATACTCTTGATAAGACAAACATTTCTTCATTTTGAAAATGTCTTAAGTTTTAAAGCTTTTTCCTTTTCCAGAGAAGTTACAGTAAAAAACAGGAAGGTGTTCAACTAATTATCTCCAAATGTAGGCATCTTTGAAACACTTTAAATTTATAATTGAAGTCGGAGATGCCTGGAGCTTCTTGTCATTTTCAAAATCATCACAAAATTATCCCGGTTTTATACAAAATAAAATATCATTTGAGGTTTTTATATCTATAATTGTTCTTGGAGAGATCAGTTCAGTCTAGAGTAAATAGCTACTTGCATTTGAGGAGCTCCATCCTTTGTGCCTGAAAGTTAGTGAAGGATGTCAGGAGAAAAACCGTGTTAAATAATCTTTGTGATATACTGCCCGTAATAAAGAAATTGCAGTGTTTTCTACATAAAATCATAGAATTCTTAAGGTTGGAAGGGACCTCTAGTGATCAACTAGTCTAACTCCCCTGCACACACAAGGTCACCTGGAGCACGTGACACAGGGCTGCGTCCAAGCGAGTTTTGAAGTTCTCCAGAGAAGGAGATTCCACAACCTCTCTACATATCATAGCTATACAGGTCTTGCTGCCTCATCTTAAATAGAGAAGGCAGCAGATGTCACATACATGTAGCAAACATCTTTGAAATCTTTTGGATCACTGTTATGAATGCAGCACTCTTCAGGTAGATGTTAGTCCAGTCAAAGCATAAAACCAGGGAGGCAGGAAACCCATATATGCACTTACTATCCTTCATAAGAACTGCCTACTTCTCTAGAGAGGTCAACACTTCAGAGTCTTTAATTTTTACCAGCCATTTGCATAGGTAAATTGCACCTAATAATTGCAATAAAATAGTACCCCCTGCACTTGAGGAGCTGAGGCAGACATGAAAAGCCAGAACAGTTGACAAACGGAGGAGACTTGCAGTTCCTATTTAAGTTCAAAATCTCGACATTTATTGAGGAGGAGGGTGACAGGGACAAGAAGATCAGGCTCTGAGTCTCATAGCCAGAGCCCCTGTAGTCAGGGGAAGCGGGGGAGAGAGAACTACAGACACATATGGGGAATCCAACGTTGCGGGTGGTGGCTGGAAGGATCTGACATTTAACCACAGCGGCCCGCTCAGCTAGTGAGCAAAGCAGGCACCTTGGATTCAGATTTCACGCTCCTACCACGAAACCGCAGTCCCTGCGGAGCATTTAAAGTAAAGCTGTAAAGAGGAACATCAAAGGGTACAGGCAAAGCTGGAGGATGTACTTGAATGCTATCGAGAAAATGCAACTAACCAGCCTTCTCTCTAGCTAAGCATGCCCAAACAAAAGAAATTATTCCATACGGTAGCACATCTTTACATTGTTACTACATAGGGAGAGTAGAGGGTGTTTTGTGATGTGATTTTCGAGAGGTACTAAACACCCCCAGGCCTCTCTCAACTTACAGAGGTTTCTACATGTATAGGAATAATCCTAAATTCAGAGGAACTGAACAGGAAAAGGTTCTGAGCACTTCCAGAAGAAGTGGCAAACTAGTAGAATAAATGATTTTCAGAAATTGTCAAAAATCAGCCTGTTATTAAGAATAAGGCTGTGTAACTCCTCATAATCAAGACTAGTAGAAAAAAAGCAAGCAATCAAAAAATCCAGAGAGCAGCCCTGCCCCTAACACTCCAGGGGGGCTTCTCCTGAGTTTTAAAGTGTCAATGCACACGATTTCTTGAAGCTCTCCACATCTAAGGGTATCAGCTACACGTGTAGCTGTTTATCAGCTAGAGTGAGGACACTAAGCTCCCAGGGAGGATAAAAGCAGCAGAGTAGATGAAAAAAATGTTAAAACTTCAATAATTAGAAAGGGCAGCTGCAGCTAATAAGGAGAAGGAATGTTAAACTAGGCTTTTTTTTTTCTTTTTTTTTTTTTAAGAAAAAAAAAACCAGCACTTCAGTGCAGCTGAGACACAGAAGCCAAGTAAATCACTGGATTCTTTCACTATATGACTGCTAGTAGAAAACTGTTCATGGAAAAGCTACCACAGCTGATCTGGTAGGAACACAAGCCCTAAATGGAGGTCTTCTTTCAGGTCAAGCTTTGGCAAATTCTAATCCTTCTCAGGTGATGTTACTTGCATTCGACCACATCCAGTTGATCTCCTCAAATATTTCCCTTCCTCTCCTCCTTAAGCCTTCCAGAGTGTGTTTAAGTAGCACAGACTAATGTTATTTTACCCAATGAGCCTCGTATTACAGCAGGCTCAATATGCAGTAGTTCCACTTAGTGGCTGCTTGGAAAGCTATTAAGAGAAAACAATATGAAACCAAGTCTGTCTTCAGATTCAGGTTTTCTAGAGTCACATTTCAATCCCTTTCCAAAAGCTAAAATAACTCTCCATGTATTTATGCCACTGCTAATGTTACAATAACTAAAATAAAAGCTGGAAGCAACTAGACTTTTTTTCCAGAGATCCGATGGAAAGAACTAAAAGGAATGAAAAAATAGATTTGAGTTCTCAAATACAGCACTAGCAAACTGAACTACAGCTTTTAAACAAGGGAAGCACCCGAATTCCAGTGTTTGTGGGACCTGAGCAGGTGCAAGAGTAGCAGTATTTGAAAATACACTCTGCATGAGATCAAGGACCACTTCAGAAGCACAGGCTGCACCTGAAGTTGGTGAGTGTTAAACCAGCCTTAGTCCTGACATACAGAACAATGAAATGAGAATTAGTTCCAGTATCTTCATAATTTCCTTCACAATAAATGGCATTCTGAATTTTCTATTTCTGATATAAATATTTGAAAAGGAAAAAAGTATAAGCAAGGAGCATGGAACCTGTACAATGCAAACTAGCCTGTCAGAGAACCTTATTTTTATAAGTTGGAGTGGTCCTCCTGTATCCCCTGGGCACCAACACCGTCTCTTTCTGCCCATGTGCACATAGGCAGAAGGCAAAGAGGATGCCGGCGGGATTGGCGCTATTTCTGGCTTCTGCTAGAACCGGATCTTGTCAAGGAAAGGGACAAGGCTGGGAGCTCTCGTGTCACCCCCAAACACCAGGGAATTCCTGTGAGTTGATCTCAGTGCTCCCAAAGGTGTTCAGCAATCACAACTGCAGATGTTCTGGCTCATTTGCACTACAGATTTATAAAGAGACCGGTCTCTTCCCACTTCCTCTCCACAGCTGAACACTAAGCAGGCACAAGCAAGTATCCAAAACATTTGAGAAGCACCACTCCAAAACACTGCTGGCTCAAGACGCAGGTAACACAGCATTTTGGGCAGAAGTAGTCAAAACTGAGTGGAACTAGTTTGTCTTGGGGGCATCATGAAGATCTCTGCAGGGGTTGTGGAAATTATGTAAAGCAGAGCTGAGCAGGGCACACAGAGCAGAAATCTGGGAAATCGGGCAGGACAGTCGCTGTTTTGCATGCCAGCTCAGAGGGATCCACTTGAGGACATGGATAAAGCATTTTCCCAATGTGAAGTAGCAGTTGGTGCAAAGACATGCTCTTGACGCAGGGGGCAGCATGAACCAGTGAATGTGGGCAGCGATGGAGAATTGGGATGCTGCAGTTAATACTGCTTCACCCCAAGCTATTAGTCATCGAGCTGCTCTGCCTCTTCTTCCTGCATCCTTTTTGTTAACTTGAACCTTTCAAAAGTATGTATTTCTTACTATCAGACAGCTGTTCAGCAGTAGAGATGCACACAGTATAGCATAGGTGACGTGCACATTCTGTTGAAATAAAAATAAAATTCTGTGAAAGATCCAGTAAATTTGAATCAAGGTAAACGTCACAGTAAACAGTAGTTACTTTAAATGGTACAGAAGTGTTCAGGATTTTTTTAATTTATTTTTCAACTATAGCTAGGAGTGTTTCCTAAAACTTGTTTCCCCTACAAAATAAAGTTTTGAAGGCTGAGTGTGACAGATGTAGTTCAGCAAAGTCTTAGATGGAATAAAAGCTGTAATGGGCACTAATAATTTTGCAATTTCCCTAGCATGACAAGGGACCACGGCCCCCTGCAATCCCAGCATCACTGGGATCACTGCAGTCCAGCAAACTTCAGTATTACTACATTAAATACAAGTCAAAACACTTGTCAAGAAGCACAAGCTCAATTACATAATTTAACTTATTTACTCCCATTTTTTTTCTTTTTTTCATGCTGGAAGTCTGCTAAAGATTTGCTATTTACCATTTCCTCACAAGAGACAGTTTGCAAAGTAGGGGAGAGAAAATTGATTCATTATGGAAAGGACAAGGAACAGGCTTTAGAAATAAAAAGAAATAATGCACTCCTGATAAAGGTATTAAAACATGTAATTCAATGACGCTAGATAAATAAAGCCTTACAAAACAGTCATTGTTCTTGAGTTCCTGGCAGGAGAGAAGCACAAGTTGGAGGCCATTTGTTACAGCCTATACAAGAGGTCTGAGACAGCCAAAATGACCAAGCAAAGGACATCTCTGCTATGGGAGGAAGCCCAGGGCAGCCTCAGTTGATACACTTAAATACTACCTCGACTCAGAAAATGGTAAAGCAAAGGGGATGATAAGCCTATGTGGGTGTCTCAACTACATGTTTGTCAATACAGAAAAGTCAATCAATAGTTTTATAATGAAAACTTATCTACCAGAAATTTAGTATTTCACAAAGATGAGAAGCCTGAGAGGGGTTCTGATTAATATGTGTAAGCATATGAAGGAGGAATGTAGGGAGGAAGGGGCCAAGCTCTTCTCAGTGGCGGCCAGTGACAGGACAAGGGGAAATGGGTATAAGTTGAAACACAGGACATTCCATCCCCAGATGAGGAAGAACTTCTTTCCTGGGAGGGTGACAGAGCCCTGGATCAGGCTGCCCAGAGAGGTTGTGGAGTCTCCTTCAAAACCCGCCTGGATGCCACCCTATGCCGCACGCTCTAGGTGTCCCTTCTGGAGCAGGGGAGTTGGACTAGATGATCTCTAGATGTCACTTCCAATCTTAACCATTCTGTGATTCTGTGAAGATATGAGAGCAAATCTTTAATATCTTTCCTTGTTGAAAATGAGTGGCTTTGTAGGCGTTTGTAAGGGTTTCCAACCTGCCTGATGAGCGCTAGGACAGGCTGGCTGCTCTCAGCACTACCCTCCACACGCACGTTCGTCTGCGTGTGCACAGCAGCCATGAGTCTGATGTGGCCAGAGTCGGGGAGTGAGTATTTCAAAGGTGGCAACCACACAGATAAGAAGACCATACATACTGGAGCATATAGCTTTCTGTGTAAAGTGTTGCAGCCAGCATTTGTCACCTCTACATAGAGCTACACCTCTACATTTTTTTTTTCTAGTAAGAAGGAAAACTCTTTATTATTCTCCAAAACATTATAAAAGTTTCAGAGAGATATATATGAGACTTGTATTCTCTAGAGCATACACTCCGGGTAATTTTTAGTTTTATGTTTTAAAACTCTTAGAAATCAAAATTTACTTTTTCAAGCAGAATTCATATTGGAAGGGTTTCCATCACATTTTGAATCTGTGTTAACTTTACATAAGATTTGTTGTTATCCTCCTCAAATAGTGTTCATAATTTGGTTAAAAGTGTGCTTATTCTGACTGTAACTACAGAACCGAATGTGTCTTAAAGATGTTAGTTGTAAATAATTACACTTTCCTCATTGCAGTCATATGAAGACCATCCCATCAAAACAGAGGAATAAGAGAGCCCAGCATAAATTCCATTCCCGTGTAAAACGGCAAAGTCCCAAGGCTACCCACCACTTCAGTGGCTGTGCTGAAATTGGTATGTCAAGAAGAAATGCACAACTGATAGGTATTTCCGGACACCAAGACTGGCAAACTGCCTAATATCAGATGTCTCTGAGTTTCTCCTAATGGATGAAGCAGAGATCATGAATATTTTTAATAGTGCAGGCTACAGCTCGACAGGTTGAATCTTAAAAGTCTCCCCTTGCTTTGCAGTCACATAAGCCACAAGGCTGAAAACACCAGCCCCTTCTCTGCTTTCCTATAGGAAGTCATCTCTTGCTGCCTCATACTACAGTTTTATTCCCTGGTTTATGCTCTTTCAATCCCTCCAGTTTATACACAAAAATGAATAAACAAGAGGAAAGCCCAGGAAATTTAATCACCAGGTTTTCTCTTGCTATCACCCAAAGAGAAATTTGAAGTAACTCTGTGTTTAAACAATGTTATCCCATCAAAATAAACTAAGATTAAAGCAGAGCTACATCAATTCCATACAGGGCTGCACTGCGAGCACTTAAGTGCTAACATAAGGACATGGTGCCATGTGCTGCACATGGCCAGGACAGGGGCACCTGATCCTCAGAGTGCAGTGCGACAGGCTCTATGTCGGATGAGACTCTGCAGTCTGTGACACCCCAATGAGTTACATGAGTTGCAGTGTTGGCTCCATTCAACATTTAATACATCTACTTTCACATCAATTAAGTGTCTTTAAATACAACATTTTTAATCATCTGCCCATTGCAGAAAACTACACCAGAAAGACAAAATATCAGTTGGTTTCATCTTGGACACTTGCTGCTCTGATACTTGACAAACTGTTGCGCTGTTCTCTAGAGGGCTTTTTGGAGAGGAGCAATAAACACTGCGGAGAACAGCATCTTGCTCATTTCTGCTTTATTTCTCCTAAGGTTTGACAAGTAGTATTGGAAATAGGCAGGATCTCACAAGAGCAAGTGCTGGACCAGTCATATGCAGAGAAACACAATTGTATCATCTTCTGCAGGCAAGCTAAAAAGTTATTTTCCTCCTCATAGATACATGACATTCAATAAACGTAAGTTTAAACCATGGTCAAATAGCTGTTACGCACAGAGATGGCTTAATAAAGCCATGATGTAGACTTTACAATCATGTAACCCAACATCTGCATCAACCCATGTGCGCTCAGGAGCACGAGCCACTTCACACTTGGCCTTCTCAGATGCACTGCTGGACACCAAATACCAAGCAGCCATATGACAACCCTGCTCCCACACCACACACAAACTTGGAAGGAGATTTAACAAGTTTTAAACTCAATATCACTGCCTGAGAAAGTGATGGGCTTTCTCTGCATGCACAAAGAAGATTTGCAGCCCCCTCTGATGCTCATCCCAGGGCCTATTTCAGCACACTTTAAGTGCCAACTATAAGGATATGCAAATCTGAGCTACACTTCATTATAGTTAAAAGGAACTTAAACATCTTTATTAATAGAGTTGGGTCTGCTTTGCACAATCACATGCAGGCATTTACCACAGGGTGAGTTAAACTGGAGCTGCAGCTCCAAGGAAGGCCTGCACTGAGTTAGCTCAAACTCCTGGTAGAAGCAGTGAGAAAAAGAAAATAACAGCAAAACCTCTAGCGAAAAAACACTGACTGTTTCTTTAAGCCTTGAATTTTAATAGGGAAAAAACATTCACCTTTCAAAAATAGCATTTTTCCAGTAAAATTAACTTCTGTTGACAGCACTGTGATAACACACCTTATCACACGCTGTAATTATGCTGGCCTGTATACGCACGTTGCATATGATACATCAAAGAGTGAAACCACCATCTTCCTGTTAGCATCTTAGTTTTCCTGTACTAATGTGCATCCTCACTTTCAGGGTCAGGTGCGTGCTTTGATTAATCTGGCAAAAGATTTCAGCTAAACCTTGGAAAACACCCACACACACAAAAGTGAAAAAACATAATTAAGCCAAGTTTGTCAAGCAGAAAAATGCAAGTCCTCTGCTGCAGTAAAGAGAACTTACTGTTAAATCCTTCCTATAAGTTTTAATACATAGGACTTGCTCTGGGGTATTGGACCTGCTCTACAACTGGTGCCCTAGAGGATCACACAATTCCTGTGCCCATTTGCTGGAGACAGGAGGACGAGTGTTTGCAACACCTGCCAGATCGTGGTACAAACCTCCTCAGAGCACTGAATCGAAGCCTATGGGACAAGCAGATAAACTTCGCTGGCAATCTCAGGCTGAATCCCCCTCTTGGCATTCTTAGCACCCCTTCCACAGGTCTCCACAACCTGCCTTGCACCAACATTCTCAACAAGACTTTGCTGTGAGTTACGTTGTCACTCATTCATTCATCCTTTCTCTCAGATAGCTAAGTAACATACTGAAAACATTTCAGCAAAAACCCCAGGATGAAAACTATTCCCATCATTTCCTTGCCATCTTTCTATTAGTAGATGAAAGTCTTCGCTTTTAGCCCATAGTAGCTCGGTATTTTTGAAGTACTTCTTCAGGAAGCAAGTCTAAAGATCTTGGGAAATAAAAGTTTATGATCTGAACAGATAATTTTTCATCCATATTTGTCACGATAGAGTCTCGGAAGAAATTTGTGAAAACTCTCTCCAGTGGCTTTAATAGGTTTTCTGGATTGCAAATTACATGCATATTAATACAATTCTGTATGACTAGCATCAAACATTTTTCATAGTATGGAAAAATAAACCCTACACTCAAATTCTCCACTCAGATTTTAAAGTTTGGTGACCAATTTGCTTTCTTCTTTGCCTATGGCATTAAAGAAAAATCAAGCCTTAGCTTTAATGCTGCTGTTATTAGCTTAGCAATTCCATATTTGAGGTTTCTTTCTAACTCTTGAAAGGAGTCTTCCCTACAGCGACATACATTTCATTTCAAGTTGTGACTTCTGCTGGCACCTTAGTTCAAGACTTTGCTGGGCACTACAGCATAATCAGCCAAAATTTTCAAGTCCTGATTTTTTAATAGTTTCAGTGTTAGAATCTTCTTACTGTTACAATATGATGCAGATATTAATCTGCAGTTTTACAACTGTCCTAGTTAGTAGGAGGTTGAGGAACAGAGCTATCCTCCACTACTTTACTATGGATTATAATTAGTTGGGAAGTTATTCAAGAAAGTGCAGCTTGTTTTGGTTCTTCCATAAATTTTGTTACAAGCCTTTAATGTAGCATCCATATTCTACCATGCAGCTTTCTCATAAGCTTTTACACTTAAACACACAGACAAAAAATTTACCTTCCTCCAAATGTAAGACATGGTTCAGCGGGAGGCTGAAATTTCTAGTTCAAAGAGACAAGGAGAATAAAACCCATGTTTAGATATTGTTAGACAAGTCTGCCATCATATGACATGTCAATATCCACTGGGCGTTTCAGTCTGTCTGTTTTGCTTGAAGGGAGAGGTAGCCTATAGATTGGAGTTAGCACAGTACTTGAGAAAACAGATGTGGATTGATGTGGTCAAGTGTTTCCAACACAGATCTCTTTTACCTAAGGTAGCACAAGAGAAAAAAGGTCCAAGATTATCCTCTTCTCCTGCAAGCAGCTATTTAGGAAAGCTAACCACAGTCCCCAATATCCAACCATATCTTCTTCAAGTTGAAAACTTACATAGCAGATTCCTACACTAAAACCAGTTTATGGTCAAGGCGATATTATATCATCTTATACTAACATGATGCAGATTAAATTACCAAAATCTTGATTCTATCTTAATGTTTCGCTATCTATGCATGTACTCATATAAATCCCGCACACAGAGCCACAGTGACACCTGGGGAATTCCCATTCCTGGAGACTCTCCGCATTGCCACCTCTGGACATGCTGCCCTCGTTGCTATTGCTGTTCACTCCCTGCCAGAGGGAGCCCCTTTCCGCACATACACCTGCACAGAGTGAGGACATCCCAGAAGGGAGTCTGTAACATTATCCTTATCATGCTGTTCTCCCCAAAGACAATTCTTTGAGTTCTTCATGGACAGAGATGTCTTCTGATCTCCCAACGTGAATGTGTCCTGTTCAGCATCTCCTCAGCATGTGAGCAGATATCTCATTATCCTGAGGCAGGAGGCACTAGAACCCTCTGGGCTACAAGGAAGTCTCCCTGTCAATGCATGCACATATATATTCCTATTACTACATTGATTTCAGATTCTCATTAGGAAAATTGTCATCCCTTCTCAAAGACATAGAAAACACACAGGTGTCTCATATGCCCAGTGATATTCAGGGAAATACTAAGACATGAAGCTGTTTTTCTTACACTGACTGCTAAAAAGAAAAAAAAAATCCAAAGAACAAGAAAAAAAAAACAGACAAGTAAGCAAGTAAAAGAATAGGTGTACAAGAGAACTGAAAAATCAAGTTATACAATTAATAAAGGGAGAGGAGCTGCTTGGATATTAGGCTAAGATAGTTGTGCGATAAGTCTATGATCCTTACATTGAGTAACTCCAAAATATGTTTTAGAAAAGTTTTTAAAGGAAAGGCAAGGAATCATGACTATCTTCCTAGCAATCTACAGCTTTGGAAGTCCTGGACAGCTTCAGGGGAAGGAAGGGAAAACAGTATTTCAATAAGCTGCAAGAGAAACCAGGCTGCAGAAGAACTAAGCAGCAAAAGACTCTAACAGCAGCAGAGTTAGCAGAAGACAGCAGATAGGGTGATCATGAATGTAAAGATTATTTTTTAAAGCAGACTGACCAATAGAACAAAGTCTGTGCCAGGCAGGTACCACATTCTAAGCCCCATTTTTTCATTCCGCTGTCCTTACAAAGTTGAATGCCTTGGATTGGGAGAGAGTTAAAGGCAGAAGTGGGTAAAGCAATCTGGAAACTTCCTCCCAGACTGTCTAAACTCTTGTTTACTCATATATGCTACACCAGCTACAAATTTGCAAACACTCCGGCACGGGAATACATAAAGTTTACTGTACACAGCTTGGCAGTGTTAAAAAAAACCTCCACATATGATATATTTGCCTGTAATTCCAGACTGAATGCAATTGATTTCTACTGCACAGGAGACTCCACCTATGCCAAAAATTTTATTTCATTAAGAAAATGATATTATGGAGCATCTGAGCTCATGTAACAGACAAAACAGAATGCCAGAGAAATTTTAACTGCCAGTACCCCACAGTGAATGGCTGATTATTTGCAGATGGGATATGGAAAAATTGTGAAATTATTGGAATTTTGGGTCCTGAACGAGAGCATTACTTCAGCCTGCATGTGTCATGGCAAATGTCTATTATAACTTTGAATGCATTCTCAGATTTTTCCTTTAGTGCTTAAAACTAGCTATCGCTTCTTTAAGCTTATTAATTGGGAAAAACAAAACAAAACAAAAACCCCATTGCATTCTTCAAAGCACAAAAAAAAACCCTTAGGTGACAGAACAAAATAGCACCACTAAGTCAAGTGTCAATACCGAGGTTGTTTATCCAATAGCTAAAGTGAAAACTAGTTGGAATCACTCTCCTCTGCCAAGGCCCGTTGTTCGGCAAGCCCCGCGCCCGGCCCAGGGTCAGTGTGAGGGGCAGAGATCAGTTGAAAGCAGTTTCGGCTTCCGCGGGACGCTGCGCGGAGCCGCTGCCCTCCCGCGGGGCGCGGGCTGCGCTCCCGGCGGCTCCGCGCTCAGCGCGGGACGCGGCGCCGCCTTTGTGGGCGCCGCGCGGGGCTGCCCCGGCCGCCCCGTG
>JAUBOD010000048.1:145858-185292 GCA_032353885.1 Nothura maculosa | reverse complement strand
TCATATTATACAAAATGACTGTTCTTCTTCATTTGCATGATGGAACCAACACCTACATCTCTGGAGGTTTTCTAAGCACCAGAATAAAGAGTAATTAATAGAGTGAGGCCAGTGGCAGATCTGCTATGCCACTGTGCATGAAGTAAATCAAGATTTGCTAAACTAGAAAGAAGGAGCAAAATGGAATTCACAGTCAAGGAAAGAGGCATTCTTGGGTTTTTAGTTTCTGTTCCCAGAAAGATATATATGTATATTCATAATTTACTATATAAAATATAAGATGTGTCAAGCTACAGAAGTATTTCGGAGTGGAAGACTCAAAACCCACAATTATCCATTCCCTTTGGGACACTGACCACAAATACACCCTATATGTGATCAAATGCTAAAGTATCTGTGAGTGAAGGGGGGAATGCATCGTTTGCTAGTTTTCAGTCAGGAAAGTGCTTGGCCACCTGCACAGAAGAGCAAGGAGATGGGAATATGAACACTGAGGGTAAGGAGAAATTTGAGTGCCCGACTCTCACTCTCTGACCAAGTGATCTAAACTGCAGACTGCCTTGAAGAAGAAAGACATGAGCTTGCCCTGAAATAAAATTGTGGATTTTGTTTGGCTCTGTGGAATAAAGCTTGCAGGTGAAGAGATGACACATGGCAACTCCAGTTTTCCAAGCCTTTAGCTAGTTGAAGCAATACATCCCTTATGCTTATGCAGACACTGTGCTGCCTTTCACAGTTGGTATCTTGCCTAGCTCCTAATACATTTAATCTCAAAGACATTCACAGGCACATCTCAGCAGCTAGCTAGCAGTTCACAAACCAAATCACAGAATGACTGAGGTTAGAAGGGACCCCTACAAATCACAGAATCACAGAATCACAGAATCTTCAAGGTTAGAAGGGACCTCTAGGGATCATCTAGTCCAACTTCCTACTCCAGCAGGCACACCCAGACCATGGCGCACAGGGCGACATCCAGATAGATTTGGAGACCTCCAGAGAAGGAGACTCCACAACCTCCCTGGGCAGCCTGTTTCAGGGCTCTGTCACTCTCACAGGATAGAAGTTCTTCCTCACCTTGAGATGGAACTTCCTGTGTTTTGACTTACACCTATTGCCCCTTGTCCTGTCACGGGTCACGGGTCATTGCCCTGAGAAGAGTTTGGCTCCCTCCTCCCTACATTTTCCTCTCAGGTACATATTAATCACATCCTCTCTTAAACTTCTCCAGGCTGAACAGGCCCAGCTCTCGCAGCCTGTCCTCATAAGCTAGATGGTCATCTTATCTTGGTTGCCCTCCGCTGGATCCTCTCTAGAAGCAAAACGTCCCTCTTATACTGGGGAGCCCAGAACTGCCCCAATACTCCACGTGTGGCCTCACCAGGGCTGAGTAGGGGGGCAGGATCCTCTCCTTTGACCTGCTGGCAACACTCCTCCTGATGCAGGCCAGGATCCCATTGGCCTCTTGGCCACGAGGGCACTGCTGCCTCATGGTTAACTTGTTGTCAACCAAGACTCCCAGGTCCCTCTTCACAGAGCTGCTCTCCAGCAGGTTGATCTGTACTGGTGCCTGGGGTTATTCCTCCCCAGGTGCAGGACCCTGCACTTGTCCTTATTGAACCCCATGAGGTTCCTCTCTGCCTAACTCTCCAGCCTGTCCAGGTCCCTCTGGATGGCAGCACAGCACTCTGGAGTGTCGGCTACTCCACTCAGCTTGGTGTCATCTGCAAACTTGCTCAGGGTGCACTCCGTGCCCTCGTCCAAGTCATCGATGAACAAGTTGAACAACACTGAGCCCTGTACTGATCCATGGGCAACACCAAAGCAGGGCAAGCTTTTGCTCTGAGAGAAAAGCAAAGGTCTCTGGTTAGCTCCGTCTCTCTTACCATTTTGTGGCTTTTAAAAAATGTCCTTCACAATTTAAGAATGAAGAAATGGACCAAAAGAGAGCTAGGACTAAGAGGGCCTGTTGAATCTCACTCACTCATTTGCTCTGACACATCTCAGGCAGACCTCATGTTGCACACTGTAACACCCCAGGGCTTCGAAATCACCTCGTCATCCAAAAAAAAGGAAGTTCAAATCAATATGTTTTGTGTTGGTATCTGCTACTCTGATTATCATTTGATACAGTGATCTGGCGAACAACTGCTTGCTGATTCAGCCAAGAAGTCTGCTGTCCTGTAAAATGTTAGGGAAATGTTGTCCTGCTACTTCAGGTTAAAAATCACATAAATCACCACAGATGTCTTACCAGAGGTTTGATACTTAAATTATGATCGTCTGTTGGGAAAGGAGGGAGAATAAAATGCAGGGAACAATGAATAAAACCAGTCTAGCTACATGTGCTCCTCCATGTCCTTCCTTTTGCAATAAGAAAAGTTTACTGTGTCTGTGCCTGCCTTTGCTGTTGCAGGATTGCTACCACATACCAGGGGTTAAACAGCCTGAAACAAAAGGCAGGGAGCATAGAGGAGGCCTAGAACCACGTTGATTGGGTCACTATGTATAGATAGTGTTAAGAAAATCTATCTTGCTCACTATTTTGTCCAAACTCTGTGACTCTAAGCTGAGAATTACTCTAAAACTGTGCAAATAGTACTGTCTAAAGGGAGGAGCACAGAGCAGTATCTATAACCCAGCAGTTGGCAGTGAATCTCTTAAGATGTCCCAAACAAAGGAAAAACAACTCACAGCTGTAAAATCAGCCATAACAAGAGAAGGATAGAGAAAGAGGAAAGACGGAAAGTGGGAAAAATGTTAACCACTTACTTATAAGGTAGGAAGGCAACAAATCATCTTTCTTACCTTTACCTTATTTACCTTATTACCTTTCTTACCATTACCTTTTAAGGTAAATGGTAGTGAGAGATTTGTGATATGAAAGTTTGCTGGCATGACTTTGAGCATCCTTCCCCATGCCAATGGCCTTTTTGCTCCGATAGGTCATTTTTATCTGATTCTTCCCTCATGAAAGATGCAAACTGTCTTCAAATAATAATGATTGCTCCAGAATCTTCTCCACTCATGTAAATGTGCAGGATACAATCCAGATCTTCAGATCAGGAGCAGGACCCTCTTTGTCTAGAGGACTCATTAGTGTCCTTAACCTTTCTTCTTGTTCCTCATCAGAACCTTGGCCTTGCTGTAGCCTTGAGCTTGCCATATTCATATTGCAGTCACCTGGGAAGGGCTCAATCTAGTTTGGATGTTTCCAGTCATGTGTGAGTGGTTTTTATTAGTGTAGATCTTGGATCTCTGTGTCTCCCAAGCCAACATGGCAGCGTATTGTATCAGCCTTGGAAAACACTGTCCTAGTGGCCCTAGGCTGAGGCCTGACTTGAGCTCTTGCATAGCTGCATAGCTCTGTCATATTTTGTGTTGAGTATGAGTGATTTGCATTGTTTGGTATGGGCACATTTGCATTTGGCTGGATGTTGAGCAGAAGAAATTATGAAGAGAAGTTCTTTGCTGGCCCAGAAGGTCCAGTGAGATGGGAAAGGCATAGGCCTGAATCTGCATGGAAAGGCTGAGAACTGAATGTCTAAGACAAGTTATGAAAAATCTAGTCACGCAAGCTGGTCAAAAGCATCACGAACATAGAATGCTAGATCTAGTAGAACAGATAACACATCCAAGTTATGTGACAAATAATATTTTTACATGTAACCTGATTGATAGAGTCTGTTTACACTGTGTTGGAAATTTGGCTAAAGTAGATGCAACATTTTTAACTGAACCTCATATTGTCTCCAACTGTTTTTGCTCTTGTATTTGGCTATACTGCAATACTTATAGTATTGGATGAGAAGCTTGTTTATTTATTTATTTGATTTGCTCTTGCAGTCTTCCAAAAAGTGGAGAGTTTTCATAAAAGCAGATACTTCCATAATGGAGAAAATATGCTCTGGCGACTAAGGAAAGTATTTTTTAGAAAAATATGTCTGTCATATATGTCCAGTATGATTCAGTGGACTTAGAAAAACAAATAGGCCAGCATAGTAGGCTGGACTCCACAGGCGCAACTAGTGAAGGGCTGTGCTGTTAACGAATTCATAGAGAGCTTGGCCTGCATACACAAGCTTGGGAATGTAGCCGTGTAGGTGACTCAGAAGTCTCAAACGTTAGACTGCAGTTTAAAAGGAATCCCAGTTATTAATTTTGAATTTAGGAACCTGAAGGTGAAAGGAGGATTTTCTATCACTATTTCTTCTTGTGGGGTTGCATAGGGATGTTAAAGGTGACAAATATTATAACAACTGTCAAAAATCCCAGGTTATTGTGATTTTGTTGACTAGCAGAAGGAGTACGGTTAGATGTGGGCTGTTCTTACATATTTCTGCATCTCAAACTAACTGCATGACTTGGTGAGTTAACTGACATGTTTCTTTCTTCTGGAATCTTTATCAACACAGTTGTAGATGGAAAAATATCAAAAATGAGGAAAATGCTACAGTCCAAGTCTTAAAGAATTGAGTTAATGTAGTAAAACCTCCCATATACGTGATACTAGACATAAAAGTACAGTCAGCTATACTGTTAACTTGAACACAGGACAGAAAAATGTTAAGAATGTCCAATGTGGTGAGGACAATATTGCAGCAGCAGCCTTGACACGTCCTGACTTTCTGATGCTCATGGGGCAATAAAAACATTGCTCTCGTTTTGGGGACTGAGCTGGGTATTTTTTAACACCCCTAAAACCTTCACTGCAAGTGAGGTTGCAGTTGAAATGCAGCAGGCACACTCTCCCTATCATAACTCTATTTAGGCTGGATAAATACAGTAGGGAAGATGCAATTGCATGGGCAAACCAACCTACTGAGGACACCAAGACTTGGTTTCTTCATGTGTGCTAATTCTTGTAGTGCAGCATCCTCACTGGCATGGGCAGCTAGATCAGGTGGATCCTACGCCAAGGTCAGACCTCTATACATTTTGTGGAGTGGTAGGATCTAGCTTCCAAGCACTGTTCACATGGAGCTATGTACTCAAATTATTTACTGGCAGATGAGGCAGATCTAAAGAAGAGTCACAAGGTTTCTGCCTGCCATAGTCTGGCAGATGCATCTAAAGAGTCTTGTGGAATGATCCCAAAAGGCAAAGCAATGGGTGGAACCTGACAACAAATGTAACAGCTACAGTTTTTAGCTTAATAGACCAGGTCTTTCAACAGTATCAAGACACACAAGCCACCTACAGTGCTTTGGACAACTAAACTCTGTAATTATTTTTATTACCATTTTAGACCAATCTAGCAATAATAAACTGATTCTTAAGGTTTCTGGCAGGCTGTCCCAGTATGAGAAGCATTCTCTCCCTCATTTAAACTAATGATTTTTCAGCCAGACTACTCATCTAGCTCTTGGGGGTTTGGACTGCAGTGACTTCTTGCTCTCAGCCATCCCCACATCACATTATTTATTTGTGGCATTAAGAGCTTCTGTGTAAATTCCAGTTTGGAGTCTTTGTTAGATTGATAGCAAGAGCTATATTGTGCCCATTGCCCCAATAGCAAGGCTGCTTCAGTGTCACTTAGTAAATCACAGTTTCAAGCACAAGAGAAAAAATCTAAGTATGTTGGAAATTTAAAATTGGATCTTTTCTGTTGTTCTTCTCTCGTCACAAATAAACCAAAAAGAAAAGAAAGAAGCCTGTGGTACTAGAAGTCTCTGGATTGTTATAACTACTAACCAAAACCTCCGATAGCTGCCAAAGTGATTACTTTCCTCGGGCTTATTATTGTATTTCTGTTTCTCTCATTTAACTCCTCTATAGTAACATTTCCATGCAAACAACACAATGTGACTAAAATGTCTTGCCTTCCATTAAAGTGAGAACAGAATTGCTTGAGGACACTGTGTATCTCTTTTCCTTGCTATGTGCGCAGCTCTGCAAAACCAGAACTGTTTCCTCCTGGCAGACTGGAGGGATCGTAATGAACCATGGCACAAAAAGCACAGATGAAGTTAAGAGACAAATACCAGAGCCTGTCACCTCTTTCCTGACACACAGAGCTTAGTCCAGCTCTTACCTCCTTGCTATTACCACTTACCAAAGCCAACAAACACTTTGAAGCTGCATTCCAGAAAGCATAACCAGCTAAATAGACTCTCACATGGACACAAATTCAACACTTCTCATATTCATGGGTATCACCATTTTTTGCTTTGTTCATATCCCCACTCTAATTCCCCCTAACTTTGCCTCATGCTTTTTATTTTGTCTTGTGTAACGGATTCTTTCATCTCTTTTGTCATAATGGACATTATGTTGTTTCACACTGCCCTTGTCAAGTCCTTCACCAGGCTTCTCCTTCCCTTTCCATATCCTGCTTCTTCAGCCATCTCCTTCAAACATTGTTCCATCGTGAGGGGCTTCCTCTGCAACGTTCCTCAGTGCCCTTTATCTTTACTACCTTGCATTTCTACACCAGAAATACCTCAGTGCAAGAATTATAGAACTGAAAAACTTGCTATGGGGCAAATAGTGCACCTCTCACTCCTGGGGCTGTGGGACCAATGATTTTGAACTAATGCAACTTGTCCAAGTACGTGGATACTCATTATTAAATATATGAATTTTGCCAGTTGATGGATATCTCTTTATTTCCTGCTTTTCTTATTTACTGAAAATGAACACAGTGGGATACTGAAATATGAGAGTTTGAAAACATACACAATGAGTATGTCCTTCTGTCTCCTTTTGCATATATGTTAACCAAAGCCCCTCTGAGTTTAACTCTATCGTAAAGCACGTATATAGTAGCCCATTAAAAATGTTAATTAATTAATTTTTTTTCCCCAGTAATTTGTATTTGTAGTATTTTATCAACCATAGCTTTCAGTTCTCCTGACTTCTAATGGGTCTTTGGGGGGATTTTTCTTTTTCCTGAGCTGGTTTTGGTGGTGAGTGGGAGTGAAGAAAGAAATCCAATAAGCCTGAAGGCAATTGCTCTACTGGCAGTGTGCTTTGCTTTTCATTTTCAATTTGCATGAGGGCCCTCCAAGTAATACAAGCTCTCCTTTTTTTACAGAATTGACAGATAAATTACATAACAAGATACATTTTACATGATAGTTTTTCTTTCAGGGGGAGTGGATGAGCACTAAGTGAAGTGAAAATTGAAAGCTTATTTGGTTATCAGGGGTGTTCCTTGATCATAGTATTAAATCAAACACCTTTTTAGATGTTCCCTTTTTACAAAAAGCACTTTACAAAAAGCACTTTGCAAAAGATAGCCAAGATTTAAAATGACATGGCTCTCTAGATTTGATTCCTTAATCTATAGTTGGACATCCCAATAACTATAGTTTGACCTCCCATAAATCCAATTACGTTTGGCAAAGGGAACTCCAAATGACATAGCTTTCAAAATGGAAACTATGGGTTCTAGGGTTTGAACACACTGGTTGAATTTGGACTAGAAACCAACACGTAACTGTGTTAAAAGGCAGAATGGATTGGGGTCCTTGTAGCTTCTAGCTTACTTTCAAACTCCTGTAGCCGCATAGAAGTTCTCTGATATTTCCCATTCTTAGTAACAAACCAGTAAAGCAACATATTGGATCACGTTCTTTCTACTGATTTCCAAGAAATATTTTCAAAATTTGGGAGGCTGTCTTACTTCGGAGATTTTAACCTTTATCAGGGAGAACTTTTAAGGCAGTATGAAGTGATAATCAAAGAAGAGAAATTGCTTGGAAGAAGTAAATATTCCCAACATAGGCATAAAGAAATATCTCCTTTCTAGATTGTTGTCTTGAATAGCTGCTTTCACATGCTAACAATAAACTCTGAAACATGCTTAGACTTTTCTGTTCTTGGTACTAGAATTTCCTATCACAGACAGCCAAGCATATGCTGGTCCTGTAATTAGTTCTGAGGAAACAAGCTCACCACAATCAAATTCATGGAAGTTCTTTATTACTACTATTCCTTGAGCTATGGAATAGGTTGTGTCACCTGTATCATCAAGAATGCCCTGGCCAGAAACAGACAGTCTATTTATGAAGATGTGCATGGAAGTGACTCAAGGAAGATGCTGAGATGTAGCTTAATGCCTTGCCTAGGATGCTGAGACAGCATTTACTTAATCAGTCAATTACAACTTTTGACAATATTTGCTCTTTGCAAAGCATTAATCATTCTTAGACGCAACAAAAATATTCACCAGGAAGTTTGTGGGTTTGAGTTTTCATATATTTAAATTAATTTATTCAATCCGAATTGTATTATACAGGTAAAGAAGGAAGTCATTTTATAGCTGGTCATCTTGGTCTTCAGCTACAGTAATGAATTAGTTTCACAGCTCCGCCCCTGTTATCTATTCTTATCATTTCTAGGGATACTGAATTCGTGAATCCATCTACATGGAGCTCTTGTGCACATCCCAGACAATTTGCTGCAAGTCTGTAATTTCTGCAATAGCTACTTAGCTGATACACATAATTGTAGATTTTTTTTTGTCATTATTAGTTTTTGGGTTTTTTTTTTTTAACCATTTGGGAGCTTTTAATAGCACTGCAATTGAACCTGTGTTGGGTCATCCTATCATTGCCATTAAAGACTGAGATTGTTCATACACCACAGACACTTGCTGAAGGCCACCAGCATCATCACATCACCTCATCACATTAAATTCAGACTGAGGCAGTCAGGCTCGATCAAAATGTCAGAAGATGCAGTATCTCTAGGAGATAATTCTTACTTATCCCTTAAAAGAAAAAGATGGTTCTGAGAAACCTCCCTAACATGCTGGCAGCAAATGTTCCTCAACAACTACCAGGAACTTGGCAAAGACATTTCCATCATCCATGAGAGAAAGCAATCAGTCTCCACATGGATTTAAAGCATTTAGATTTGTTAATTTGCTGCTTTTCCAGTGAGATATTCAAGAACATTCAAGATAAAAGTTTCACGGTTTATTTGTGACTTTGCAAGGTTATTTTTTACCATTTGTATTGTATGCATAGGGTAAGAGCTCTCTCAGCAGGCCCCATCTCCCTCTAGGCAGTGCTTGAAACTGTTTTCTCCAGTGTCCTAGAATCAGCTACACACAATAAGCTAAAATAGTCCCTGTTTCCTTGTGTGGGAATTCCAGCAATTGGGAATTGCTGGGATCAGGCACGAGCAGTGCGCCTGATGATTCTGTACTTGGGTGATTTTGTCTGTACCTTTACTTAACGTACAGTTCAAAGGCATATGACTTTGCTTTTCCCTTGGATATTCAATGTTTCCATAATTAACTTGCACCTAATTGTAGTGAAGGAGCATAACTCAGGTCCGCAGTGGCTTTTGTAGGTTTACTGCACAAATGCAGTCAGAAAAAAATCAAGAACTGAGAAGAAATTGAGTGAAACTAGCACAAAGTTTACCAGGAAAATTGATTAGGAGATGCTTTGCATATGCTATAGCACACCTCTCCTGGGAAGAGACATTCTAGTATCTCTAGAACTCTGATTTTATATATTACAAGTATTTAAAGACAGAGAGCTACAATCCTTAGTTTTTGTAAATGAGGGAGAATTATTTGGACCAGAGAGCATTTTAACTGCTCAACAATTTTTTTTCTGGAAAATCAACTTTGTTTTAAACAAATCCTTATGTGAGGGGAAAAACAAACACCTCCATCTTTTTTTCTTTTATACTTATACTCTGCCACTCTTCCTTCTTATCCCTGAAGGTAAAGGCTGCCTTAAAATGCTGTTGTTCACCACCCTTTGTGAGTGGTCACTATGAATGTTTCTGTGAAAGCCAAGCCAGAGACACGGACACAAACTCAATCTATTTCTGTATAATCTGGTCTCTGACCAGATGAACTATTCTTGGGTATTTATGAAGTACTGCTGCCTTCAAGATTTCTTATGCTTAGTCACAGGAGACGCGGATGAGATTCATAATGGGCAGGCTTGAAGTAAGTTCCATGCAGAGTCCAGCTGTGTCAGCACTCGGTCCAAGCAGCTTCAACCTTGGGTTAACAACATCTGTTTCATCTTCTGCCTTTTGCCCTCTCAGATGGACAGAAACAGCAGCGGATTCAGTGGTGACTGTGTCGGTGAAGGACACGCAGGGCAGCGTCACCTTATGGTTACTCCGAAAGCGAAGCCCTCGGCAGTCTCCGGGAGGCAGCGCTCAGGCTGGGAGGGCAGGTCCCTGTCACCCCAAACCCACCCTTCCGCATGAGACAGCAGTCCATAAGAACCACCTCACTGAGGCTGTGTAACAGCCGACAAGTCCAGCAGCACAACAGCCCTGCCCTGCTAACACCTGCTGCGCAGGAACACTCAGTGAAACAACCGAGTAAAAAACTTGCTGAAATTCAAAGTTTAGAAACATTACTTATAATATGCTCACAGGTACCTATGATGATAATAGCATTAATGAACATGGCTTGCAATGAACTTCTCATCCTTTTTAATTATTTCTGTTTTAGTGAACTGACAAGCAACTATCTCTTCTGGAAAATGGTACGAGAACCCTGTATTCTGAAACCTGCTGCATTTAAAGCAAATGGCTCCAGGGGTGTCTCTAGCGAGGACCTTAACGCTAGCAGAAGAACAAGGCTCACAAAGCTGTGGAAGCTGCACAGCTACAGGGCCTTGAATAGCACTTTGATTATCCCAGAAAAACTAATCATTAGCTAAGCACGAGTGTTCTCTAAATTGTTTTAAGCTTGCAATAACAAAATGAAACTATCAACAAACCAAAAATAAACAAAATGCTCCACCCATCCAAGCCTCAACGTTGATGTTCCCCATACATCTCATGCAAAGTGCCAAGGACATGACCATCTTCACATAGTTCTATTTTTCCTGTGCACCTGACAGATGAAAGGCCAGAAACATGAAATAAAAGTTTACAGGAGATGATTATAAAATTCAGTGAAGATTTTTTAAGTGAATTCTTCCTGTCAAAAGGAGAGCTGCATGTGGGCCCTTCCCTGCTGTTTACTATAAACATTCCAATTTTATCTCATTTAAAAATTCTTTAATTGTTACACAACAGTATTTTTGTGATTGTGTAATAACCGTATCCTCTATTTGATAGCACGATCAGGACTCTCATAAAGCTCCTATTCTGGGGTGTGATGACACTCAACACATCTACAATTCACAATTTAATCCTCTTCAGAGAAAAAAAATCAAGAAATATGAAACTCTGAATAGAACAGAGAGTGTCCAGCCTTTGACAGCCACTCTGCAGAATGGCTCCAGCTCCTCGTCCATTGCAGGAAGCAGCCCTGTGCCTAAGCCAAGGGCACCCTTGTGCTGCTGGGCACTTGCACAAGCTTCTTGGGCAGCAGAGTCCACCTCGAACTGCTTCTCCCACTACCTTCTGAATTCCATCCATGAGGGAAGAGCAAGTGTTGACAAGCACGGGGTGAAAGGAGCCAGCAAACACAAATATATAAATGTAACAGTTTATTGGAGCTCAATCAGCTCTCTGAAGGCACGAACAGTTGCATAGTCAGTACAAGGAGCTGCACAAAAGTTGTGACACAGGAGATGAACAACTGGCCAGTAAGTGGAGACAGGAGGAAGCGATGAGTCTGGAAGAAACTTCTCATAGACACTGAACAAGCTTGCAAAACATGCCAGTAGCTGCAGAAAGCAGGACTTCACCAGGAGGAAAGAGCTTTAAGGAAACTATAATGAAATTCTTGCTCCTCATATCTACTTGCAACTGTTTTTATTCATTTAACTGTAATTATTCTACAGCTCGAGAGATTCTACAACATGCAATTGTTTGGATTGATTGGGCACACACAGCCCTCAGACAACTTTCATGACAAATAAAATTAACCTCTGCTAAACCTAATGAGAATTTCCTCCTGTTGCACTTTATGCCGATTGCCTCCCATCCTGCTCCACTTGTCTTCAAGAACAGCGTGGCTCCATGTTCTCCTCGCTCTTCCCCAAGGAACTGAAAGCAGCAGCAAGCTCTACTGCCCTCAGCCTCCACTTGTCATGCCAAGCAGAGTTGGTTCAAGCAGTAGCTCTTGGGATACCCCAAGCTGTCCTTGGATCATCATCATGGTGCCCATCCACAGGGGCTGCTCTGGGGCATCAGTGCTCGACCCTGATCAGGAAGCCCCAAGCTGGGCACAGTAGCTGAGATGGGGGCTCACAAGGTCTGAGTAGAAGGGACTTACCACTTCCACAAAGCCACTTCATCCACTGCTAACACAACCCAGGACACGGTTGGCCTTCAATGGCACAGGGCACTTTGTCAACTTGCCCCACCATCCACCAGGACCATGAAGCCTTTCCTGCAAAGCTACTTCCCATTCCCTTAACTCCTTGTTTATAGGATTACCCAATAATTCTAATTACAGAATTACTAATTATTCTCTAATTCTAATTATAGAATTATTCCATGCCAGATGCAGTGCTTTCCACTTGGCTCAAAATGTTCTTGACAGGCAGTTTCTCCAGGTTGCTGTGACCTCCCTCAGTTTGTCTGCCCTTGCACAGAAGGGCCAAGATGTGTCTCTTGTCACTTCACTGCACAGCACAAGGCAGGAATGCCTCACTGAAGCAGCCTCTGGCAGAGTCTGAGGAGTTGGTCACAGAAGGGCTGTGTATTCACCCCATCCTGAGCATTCAGCTGTCACGTATGTACTGTCCTCTGTGCACTGTAAGCACCCAAATACTGCCATTCATCCTTGAGAAGGTCTGCAGTTATTAGCATGGCTCCTCTATAACATATACAAACTGGTTATTTCTTGTAAAGAAGCATTAAAAAAGCCAAGCAACTTCAAAGTAGTCAAAGTTAACAGAATTTAAATATACTGAATATATAATGCTAAAAAAAAATCTGCATAAAAGCCTATCTACCAAGACAGTTCAACCTTATCTGACAAATATTTAGACCAGTTATTTAATCATTTTCACTCATATGCTGCAATGTTGTTCTGGTAGGATAAACATGGCATGATAGAGAAATAGCAAGAGCAGAAAACACCTCCAGCCAGAACTGGCAGCAAATGCTGGCTAAGAAAACATCCGAATCATAAGGCAGAAGGATTCTCCTTCTCTTCTTCACATGTAAAACTCATCAGCTATGGACATCCTGCTGGTTGCCCCACAAACTTCAGCAAAAAAAGAGAAAATTCTAGTCTTGGAAAAAACTTAGAGCAGGAAAGTTGGCGAGTTATAGTCACTTGCTTTAAGCAGTGGATTCCAGAATTTAAAGAGTAAAGATGGAAGAATTCCATAGCTGCAAGGAGGGAAAGGAGGGTCACTAGCTTCTCAGCTTTGAGTGCTAAACTGCTTGGTGAGACAGTAGTTTCCCCTTTACATTGTTTACATTCACCTCACTGATCAGTCTCTACATTTCACAGCTTCCTAAGGAACTCCTGGTCCTGCATTTTATTCTGCAAAGGTGCCAAGGAAGTCCAGTGAAGAGTGGAACAAAACATGTGGCTGAAAAACTGTGTCAGCTCTTCTCCAGAAAATAGAGTGAGGAGCCTTTCCATATAGCATAACTAAATACATAATTATTAAAATTATGAAGATGCACAAACTGTTAAAAGGAGCCAATTTTATTCAAATAACTTTTGGTAGAATACATAATTACCTTTCCTCAAAAAAGTGACATATTTATCATGTTATCTTTAGTCAAATGAAAACCTTTCTCCCCTCTGCAGATGTATCTCAGTAGAAGCCAGAGTCTTGAGTAGCCCAGTTAGGTGCCTGAAAACAAATAAATAAAAGAATCATGAAGAAAAATCACTATCTGCTGGCTGCTGAAATTGGGAAAAATAGTTTTATAAAACTGAAGTATGACTATGACATAGAATTATTGTCAACTGCTAGATGATACCTAGGAGTCTGAAGCAAATACTAACATAACAGAAGTTACACACAAGAAAGTTGTACAGTCAAAGACAGCTAAGACAGGAGTTGCATGATAAAGTGTCCTAGAGATTCTCAAAATAAAAGTAAAAAGATAAAATACAACTGCCAAGTTAAGTGCTATTCTATAAGAACCTTTGCACAACTGTCTAATGCAATCAACTAATTCACAACTGCTTGTTATCTCCCCTCAATACTGAGGAAGTCCAATAAGAATTTTGACATTTTGATTTTTTTGTTTTGTAACTGTTCATTTTTAAAAACAAAATATAGCATCACTACTTTTTTTTTAAAAAAAAATACATTATCTATTTGAACAGTAGTAATCCACTTTTCGTGTTTCTTCCTCACCTAGTGAGGAACTTAAGGTGAACAAAGGTGAAAGGCAGATGGTCTTCCCCATTTCATTTTTAGTGGCTTTACCCCAAACCTGGCTGATTCTACTCCTTAACTATTTAAGTGTTATGATTTTGTATGGGGCCTCCATATTTCACTCTACCATTCATTCTACATATCTACCTTCTTTGACTACAAGTCACCCAACAAGACAGGCACTCACTCAAGATACAGCACTGTAGTAAACAACACAAAAGTGCAAGTAAAATAACTAGCTCAAGGTATAAAAATATTCCTAGTGGTTCAAGGTGAACCAACTTAAAGAAACGCAACTTAAAGTTTCATACATCAAAACTAATACTTTTAAAACTGTGGGAGAGACCTTTAATGGGGCATGAGAACTAAACAGTGGCAGAAACAATTAGGCATACAATGAAAGAATGGAATGCCTAGTAGTGAGAGGTGAGGAGAATAAATAAATAGAATCAAGAATCACTGTTTAATGCTCATTATGAGAAACTCAGCCTTTGCAATTTAATTCCATGTGCCAGAACAGTTTGAAGTAGATTTGATGAGGTAAGAAAGAGGTAACAGCTATACTTAAAAGTACCTTAAAAAAAATCCAGGAAAAAAATAAAATCCAGAGCAGTTTATACCAACCTCAGATCTGCCACTCTGGTTTAATTTCTTCTCAATGTTCATAGCCAGCATTTGGCTACGGAAAGACAGGCTTTTGGTCTTTTCAATGACTTGCTGGTAAGGAGAGACTGCATTGTTGCCCATAACTACATGGCCCTAAAACACAGGAACAATAGAGTAAATTTTAGTAAGTCAAAACAATTCTTCAGTGTTTGGCTTTCAGAGCTTTCACAAGGCATTACCTGCAGTATTAAGAAAGCCAATATACTTTATAAACAAATAAAAGGAATCAATTTGAACTGACTACTTTTGAGTGATATGAATGAAATCTTAGTAAGACTCAGTCAACCTCTTAGGCTCTTTATTAATATAGTCTTACCAGCTTTGAATCCAACTTAGCATCTAATCGTGCATTTCGTATCAGATTGACGATCCATCTCTCAGCTTCTTCAGGAGTCATATTTAATTTATCTGCCAACATGCTGCAAGACAACAGAGCGTTATCAAAAGGTGAAATAAAAGTGTCTCTCATTGGAAAACACAATCAAGCACTACAGAATACATGGGAGTTGTGAACTAAACCAACATTAACTAAATTTACCACATCAGAAACGTGAAACTTACTGAAGAACAGTCTTGTATTTGGGAAGCTTATTTCTATTTGTCTGAAGTAACTTATTTAAAAGCCTACAGACACTTCCTCCTGCCTGATCTCAAAAGAAATCCAGACACTGTTTTCTATTGGGACATCAGGCATGAGTAGTTCAATATCCTCAAGTATGCCCACAAGAGAGAACTGCATTAAACAGCATCTATGTTCTCAACAACATTATTTTACATTTGAATCTTGTCCTGCATAATCTTTAAATATTCTTACTAAATCTTGCTTATGTGAAAATTCTTTGTAAAGTTGTGTGATGTCAGAAGCCTTAATTTTATACCAGCTCCAAATTACCAACAGAGCCAGTAAGACCAGAGGACAGAGGTGTTTGGGTACTCGGCTGAGTAAGGCAGGAGCCACCAGCAAACCTTAACAGCTCTAATCTAAAACCAAGAGAAGACAAAACTGCTCCCAAACACACAGCTATCCAGCTTACAGCAGAAAAGTTACAAGTCTGATATAGTTTTTGTAGCAAATTAGCATGTGACTTGTTAGTCAAGTATGTAACCATGAACAGAGAGAACCGATGGACTGACTGCAGGCTGGTGTTCTTAATGGATAAAGCAGTGTAAACAGGGCCTATCCTACTCAAACATCATCCCATACACAGATTAATCTCTTGAAGAATCCTTTCCCAAAGAATCAAAGCTGCCTATGCCTGACAAATGAGGATACAGTGAAGCTTCCTTTGTTTCCCTCACCAGTATCACTCAGTTCACTAAATTTCTGAGATAAAAAAGAAATTGTTCTGTATAGGAAATATAGTGTTATAGGTACCATACAGTTAATAACCTCAATACTTCTAAAACCCTGGGTGTACTACCACAGACTTGTCAACATACTGTTTACATTCTGCTTTTTCATTTCATACTAAGCCACCTTAACGTTTCAACACACAAATCAATCCTCTGCTCATCAACAGTTTCATAATAGGCACCTTTACCACAACACACAACAGCAACCAGAACTACAATGAGAGCTTTTTATATTTTTGTTTCCGCACTGCTGCCAGCGGTCAAGGAAGTTCAGGATAATTAATCTGGCAGCGTTCCACGTTAACTCAGGTAGCGAGCACACTCCATGCAGCTGGCAGCAAAGCCAAGTCTGGGAGCAAATGCCACGAGGCAGCACTACATGGCATGGAAACGGAGACAGAGGGTCCCATCACCTGTTGCAGGACATGCGTCTGGCTCCAACTACCTGCAATCCCAGGTGGGCTTGGGGCAAGGGGAGCGTTAAAGGAAACGCGCACTCTTGTCTGAGCGTAATTCCCGCTGAGGGCACGTCCTGTGGCTTTGTGGTCAGCCCCTGGGTTTCCTGCTGGCATTTGGCTCAAACAGGAGCCCTGTACCTCTCACTCTCCTCTCAGCCCCCAGGCACAGCAGCAGCTTTGAGGCAAGGGCAGCAGGCAGGAGCGCAGGGCGGCCGCGCTGCCCTGACAGCAGAGGTTGGTTCCTCAGCACGTTACAGCATCCTGCTTCCAACGACGCATTTTGCTGCCACCCAACATGACGTTTCTCTACGTGGTTATTTTTCTACGTAGCTCAGCACTAACTGCTCCCTTCCCAGCAGTGTCTACTGTAACAATTATAAAACAACTCTATTTTTTTCAAATGCTGCTGTATTATAACTACGTATGCAAAATGTTTACTGTAATTCAAAGCATGTGGGGTTTTTGTCATTTGTAAGTACACACGAGATTCAGATCTTACCAGTCCCCTACAAGGGAGTTTGATGAGAATTTCTTAAGTGACAGCATTTGGTCAACTACATGTGTTAAAGATAATATACCATTTATTAAAAAAAAAAAAAAAAAAAAAAAAAAAAAAAAAAACACTGTTATACACACCACACCAAAGAGATGGGAAATGCTGTAATGCTGTACTGTACTCTTATTCCTAGAGGGCAGGAGCATGAAAAAGCTGTCTTTAGTTTCTCACCATTTTTAAAGATATCCACTACAAATAAGCATCCAATAAAAGGATGTGTAATGAAGTAATCTGATTAATAACTAACATTTTGGTTCCTTTTAAAACAATGTTATTTAAAGTTTTTCTTTTGCTTAAAAGGAAGGCCTAGTGAATTCCATGCAGCTTCATGTATAAACAAACTTATCTTGCAATGCCTGCAGAAGGCAAAGATACAGCAAAGTATGAGGCAGGCTCAGCTCTTCAATTAAATACTGGCATATCAAGCTAACCCAATCACATTCCAAAATAATTTAATCTATTACTCCCTATTAAACATATTTCAAACATTAAATTAATTGCAGGATGATTGGGATTGTATAAATTAAAACATTACAACTGATAAAACAACTATGTTCTCGGAAGTCAGCTGCCCAACAGATGCAAGCACTTAAAAATATTAAGTAGACATCTATTTTCTATTTAACATAAGAAATGGCCGATTTCCCACTAATTGTTTTCAAATCCGTTCTGAACACTTAAAACAGCACTTATCAGGCACTGTGGTACAACCAGCTAGTTTTAAACTCCAGGAATAGCCATGGAAATCACTTGTGGATAGACAAATGCAAGAACTACGCCTCAAACTCCTAATTAGAAACATCTTAACTGGTCATTTATTTCAAAACAAAGTCTGAAAGGCACTAAGAAATACTTATGGTCTTGCTTATTAAACCTCAATCTAATGATTGTCAGAACTTTAAAGTAATAAATGCTAAAAAAAAAAAAAATCACATCATCTACTGCAAGTCTTGTTAAATAAAGCTTCCTATTTTTGTGTAATTATTTGCCTGTTACCCACGATTTATTAGTATCTTAACTGAAACACTTGGAAAAAATACTTAAGATGCATCCATAAGAATCTCTGCTCATAGCTTCTCTGATCTGGCTGAGATCACAGTTAGCAGAACATCTAGCCTGCAATTAAACAATTCCCCTTCCCCCAAACTTTCAGGTTCTGTTAAAATCCTAGTATTACCAGGAATGCACATCTTCAGATCCAAGAGTTACTTACAGGGAAGGCAGGCACTCCATGGAGTTTTAAATTCCCCAAGAACTCAAGAGCTTTATTCACATCATATTTTAAAATACACACTCAATGTATTTTATTCAGTTTTGCAATAGTTGGCTTAAAGTACTTTTACATGGACCATCCATCTTTATAAAAAATGGACACAGGTATGAAGAATTTTGTTCATGACTAGCTCAGTCTAACCTCACTAGGATGCTTAACTCCCCTCCACACACACAACAGCTGATTAAAATTCCCAAACAATTCACTGGTTTTAGTTCTCTGTACTGATAATCCATAAAAATGAATCACAAGGAATGGAATGTAAGAACGGTAACTATCTGATCTAAAGGATAAGAAAGTATTTCCCAAATGCATTGGAAAGCAAATGTGTTACATAACGAACAGAGATTAAGAGTAATAAATTATTAATTTTTCTTCTACTATAAACACAAGTCATGCCACAAGATTATCCTAATAAATTTAGCAAGCTTATAGGAAATCAGGACATTTTCTTTTGAAAGAAAAGATGAAGGGTGCATGTCTTAAATTTAAGACAAAGAAATCAATTTTTAAACATGACTGATTTAACTGAAATATACCACAAGTTCTACAAAAGTAGAAGGACAATTGTGCACCTATATTTTAAGGATTTTTGTTTCATCTGGTGATTGGATATTCTACTACTCAGGTTTACACTGTCTCTCCTTTACCCAGAAAGGATATTCGCAAGATGTCCTATTAAAAACACTTCCTTACCTGATGCTGATACACTGGTGGATGCGACAGAAAGTCTCAAATATGAAGAGGCGAGCGTTCTCAATGAAGTCCTCGAGGCACGCCACCAAGAAGAAGTCATTCAAAAGCACCTGCAAGCACACACAGGGAACCACAGGAATAAACACCGGGATGGGAATTCCCTTACAGGTACCTTCATTAAGATCAGTGAGCAGTCCTAAAACCACTCTTTGAATACTCCAACACACGGTGAAATTTCCACCTGCTCAGTAGAACATTTCAGTGATCTGCTACAATCTAAGCTGTGTGACTGTGTTAAGAGGGTAACTGAGAACTGGCCCACAGAGAGCGAGGGCCAGAGCTCCCATTTAACTGAATGGTCAACTCAACACACAACATTCAGTTCCTCTCCTCATACTCCAAGTTTCTTCCCTCATTCAGCAATTTGATCGGCTAAGCAGGATGTTCTCCTTATAACAAGGATCATTGTACTGAGCACTGGTCCTATGAGGTTCTGCTTACATGATCACTGACTTCATGCAGTTAAGAGAACTGATCATCTGCCTTTTAGATTTATCCTGCTAGGTGACTAACACTGATGAAAAGGGAGTCAAAGCAAAAGCTGTAAAAATTGGCACCAGTGTCCACCTATTAGAAATATAAAGCTTTCATACTTACCTAGAGTACAACTGCCAGGTATCTTCAACTGCTCATAGTAAATTAAACTAAGAAGTTTCCATGGATACACATTTAGTCATCCTAACTTTTTCCCCCCCTCCCTCTCTCTCCTCAATACTGCAGCTTCAGCATGCAATGCTGCACTCAAAACTGCATCTTTTGGGAACAAACATAAATCCCAGCTTTTCTTTAGCTTGAGACCTGTGAAACACTAATGGAAGAGCTGAAGTTCATCAAGATGCATTACTGCCTATTCACTTTGTGTTCTAGGAGCTGATTCTAATTTTAAATACTACACCCTCACCAGCAAGTCTTGCTTAAACTTTACAAAATAAATTGTTAGAAGGAATGCTGGTTACCTCACACATGCAAAACACTGACAATAGAATCAAGTACTGCTTGGACCAAATTAGCTGCTGAATGTTAGTTTTACAAAGATCTTTGCACAGAGCAAATCTTACATGTTATGGAAAACTTACTGTTTCACACTCCCTCAGCTTCTTCTGGGCACCATCAAAATCAAAGTTAACATACAAGCACTCCACAAACTCTGTGATGGGATCTCTGTACGTGTAGGACTCCTGCCAAAACCAGTTAGACAATGTTGAAAAATGCAAAAACATTTAAACAGTCAATTTTCTTAAAGTTCACATTGCTCGAGTGTTTCTTATATTCCTCAAGGAGCAAAATTTGAAACTGGTAACAAGTCTCTACCTCACAAATAAAATATTTCTTAGACTGGAAAACTTAAATCCAAAGCCACTTCATACATTTTGCTGAATTTTGGGTTTAAATACACAGGAATAGAGAATTGGGTGCATATTCCTTTCTATGCATTCGTTTTAAAAAGAAGGAAGATAATGTAGTACGATTCGGAGGTCAGAATGACATTTTACTTCAGAAGGAAAAATGAGTTAAACAAGAGAAAAACACTAGAACATGCAGAAGTAAACCCCAAGGCATTATCAGACATTACAGTCTCTGCAACAGAACATACCAGAGACAGTTCTAGTTCTTACCTGCTGAATAACCTTGACTAAATCCTTCAGCACTTGTCTACGTTTTCGAACATCCTTATTTGTTATGACTGCAGTAGTCAGGTAGCGCAGGATATGGGGGCACATTGTCTGGATTGCGTTGAGATATCTGCATAGAATAATCCAGACAACACTCAGATGATCCAGTTTTGCATCCAAACAGTAATCAAGATACATCAAGGCTTATACATCTTTTATGTAGCACTATATCAATGCTTTGATTGCCCATTTAATTGAATATTCTTGTTTGGATTAACAAATCCCTGATAAAGTTAAACTTGGTGCTTGGAAATTGATATTTGACCATGGCAGGGAATGGGGAAGGGTGTAGTGGTAGAAAAAGGAGGTAAAACCAAATCAAACCAAAAAAATTAACAATTCGTATGCTAAGTTCAGTCACCCCGCCCTGTGCTGTCAACACTTAATGGGAAAGGAAACAGCAAAAAAGTATACAAAAAAACCTACTGCCTCTACAACACAGGTTACAAATCCACTGGGGTTTGTTGTATAAAAAAAATTCAAGTCAGCACAACACAACTTACTGAGGCTGATAGAGAAAGAGGTCAATGATGTTGTCTCTTCCTTTAGGATGGTTGAAAAACACAAATAAGGACCAGTGGATAAGCCATGTTCTTTGCTGCAGAGACTGCAGCGGAGAGCTGACAGACTGAAAGAAAACAATCCCAAGTTCAACTAAGGTACCAAGTAAACAACAGCAAAAATGCCCACAACCCACCAAAATGCACACCACCATACACCCAGAGTCTGTATAAAGAACTGGTCACCTACTCCCAATTTTTCACTGACTGAGTTAAGCATCCAGCTTTTTAACTTGCCATCTGCTAAAGATAAATCTCCCCCTAAGCTGCCATTTTTTCCAGTAGTCCAATTTTTTTGCCAAAATTTGTATTCCATTTTGGCAATTGCACTCATTTTACTTTTACTGTTCATTTACTAAAAATGAACAGGCTAGCACATATAATTATTCCCCTTTATAATCCTAAACTTTGTTTAATGTCCCTTCCTCCTCTGATGCGACTTAGGCAACTAACTTTTAACCTTTTTCTTCTCTAAAACCTAGCCTTTTGTCATGCAGAGCAGGTATAAAACAGTTAAACACCACAGTCACTTTCAGACAGAAAATAACTATTTTCATTTAAACTAACTGTTAGAACACAGTTTCAGCCTAAACCATATGAACCTGCTCCAAGTTTCAACATCATTTCAAATTAAAGTTATAAAGCAACATGTTGAGAACCGACACAGCAAAGTAGTAGTCACTCATAGGAACATATCAACTACAATGTTGCCCTCAAAATCCTCAGAGCGAAGAAAAATTTCATAGTGTTACCATAAGCACATGGTTTCATAAAGCTCAAAGAAAATCAGGAAGGAAAACCTGTTAGTATAAATTACCAGTCATCAACAAAAATTTGAGGCAGGGAGGCAAACCAGCTCCCCACACCATCAAGATTTTAATTTAAGCTATTTAAGCTAAGCTATTTCAGATATGGTCACTGAAGTACCATGTATGGACAAAAACTATAAAGCTCCTGAGCATAGTCCTTAGTTAAGTTAGTCCTTGCAGACTTGCATTTTCTTTTCATTTCCCTTGTTTTCAGCCAAATCCAGTAGGAGCTGGTGAGGAAGCTCCACGTGGAATGGTTAAGACTGCTGAAAAACCAAAACCTGTATGTCCTGTTACAGTCCTAATCAAGTATAAACCCCTGTAAGCTACTGAGGGCTTACTGAAGATGTATTCTCTAACACTCTTCAGTCATTTCCACGTGATGATATTTTGCTCTCAAACTTACTCCTAAAGGAAGATAATTTTTTTTTAAACTGACATTACCATTTAAAAAAACAGTTGTATTTTTTTCTTTAACAAGTACGTCATTTGAAAGATTATAGATTTCAACCTTTCTTCGCCAGGAATTCTTGAGTCTCTTTTTCCTCTTACATTAAAATTTAAGAAACACATGAGTGTTAGTACAAGAAAGTGGCAAACTGTTCCTGAGAGAGCTTCAGAAGGGCAACTCTACACGACCATCTTCTTATTTCCAAAGAAACGCTTTTAAAAATAAATAAAAACAACTTACATTATTATCTATTGTTTCCTTTAATCTTGTGAGATCTTCCATGGCTGCATCCCAATTCTGCATCAATATTTCAGACGCCAGCTTTCCCCACAGAGAACTCAAAGCGTTTCTATCTGTTGCTGGAACCTGTTTTCAAACAGCAGCACAGTCAGACTTCTTTTAATTAAAAAAAAGAAAAAAAACGTATCTCCTGGCATATTTTTCACTTTGTAATATGTCTGACCTTTCCAGTTTTTTTTTTTTTAAATACTTTAGATGCAGAAGGGCATGAATTAAAAGAATTAAAACTAGAAAATCTTGTCAGAAGGGAGATAAAGTTACACACAAATTGCAGATTCCTGACTTAAATGACAGAAATAAATAAAGTGGCTGAGCATCAGATGCCTTTTTTCTCCAAATTGTTGAAACCATATAAGAACACCTGTGAACTATTAACAGGCACTTCCTAGACAACAGGTTTCCCCCCAAACTGGGGACAGGAACCAACCACATCACACAGGACAGCATTCAAAGTTCTTTCTGCTGATGCTGCGACTAAAGCTTCTTACAGAAGCGCCCTGTAAAACTAACTTTGCAGTCCCAAGTTCTATTCTCAAAATGGTAGTTGGGAGGTCAAGCAGTGTTAAGTTTTATACGGGAATCAATTACACGAGGTCATTTAGAGTGTCGAATTCTGTTTGTAGATCACAGTTACAAAAGTACTTTTCATGGATTATATTTCACCAACACAAATTTAAACAAATCTCCCATCAGAAGGAACAAATGTCCTACAGCAAACTACAGGGATTAACATCAGTACTTCACTTCTAGCATCATTTTACATTAATTTTTTCTAAGCTAGAATTAAAGCACAAGCAGATGCTAAGGAATTTAATGCAGAATTAAGACTTAGAGAAAACAGAATTTTAGTTTCTTTCTCCAAATGCGAAATAACAGTTATACAGAAAAACACAACTTGAACATCAGTGTTTGGACCAAGAATTCAGCTCATTTCTACTTAGAACACTATTCCAAAATTAATGATTCTCTTTTCTCCTTTAATTACAGAAGAATTGTGCTTTACTTCTGTGACATTTCATGAGATTCAGGATATTTAAGATCGAACTAGGAAGTAGATAGCATGAAACAAAAACCTCAAACCCAAATGGCTACAGATTGTCGCCAATCATTTCACGTATCTTCAAGATACACTGGTTAGAAGTAGCCACCTTCCAGAAAACCAAGGTGCCCATTTAGCAGGGATTAAGGAGGCTGCTGTGTACTACCCTGCTTCCAAATAATCTCATTATAGTTAGCTAGTCATAGTAACTGCCTTCAGTTGCTGCTGCTATTCTAGCTATGGTATCTGGATTTTCAAGCCATAGCCTAAAGTCTCCACTTGTTAGCAAAATGGTACATTCACCCACTACCAACAATGAATTTACTGTGCTGAGATTTTTAGAAGACACTAAATGATAATTCTCAAGATTCACTCCCACCAATAACAATGACACAATTTCCAAAGACACCAGGAGCTGGTTAAGAGACCACAGATCTAGTTCTACAAGTCTCACTTAAGTTGTTTAGACTCCTCAGTTAAATGACTTTTAGTCTCAAATACTTCACAAAATTCAGAAGTAAGATACAAGTTCAGATGCAGAAGCAGTTACTATCAATTACCCTCAAACCACTTGCAAGCTTTTCTCTACTGTTGGTAACTCCCGAGCATAAAAATAAGCATTCATTTTACTATCATTTAAAATATTTTCCCAGAGTATGTTTCAGGAGAAAATAAAAAACAAATTCTATAATTAAAAACTAACCACAAGACTTTAAAGCTTTAAGGAAGAGCTCCCAGTAGTTCCATTATTTTAAGGCTGAAATGGAAAACGACCAGTGACAATTAACTACAATAATTGAAAAATCTTTGCAAGACATCCCTGGTACAGAAAAACCATCAGAAACAGCTCACAAGTATCATGTTTTGACTACAGATAACTGGTCTAAATATTTAGAAGCACTTACCAAAACTCTAAAGAAGTAGAGATATTCTGCAGCTCCCGAATAATTACCACATTCATACTGGAACTTCGCGTACCTGTAGAGCGTATCTAGGTACTCCTGCCTAAACTGGAAAGGAACACAAAAAGGCCTTCTTCACTAGAGGGAGGAAAATAGTGTTGCTACAGGCAGTTACAGTGCCATTTTTTAAACAGCAAAAGTTATGGCAAATATATAAGCAATCTTTGAAAACTCTTCAGATTATTTGAAAGATGTTATAAAGAGAAAAGACAGAAAATCATTTTATCCTTAAGCCATGCCACTGAACTAGTAACTATACTAATATGGAGGGGGAGGGAAAGTGAAATTCTGTATTACAAAACTGGAAAAATTTAGGTGTAGGCATACTAACATTAAGTCTGAGTTTCATTTTTAGAGACATGCATTGTCAAAAGCATTCAAACAAAACACCTGAGCATTAGCAAATCAGCCTATTAGCTACATTCAAACCAGAACACAATGTCAACACTTGATTTTGCAGAACTGCTGGTTATGGGGGAGTTTGGAAGGAGATGTTTAGAATTACATTCAAACAGATTAAACCAAACTTACACCATGCTTCTCAGCCAAATAGTCAAACAGCATTCGGCCGTCCCTATAATAAAAAGATAAGAAACAGCTGTTTACAAAAAACAAACTGATTGCTACCATTTCCTATGCCTCTCAACCTTGAGCTGTTGCAAGAAAAAAAAAAGTCTTATCAAATAGCAAATAAATTGAAAAGATATTTTTATGTGGAAAAGTGAACCAACTCCTTCAGTGTCATGAAGTTAATATAAAATCTCAAAGCCTGCAATCTAATTAAAAATAGAGTGGGGGGCAGAGGGGAAGGAAAGTTAAGTTTGGCAGTATTCTTAAACTTTTTTTTTAAGCTACGAAAGCTAAGTTTTTATTTAGAGCTCTTCCCACTCTCACATTCTAATTCCATAGCGATTACTCAAGTCAAACAGTTTGAATTAGATAGCAGACAGGAAAAAAAGCTTGCCAAGACTAAAAAAAAAAACAAAAAAAAAGCTACAAACAAATTAGAAAATTTATCCCATTACTGACACCAGGATACACTGGTTAACAAGCATCTCTCCACCACAGAAAACACCTACAGAACATGCAACTAAGATCAAAAAACACCACCCCAATAATTTCTAAATTACTACTGTGCACATGTAATTGCATCTATGAAATTTCTTTATTCAAAGCAGACAGCAGCAGGTATTATCTTCATGAAAAACAACTTCACCAGCAGATAAACTGGAGTTTATTCATGCACAATCAAGCATCCCCCAATTAAGGCTAACACTTAAACAGAACACTGACCCCAAGATTTTAAGACACCTTTAGTATTTATAGCAATAGTTAACTTAGTGAATAGCTTGTTATCCAGCATCTGCAGTGGATGTCAGCTGTAGGACATATGCAAAACTTAATCCAACTCTTCAGAATACTCTGAAAGAACATCCAATGGACACTGTTCAACTGTAAACTATTTCCCCAAACGTGCATGCTAGCTGGTTTATGTCAGAAAAGACAGAATTATCTGATCTGCTAGCAAAATATATAAAGATATATATCTTTGCACTTTTCTTAGATAGCTATTGAGTATTCACATTTTTAAGGAGCATGGTTAGAGTATTAGTGTCTTGCCATGACAATGAGTTAGTAGTTAAAGTTATTTCTAAGAAACAATGCTTCATAACAGAAGCACTCTGAGGTGCAGAAAATAAAACCTATCCAACTAAAACTAATTGCAAAAGAATCTTGTCATAAGAGGATATATCCTTGATAGATATTTCTATTACGCTATCAAACAAAAGAGAAAATGAAAACAAAAAGCTAGGAAAAGGTTCTGGGAATGCCATTTAGTCTTCCAGATGTCACCAGACACACTGAGTCAAAAAAATGCAACTCCACATGCAGTCATTCTCTTCATGGCCTTCCCCCTTCCACTGCCATCAAGAATCTGACTCCTGGCAGACACTTCAGTCATTCTGACTCTTCTTAAGCTACCAAGGCACTACCCGCCATCCAAAGCTCAAAGCCAATCACACCACTACATCATTAGGTAGTAAAAGAAGATTCTTTTGCATGTCTAAAAGTAAGTTGAACTTTTTGTGCCAATTCAGAGTATCATTCAATTCCAATAAACCTCAAAAATAAAAAACAAAGAAAACTCACCCTTCTAGAAAGGGTTGGATCACCAGGGAAAGCAAGCTGAATTTATTTATATAAAGCCATATTCTTTAAACACTAAGATGAGTGTGACCACACTACCTAAAAGTCCTGAAGCCTCAATTAGTGTTATGTACTCTTTAAACTAAAGAGTGAACTAGATATTGGATTTATGTACTTTCATTTCTTAGACTATTTCATTCAAGGAATAAGGCAACAGTAATGTTTCCTGTACTTAAAGCTTATGAAAATCCTGGAAACAAAGACTTGTAGAGGTCAGAGCTTTCTTGTCTGGTAGAATACGTGCCCAAGATTTAACTGAAGAAAATCATGTCAAAATGCAATTCCTCTTGAGAGAAAGATGCAGTGAAAGTGCATGCACAAGACACTAAGAGAGCATGGGGAAATCAACTGACTGTAGAGCTAAAAAGTGGTTTAATTAGAAATTACAGTATGTAGGTCAAGCTGATACAGTGAAATGGCACAATGCCAAGGTAGCCAAAAAAATCAGCACTTAGGAATATTCTTGGAAGCAATGAAGGAATCTCTGGAGCTTTTTCCAATGGAACATAGTTTGGGGATGAGGAGATACTGACTCTTTCTCCATAATTTTTGGAAGTCTTAAGGCCTTTCTCCAACAGCTACTCAAAAAAAAAAAAAAAAGACAGACTTTGGCTTAATCTTCTAAGAACCTCCACTTGCAAAATCTCCTTCACACATCATCTTCTGGTATATCCCCATCAGACTTTGATCAGATCAGCACTGCCATAGATCAAAAGTCATGATCTAAAAGCCTGAGAGCATACATCTGAGTTCAACACAAAAAGGTCCAAATCACCAGCTAATAGACACAGAAAACAAATCAGAAAGGTAGTATCTACTTATTTAAAGCATGTTCAGGTGTAGATAAATTGATAGCTTTGAGCTCAACCTCAGGGTTACTTACGATCAGAATTAGAAATTCCATTGAACTAAAACCACACACACAAAACCCCCCACAAAACACACAACAACTTGTGAGCAATAGAGCTTTTAGCTATTTTAGAGTGAAACAGATGCTCTGGTTGTGAAACAAAGCTTTCTGTGTATCAAGATAGGACTAGTGTTTCAGAGCACGAGGCAGGTTATATTTCAGATTTTTTTTTTGAACATCCTCTCTTGCTTCCAAACACAGCGTTCATGCTCTGGAATCCGTACTACTAACCAATTTATTTGAAACAAATATCACATAACAGAAAAATTTCTCCAAGAAACACTCATATTTGGATACATAACAAGATTTTTATGCAACAAAATTGTTTTAACAATTGGCTAGAGGCAACAGATCTCCATGAGTGAGAAACTCAGTCAGGTCTTAAGAAAGACATAACATCAGAGATTATCTTCCCTGAAATTTAAGATATTCCTGTATAATAAATTAGATAGCCAACTGGATTTCAAAGATACACTTTCAAAGGCTCCTCGTTTTCTTGACAGAAAGCATTATATGGCATGAATATCCATGCAGAAGTCAGATATGCTGACTTGCTTATAGTGTATACTATATAGCACAGTCACTCTGCAAGTGGCAACACTGGCAGTGCTTTTTGCAATCGAAGCTTAAGTATTTTCTGTATCATTTTTTTCCACTGAAATGCATTCACATGCATGACTTTGTGCTGTATGTCACTTTCTGTATTAACTGCATTCTAAGCTAGGTTGCAACAAGTTCTGAAGATGAAATGTGCAGAGTACAGATAAAATATGCACTGTTTATCTATGTCAACAGGATGCTAGATGCCAAGTAGTTTTTGAAAGAAAGCGAGAAATAAAAGAGGTGTTATGGTGGAATCTGCACTGACCACAGAATTTGAAAAATACTGGTACCTTCAGAGGGAACATCAGCAGAGGTGGAGTACTCTAAATGATCTTTGAGCACAAGTGACAAGTGCTGTCTTTATAGGTTCTCAGACTCTGGCAATAATCAACCAAAGTAAAAGCTTCATCTTCTAACTTAGATGGAGCGAGGCATTCTCCTATGATACATTTGATGTAGTATGTACTGTGTGTTAGTATAGACTAGTATAGATATATAGTATAGAAATATCTAAGATAAACTTGAATAAGGGATTCATCTAGTTAAACTTCTGGAGACTAACACATTTACAATTGTGATTAGATAAGTATTTCCAATGCAGTGACGCCAAGCAGTAACTTAAACTGAATGAATATTTTTCCATCTCTGTTGAACCATCACTACTACAACTCCTACAGGTGAATCCTTTCCGAAGGGATTTAGGTTTAATTACATGAAAAACCTCTCAGAATGTAAGGCTTAGACAGATTCACTCCATGTTAACTACCTTCACATACAAAGCAAAGAGAAATTACCCATCTTCCTTAGTTTGCAAAGCTAAAGGCTTTGTAGGACATATTTTAACGACATGAACTCCTCTACTATGTCCAAATTAATTTTCACTCTTGGCACCCTAGGTTCACATCCGCCATAAGGAAAAATCCAATATTCTTAAGAACATGTACTGAAACAGCTTGCCCAGAGAGTCTACAGAATCTCCATTCTTCAAGATATTCCAAACTCAACCAAAATCCTGAGCAGTCTGATAGGACGTAACCCTGCTTTGACCTGGGAGCTTTACCTCCTTCTCAGAGGTTCTTTGATTCAAGAATTATCAAAGCCTCAACCTCAGCCCAGAGGGCTGCCTCCCAATCAAAAAAAAAAAAATTAAAAAAAAATCCTTCCTTAAAGCACTGTTCCTTAAGGTGATTATAAGCTTCCATCAACAAGTTAGCCTGTCTAAAAGTCTAAAAGGAGAGGCTGGGGTGGAAACTGTGACATAGCAGACAGGACTCCTTGGGGGGGGCGGGGGGGGGTAAGGGAGCCCTAGGACGCTGGAAGAACACATCTCCATTAGGCTTCTCTGAGCAAGAGCCACATTTCGTAACCTTCTCTCAATGGCAAAAAACAGAACAATGACAAAGAGAAGAAAGACCTTCTAGCAAAGAGGACCTGTATTGCTTCATCCCATGGTACTTCCAAAAATCATCCTTAGCTGCAATTTGACAGCACCAAATGACTAAATCGGTGTCATCTGACCCCTGTTGATTCATCTAAATAGTAAGAGGAAAGAAAAGCTGTATATATTGCACTGAAAACAGTAATTTCACTTGGGGCCATTTCAATCACATGACCACAAGCACTACTTAAATATGGGCTGAAAATAAGAATGTCTGTCCTTGCAGTGCAGAAATTTACATAGAGAACATTTTATCCCAAACATCCAAGAGGTACCAAGAAATATTTTAAGGGAAGTTGTTGCATGAAGAATTACCTAGTGGACTGCATTTGCCGTGTGGTCTCTGGATCTTCAAACATCTTGACAATAGGTTCAGTTTCTGCCTGCAGCTGTTTCAGTTGAGCAACAACAGTAGTTCTCTTTTCACGCAAAGCTAAGGAAAACAAACAGAAGAAATGATGTAATGCTTAAAACTAAAGGAGATCAACTGTAGATATCTAATGCTAATGGCCACAGTTCAACTCTATCTTCTCAATTCTGTAGCTCGTCTTCTCATCTCAGTCAACTTGCAAAAACAGAAGTATCTGACCACTCTCTAACTCCAAGTTTCTATCATTTTACTTTTATTCACAATGCAATTCTAATCAAGTCTTTGAAGAACATGCAGCTACACCACAATTAGTAAAGAAGATATTCTGCCTAATACAGTGGGAAGAATGGCATTTAAGTTTGCTTATTCTAGATCAGTTTGGAAAGGTTTGGAGGTTTTTTAATAAATAAACAAAGAACAAACATGACGGTGCAATACCACTAAGACTAATTCTCCTTTAACTGACAAAGTCCTAGAAATTCATGCTTAGAATACTCACCTGAAAGTTGAGACAAACTAAAAGAATTTATGATTTGAAACACTATGTATGCCTAATCATTAAATCTTTTATGGAAGAGAGTAGAAACAGAACCTACATATGCTGAGAAATATTTTACACGGAATCAAGGTTTTCCACCCAGTGCTACCCTGTGCAATAGAGCAAATACTTCTATAACATTTGAAAAAGCCTAAGTGCTAAAAACAAACAAAAAACTCCACCATTGCCTATGTGAACAAGGAAACTTGTGGGACAAGACAACTCAAGCCCAAGAAGACCTGTATGCAGGAAAGCATGAAAGTGGACCACACACCAGGGCAGCATTCAACGCAGAGTGAAACTATTTGACATTTCTTTTGTGATTACAACTATGTATTTGTAAGCACAGTCCAAAGTGGAGGAACACCATAACGGTCACCCAGTGTAAATCTGAGAACGACTCGCCTGATAAGAAGTATTCCAGTAAGGAGAAATTATCTCCAACTTCAGAAGACTCTTGAGATTATAAAATAGGATGGGTAAGATATGGAAGTAAAACTACTCAGTTAACTTACTAAAAATATTTTCATATCTTACAAAGGACAAAACAACCCAAAACACTGTACAGGCATTTCAAAGTACATCGCATAAGCCAATTTAGCTGTCACCAACTAAAACAGCAAAATTTAAAAAACAAAGCTTAATAGGAAATAATAATGAAGCCAGCAATTCTTCAAATAAAAATACTCTGCCCTTATCTTGGCAAATGTTAATGCATGAAATGAAACATTCTACCCTCCTACCTTCTAGGATCTGGAGAGACCAGCAGTAAGGCAAACTTCGTTCTTAAGATCAAAATTGCAAAGAACATTCTAGTTTTCAAAGGCAACACACAAATCAGTATTAGCTGCTTATTATTTTATATAAAAAGCCCTATATAATTTGCAGGTATTTCACTTCTAAATGAGCAGCTTACCATGAGGAATTTCATCAGAATAGAGATTTTTGTATACATCCATAGCAAAATCCACCATGTTGGTATCGCTGAGAAGATCCAGTTTTCCTTGGAGTAGTTCCTTCTCATTGTATATCTATAAAACACAAGTTATTAATAGATTTTGTTGGATACAATGAAATGGTCTCCAATTAATACAAGTATTTAGGCTTATAGTACAAATTTTTTTATAAGTTTGGTCAGATAATTTAATTTTAAACAGCTTCTCTGTCTCCTGCATACAGCCTGCTGACATTTCCAACGCAGCATCAATTTCTTGCTGCTTATGAACACCTAAAATTTCAAAGATAATAAATAATTAGAGGATAAACATCTTTCTAAATGACTTTTCCTGACAAAAGTTTATTAATCAGTAAGCACTAAAAGCTTCCTGAAGAAAATCCATGAGGAACAATTTCACCTGGTTTTGTCGTTCTGATCCCAGAACTTAAATAGATGCAATCCACAGGTGAAGTTCAATAAAGGCTTTTCAAGAATCAGGCCAGACTCACCTCAGGATTAAAAGTGGAAAGCTAGGCAAGGTCAAACATACCATTTAATTGTAGAAGAGACTAATGTCAAATATGTTAAGAGGTCTACAACATGAAAGCCTGTTTGGCTTGCATAGTTATTTGGTGTTCCTTTAAACTTCTGCAATTATTTTAAAAGTTGCTACCCCATAATTTAGCCATCAGTCACACGCTGCTTTTATACATCCAAGATGTAGATGGGGATCTAAACTCATATCTATGACCTAAGCTTAAGTCTATCCCCAGACTACATCCGCATGGAGTCTGCATCATTGTGTCACACACACAGATAATTCTGGTGGGGAACCCAAGGGGCTCAATTCAGCTTTGAACCACAGTTGTTCAAGAGCAACCTAACAAACCAAGGGGGGTTAATTTCTGCTGGGTTTAATGCAAACCCCAAAATACCAACAAGCAGCAGACACCAAGCAGCAGCTGTGCTCTAGGAACGGAGACATGGCAGGTTAGGATGATAAACCTGAGGCCCTCAACATCCTTTCGAGATTCAAGGCTTACAGTGTTGTTTCCATCCTTTCAGAGCGGGACTAGCTGATGCTTCTGAGGGACTAAACCCCCATCAACTTTAACTTTAGGCTCCCTTTCGTGCCGGTCAGGTAACCCGAAGGCAGCGACCCCGGCGGCGCCTGCAGCGCCAGGCGGGGCCACGAGGGAAGCGCCTGCCTGTGGAGGAACCGAGGAGGTGGCGTCTCCCTCCTTCCCTCCCGGTGCGGGCAGGGAGCGGGGCGAGCGCACGGAGCAGAGCGGGGCTCCAACCCGGGTTCCGCCGCAGGCCGGGCCGGGCCTAGCATGACGGGACATCCGCGGCAGTCCCAGGCCCGCGGAAGGAGCCGGGCGGCCGCCCCGCTGCCTCCCCGCGCGCCGCGCGGCTCGTACCTCCTTGACGGAGAGGAACTCGAGCAGGGGGAAGACCAGGTGCCGGTCCAAGAAGTGCGCGATCTTGGTGGTCAGGTCGTACTCCGCCATCTTGGCGCCGGCAGAGGGAGGCGCGGGGCGGGGCTGCGCACGCGGCCGCACTTGAGGGCCCTGCGGCTGCGCCCCGCCTGCCGCGCGCATGCGCGGCCTCGCACTGGCGGGGCGGGGGGAGGGGGAGCTGTGCGCGCGTCTGCGTACGAGGGTCGCCGTGAGGAGGATGAGGGGATTTACGTCCTAAAACATTCAACTCCTTAAAACATTAAAATAAAAAAGTATAAAATGATCCTTGTGTTTTGCTTTTCTAATCTGTAAGAATATATAAAGAAGCCTAGAAAGATACATGCTGCAACTATCAACTTAGCATGTTGCGGAGGGTTGTTGGATATCTGGTTGCATTTCAAGTGACTTGACAGCCTCCTTTTATACTAATATTGCTGTTTTAAGTGCAAGGTTAGAGCTTCTCATCAGCAATAAATATATAAACGGATGTCCTCACATGGTAAATGACTTAGACTTACTGGTAGTACATGCTAAGTCTGTGCGTAGTGATCACATTAGCCTGAAGTACTTGTCTTTCACTTGCATTCCTGTAGGCTTTTTGGATCCATCCAGTTGTAATTTTGACATATAGACTAGGAATCCTTGCTGATTAGAATGATATCACACAGTTACTGGAATAAGAAGACCCAGCAGGTGGAGGGAGGTGGAGTAGAGGGGATCCTGCCCCTCACCTCAGCGCTGGTGAGGCCGCACCTGGAGTACTGTGTGCAGTTCTGGGCTCCTCTGTAAGGGGGATGTGGAGCTTCTAGAGAGGGTCCAGCGGAGAACAAAAAAGATGATTAAGGGACTGGAACGTCTCTTGTATAAGGAGAGACTGAGCGAGTTGGACCTGTTTAGCTTGGAGAAGAGAAGGCTGAGAGGGGATGTGATTAACATGTATAAGTACATGAAGGGAGAATGTAGGGAGGAAGAGACCAAACTCTTCTCAGTGCTGACCAGTGACAGAACAAGGGGCAATGGGTATAAGTTGAAACACAGGAAGTTCCATCTCTATGTGAGGAGAAACTTCTTTTCTGTGAGGGTGACAAAATCCCTGGCATAGGCTGCCCAGGGAGGTTGTGGAGTCTCCTTTCCTGGACATCTTCACCAGCCTCGATGCCACCCTGTGCCACATGCTCTGTGTGTGCCTGCTGGAGCAGGGGAGTTGGACTAGATGATCTCTAGAGGTCTCTTCCAACCTTAACCATTCTGTGAGGAAATGTCTTTACAGAGAGTCCTGCAAATGTCTATGAAATGCAGTGTGTATAAAGCACAAGGCCATCTCTACCATGGATGTAGTGATGTTGAGGTGCCAAGCCTGTATCTTGTCTTATTTAGGCATTAAATGCAGGGAAGTGAGACCTCTTGGAGGCAATTGTCAGTCCATAGTTGGTCTTTATTCATAGAAAGTAGGAACAAATTACTTCACACAGTTACCTAAGTCTGATGGATCAAGAGGAACCTTTCCAGCCCTTAACACTGGAGAGCTTTTCTTCTGGAAGTGTAATGTTGCTTGTGACTCATTTTAAAATAAATTTTGTGTTTGCCTTTTCTCATGGTCCTTGCAACTGTAATTCAAAATTGGTTATATACAGTTGAAAAATTCATGTCTTTTTTCTCAGTGTTTCACTTCTGGGTTGTGTTCATTTTATTCACCATCGACCAAACTTCATGACCATTTGATTTTTAGGTGAAATTTTTGACTTGTGTATAATAGAATACATTTGATAAATCCAGCTCTCCGTGATGGATTATAGAATCCTCTGTGTGTCTAGTGCATTAAAATATGCTGTCCGAAGGATAAGGAAGAACCTCTCGTCAAAGCTCCCTTTAATGATTTTGTAGGGTGTAAATCTGAAGTACTTCTTAACATTAAATATCCAGCTAGAGTATTGATTTGCATTGTTTCAATAACATTGATATAACATTCAATAACACTGGAAAAAAAAGTATTATTAAAAGCAGTCATGTTGATCAAATGTGATTCAGCCAAAGGTGAAACTCTTCATAGGTCTGTTGAGATTGAGGAATCTGCTTTGTTTGACAGCACTGCAGAAACACAGCTCCTCAGTGTATAGAGGCAAATACTCAACAGTGAACTTGGTTTACCAGGAGTTTTATGTTACCGTGAACATTTCCAAATTTAATAGGAGATCTCTTAAGTTTTCAGATTTCTGCTTCGTCGATAACAATGTCTACTGCAATGCTGGGCAGCTTTATATTGATTGAGCTATGATTTGGTTTGGTTGAAATGCAAAGAAGTTTGATTCATTTGCCAAATTGGAATTAGACTTCTAAAAAATCAGAAGCATTGGTAGTTGTGAGCATTTTTTATCTTGAAAAGTATCAGTTTGCAGGAGTAGATTCACCAGGAGACTGGTGAGGTTGAAATGGTGAATAACACTGAGCTTTCTGTAGGGATGTGGCAGAACTGTGCTCTATTCCTTTTCGTGCTTAATTCAGAGCAGGCATTTAAAATGACTCTTCTACTGTTAGGGTGAAATTTCCTAACAATGCCACTGTGTGTTTCTTGTTTGTTGAATCTTTTCAATGTTTAATTAAATAAATATGGGGAATAAAGTATTTCTGTGAGAAGTTTAGTTTTACTGAAGAAAATGTGATCGTGTTTCCCTGTAGCCAGAGATTTAGGCTGTAGAGTTCAGGATTCAAATATGCCATAAATTGGGCACAGAAGATCTAAATTGTGGGGCATTATTGTACCTTTGTGACTGAACACTTGTCTGCATCAGGAGATCTTAAGTTCCAGTGTTTTATGCTGTTTATTTGTGCTTTTTTCTTTTATGAATTAATATGATCTCAGTAAGAATAGGGGCCTATTTTTAATGTATTTTAAAGATTCATATGCTGTATTCTTAGGAGAGAGTATAAATAAGAACTGATTTTAATGAACCCAGCTTTGGAAAAAATTAAAAAGAAATTTTTCATCCAACAACAGCCCTTTATGCTGGAAAGGCCGCATTAGTACTTTGCCTAGGATTGACGAGAACAGAGAGGTGAACAGTGTGTGTGTTTGGAAGCGAAGTCCATCATCTTCATCAGCTTCTTTGGATCAGCAGCAGACATCCAGTATGTGACTAGAGCCACCCTTTTAGCTGTAACAGCATGTTTTCATTAACCAGATTACCAATAAAATACTTCTTAATATGCTCAAGACAAAGATCCTACTTAAGTTTTTTAGACAAGATACTTTACCAAGACATTCCCAATTCATCTTTTAGGAGTGGAAGATTGCTTTGAAAAAGATGATGGATAACTTCAGTGAATCATCAAATTTTAAAATATTTTAGCTTTTTTTTTTTTTAACTTTGGTGACCAATATTAACCTGTGCATAAGATTTCTTTTGTGTTTGTGCATGTGAGTCTTTTAAGGGGAGCAGAAGTAAAAGAAAAATGGGAAGCACTGAGCAGTAAACAGCATAATGAATCTAACAGAAAATGAAAAGCTTCTTTAAACTGAAATGCTATCTTAAAGGCTGATGTTTGTCACTGAAGGAAGGAAATGTGTCATTGTTTTCTCAGCTATGATAAATTGATTGTACAATTAGCTTCAGTTGTGTGAGATTTGTTCCAGCTTTTTTTCTTTTGTGTAATGTAGAGTTGTTTTTTGTTTTTCTTTTTAGAAATGTCAGATTTCAGATGTTTTCTATGTACAGTCAGAAGAAAAAAATCTGTATGTTGCTAACTGAAGGTCAAAGAAAAAAAGACATCTGATTATTATGATTTAGCAGGACTGTATTACTAATATTCTGGTTTAAAGTTCAGTTTCATTGTGTTTTAGGCCTTTGAAATCTATCATGAATTAACTTTTCTGAATTGTGCGTAATAGATAAATGATGATGTTCCTCTTGAGAGGTTTCCAATGATTTCTATCAAGAGATATAGTTGATCCTGGTAAGTTATTATAGGTAACACTTCTCTCTAAATCTGTGTGTGTGGTATTACACAGCTTACATACTTAAGCTTCTCTGAACAGCGGCTGTTGAAATAAATCTGTTTTTATCTACAGGACAAGGCTAAATTTTTCATAGAGATTGTTGCATTACTAGATGTGATTTGCTTTGAAATATTTTTTTAATTTGTAAAGGGGAATACGGAATGTATCCTGTCACAGTTTAATCTAACTCACTTTAACGCTTAATCTGCATTTCACAGAAGGCTTTTCAGAACAACGACATTTTCCTTACAGCTCCTGATGGCTTTGGAGGAACAGCAGAAACTCTGAAGATCCTATTGGGCAGCTGGTAGAGAATGCAGACTCCCTATTGGATGTACTTGCTTGTGATGCCGGTTGGTGATTGGCGCGTGCCTTAGTGAGATGTGGGTGCTATGTGCTGATTGGCTGGTAGCCTTTGTGCCCGCCTACTATGGCATTCCGGAAAGGGAAGGGAAGGGAAGGGAAGGGAAGGGAAGGGAAGGGAAGGGAAGGGAAGGGAAGGGAAGGGAAGGGGAGGGGAGGGAAGGGGAGGGAAGGGAAGGGAAGGGAAGAAGCTGGGGCTTGTGCTGGTGGCCACTGCTTCCCTGAGAACCCAGCATCCACCCACCCATCAGGGTAAGCGTTAACAGTGACTAACCTGGGAATACTGCTGCTCCAGAGGCACTGGGAAATGAGGCCGTGGGTGAAAGGGTGCAGAGCTGCAGACAGGAGAAGGCCCTTGGTGCTACAGAAGGCCGAGTCACCTATGGCAGCGTCTAGCACTGGATTCTGTTATATGGATTATTATCTGCAATAAATAAACAGAGTGAGAAGATGTAAAGTGCCTTTCTGGGGAGAGCCTTGTAATAGAGAAGGCAGATACCCTGAAACTGTGCCAGGAGCTACTTTTCTTCAAGAAAAAACAGGACAGCTGTTTTTCCTGTTGTAAAAGCCCAAGGTGGAGTGCAGGACGTGCTGAGAACTGCTGCTCTCAGGAATGAAAAGCCTGGCTACCTTCTTCAGCTTCATCATCTGGCAAAATAGCCATGTTCCCTGTGGTGACATTCTGTGGCAGAGCAGTTGTCCTCCAGTTAGGTTCAGTAGTTGTAACCATTTTTTAGGTTACCTTGAGTTTGAGTTTATTTTTAACTCCTGGGGAGGCATCTGGCTGAGGAGGCATCTGGCTGAGGAGTTGTTTGTGGTGTAGTGACCTTTAGGCCAGCTTTTAGTTTTAGCATATACCATGTTGAATCCAAATCCAAGGGAAAGAAGGCTGATGCCTCGGACATGCATGTGAGACCAGAATAATGAATAAAAGAGTTGAGCTCTTCTGCATTTATACTAGTGGAACTTGTAAAGCAGGTTTTTCTCGCCTTGCATGAAGGCCACATTAAAAAGCTAAGAGCAGCAGTGCTTACCTAGTTGTACCAGTTGGTTACGTTAGGCTCTCTCTGCAAGTGATGTTTTATTACTTTCAGTAATACTTCTTTTCTAGTTACATAAATCATGTGATTACTTGAGCAAAGGAGGTCAGCTCCATTACATTCTTCATAGAATCATAGAATCCTTATGGTTGGAAGGAACCTTCAGAGGTCATCTAGTCCAACCCCTGCACATGCAGGGTCACCTGGAGCACCTGGCACAGGACTGCATCCAGGTGAATGTTGAAGATCTCCAAAGAAGGAGACTCCAGAACCTCCCTGGGCAGCCTGTGCCAGTGCTCTGTCACCCTCACTGTTAAGATTTTTTTTCCTTAAGTTCCTGCAGAACGTTTTATGCTTCAGTTTGTAGCCTCTAGTCCTCTAGTTCACTAGTGAAGAGAGGCTGGCTTCCTCCTCCTCACTGCCTCCCTTGAGGTATTTATACACACTGATGAGGTCCCCCCTCAGCCTTCTCTTCTCCAGGCTGAA
>JAUBOD010000048.1:77879-139855 GCA_032353885.1 Nothura maculosa | reverse complement strand
CTGCTTTCTATTGGTTCTCTACATGCAAATAACTGCTTGTAATTTAAAAAATGTCCTTGTCTTTCAAATGGTTTTAAATCCAGGTAGAAAGAAAGCTTCCAGTCTGGCAAATTCACTCTGCTTAAAATTCCAGTTTAATAAAGTTTCCCTAATAAAGTATTTGCAATACTGGGAAAAAAAGGTTAATACCTGAATAGAATATTATAATTTTGTCCTCTTCTTTTGCAGTAACAAAATGATTTGTTATACTGATTTTTAATGTATTCTTTAAAGCTATATAGCATGGCGATATGAAAATACTTATTACTGAAATGCCTTTTCCATTTAGCCACAATATTAGCATTTTACATGGAGTTATATATTAACCTTTCTTCCTTTAAATTAAATGAATGTAGAATTTTTGTTGTACTTTTCATCAAGTTACTTTTTCCTGCATTCTGAAAATGCTAAAATGGAGAGTTTAGCTGAATTCACAGAGAACTTGTGGGCTTACAGTCTTATATATATATTTGTATATATACAAACATGAGTTTCTGTGTATATGTACACACACATGTATATATATGTATATACATGTATAAATGTATTTTCATTAAGTATTATAGTCATTATATCTCTATATATTATATATCTAAAATACATGATTTCATATATATGTATGTATATAATTTGAAATAGTTGGAAAAAAGATTGATACCTGAGCACAGTGTTTTAATTCTGTCCTCTGCTTTTTGAGAGAGCGAGAAAGAGCCTCTTAAGCATATATATTGTTGTCAAAGTAGCCTGTAGATGGGTAATAGTTCTTCCATATTGCTGTATAATCGGTAACCCCAATTCATAGAACAAACAAAGGGAATGCTTATTTACCTAACCCGGTTAACCTTTTAACTGGTAAATTCTTCCCAGAAGATGACTCAAATCGTTTCCCCCCACCTCCCCCAAAGCATTAAACTGAAACCTGATTAGTTCATGGTTGGGGGAATTTCACTGCAAGGACTTGGAGCACAGGCTGGGATTAACCCCCCGAATCCCAGGCCCGGCACTGCGTTTTCTAGGCACGTCATTTGTTCATGGTGCATGCGGCATCAGAGCCCTTCTTTGGAGGCCACGGAGGGACTTTCACACCTTTCACCCGCGCATCAGGAACGCTCCGTTCGTACCATCCACCGGCAGTTCTCAAGTACGAGTTTTGGGGGCTCCATCAGCAGTTCTCAAGTACGAGTTTCCGAGAACTCCATTAGTGAATTGCTGTTTATGAAGTTCACAGAGTTCCACAGCAGGAGGGTGACTGTGTTACTCTAATCACTACAGAAATCCCCATGGCTGCAAAGCAGAAGTTCCGTTTGTTTAGGACGGCTGATCCTTTACTGCTAAAGGCGGATGCATTTGTGGAAGTGCTTCTTTTTAACAGGAAATAATAGGATAATACTATGCATTTAAATTCAATCTTTTTATACTTTTATCAACAGTATGTTTATGATGAAGTTCTTTTGATAAAGCTACAATAAAGTTTTTACCATCTTGACATACTGAGAGTCTTAGAAGTAGCATAACAAACTAAATATTTTTAGAAGTTTTGCAAGGAAATCATATTTTTATGTCCGGATCATAGCCAAAAGGTGGCAGTATTCTATTCAATATTCATTTGCAAAACAATATAAAAAATGCATATAGTTATTGTCACCTTGCTTCTAATATCAAACACAAATTGAATGCTTGTGTCATAAGACTATGTCAGTTTATTAAAAGGGCTTATTTAGAGTGAAATAATGACTGACATTTCTTATTTACAGCTGAAAGCTTGCAGAAAGATCGCCCATATTTGTCATATACATTTAAAATATTAGGTGTGTAGTGTTTCACATGCTATATGCATTGTAAGAAAAAGGTAACTTTGGGGTCTGTATTTTTATGGAGTACTAAAGTGTATTGGAATTTCTGGCGTCAGCAGAGTTAACTCATTTTACCTTCAAAAAGGCATAATTAATCTCCATATGCTTTTAATGTGAGCCAACACTGCTGCATTAAAAACAATTTATTTTACACACCCTAGAGATCTCATAATAGTTTTCATAAAGCAAGCATGGACTTTTTGTGCTGAGACAACAGTAAGTTGAAGAACTGTTGAAATATTGCTTTTCCCAATTGCCAAGTTGTTAGCTGTATATCAGCAATTTATATCAGGATACTTAGAGATGAAAGTTAAATGTTGCTGGAGGAGAATACTTGCAAGTGCAGTCATTATATTCAAGCAAATGTTTCCATATAAATTTTGACCCATGATTGTGTTAATTCTGTAAGTACTGTATTTATATATAATGTATTAAATCCAATGCAGCAAATAAGTATTGTATGACTTAGTTAAAAATGCTTCTTGTTTCAGCCTTTAAAAAAGATTTAATGTTAAAGACCAGTCTCAAAACTGTGGACCAGTCTGTTTTCTTGTGACTGGTGTTTTGACTTTGTCATCACTGAGAAGTTTTGATAAACATGTGATGGAAGAAAACTTGATCCAAATGTGGACGCTGAGAAGTCTAATTATGATGATACTGATATTTAATATATATTCATATTCAAGCTCCAGTAGAGTGTAATTCATCTCTGTGTACCTTCTATAGGATCAAGGAAAGCACAGCTTGTACAGCTCCTAAGGAAAGTGGGAATTAACAGGCCTTGGGATTCAAGGGTCACTTCTCTCAGACATATTTTTGTTTAAGATGTGTATTGCTGGTCGTGCATCAATGATAAAGTGCTGTAAAAAGTCAATGATTTATTTGGTCAAACAAGGCAGACCACTGTGTCACTAATTTGGAAAGCATCATGAATGTAGGTATGATGAAGGTATCAGAAAAAATAGCTGGACAGAACAGAAATGATGAAGAGGCTGTTTGGAAGACCCAGGTGAATGTTGATGTTTCTTGCGCTTAATTCATCACTTTTTAACAGAAAGAAAAGGCCTGAGGAAGTTGTATACAGGCTTCTAGCGAGGGTCCAGCAGAGAGCAACAAAGATAATTAAGGGACTAGAGCATATATTGTATGAGGAAAGACTAAATGAGCTGGGCCTGTTTAGCCTGGAGAAGAGAAGACTGAGAGAAGGTCTAATCTATATGTATAAATACCTGAGGAGAGAATGTAAGGAGGATGGGGCCAAACTCTTCTCAGTGGTGGCCAGTGACAGGACAAGGGGCAATGGGTATAAGTTGAAACATAGGCAGTTCTTTCTCCATGTGATGAAGAACTTCTTTCCTATGAGGGTGACAGAGCCTGGAACAGGCTGCCCAGGGAGGTTATTGGACTCTGCTTCTCTGGAGGTCTCCAAACCTGCCTGGATGCCACCCTGGGCCCCGTGCTCTGGGTGTCCCTGCTGGAGCAGGGGGTTGGACTATAAATCTCTGGAGGTCCCTTCCAACCTCAGCTGCCCTGTGATTCTGAGAGATGCTTCATTGCTGATTGTCCTAGTAATCTGTTTCCTGCTGCATCCAACGTTTGTGATCCATCTGTTTCTAGAGGCTGTTCCCCAAGAATATTTTAGAGAGGCTCTAGTTTTGTTAAGTTATCCTGGGAATAAATATGGAGAATAGTGAACACTCGGGAACATATTCTTTTATGTGGATATTGAAAAAAAAAAAAAAAAAAAAAAAAAACCCAAAAAGCATTGCCTGTAGCAATGTTGTTCCCCAGATCGTTTATTTTACTCTGAGTATATTTTAAATCTAAAACAATACCATACCCTTCAAACCAAATGTGCTTGTCATAGTGGTCATATTGTAGGTCAAGGATATATTATATGTGCAAAATTAAGTGATTGAACAAATTATGCTCACAATTTTCATCCTTTGATTGAAGTAGTTCCTTGTCCTTTCAAATATTACTCTTAACAGTAACTTTTTGGTGATCATTTATAATTAGAGCTTTAAATTGCTAAGAGAAATTTCCTGAGCTGAAAGAAGGATGGAAGGAAGAGCACTAGGAGGGTTTTTGTAAACCACACTCGAATGTGGGAAGACACCTCTGCCATGGATGCATGTAATGCATGGGAACATCAAATTCTTCTGCATCTGCTGCTGTGCCTGCCCTGTGCCAAGCACTTGTTTTGAGGATTACTTTCGGGGAATAGAGTCAGGGAAGAAAGTAGGTTCTTGCCAAATTTGTGTCTATTAGGGATTCTGGAATTACTTAACTTGGGTATAAAATGCAAGTGAGTTTACGAAATAAATGTAATTTGTACAGAACCATGTCTGATTCTTTGAACTTTGAAGTCATTGAGCAGCATTTCACTACCTGTCTCACAACTGTGAGGTCAGTATCTCTTCAAGATATTAGTGATGACATTGCTAAATAATGTGAATATAGCAGAGCTCATCCTTTACTCTTTGGATGCTCTAAAATTGCTGTGAAATAATTTAAGCTGAAGTTTTTAATTCTCCTAACATGAATTTGTAGACACTCATGGTTACTGTACATAGTTACTCGCTTCCTTACATAGCACATAGCTCAGGTTTAGTTTCATAAGAAATTTCCATTTTCATTGCAGATATTTGAGAAGATATAGTCTAGATTCTGTAGCACTGGTATTCCCTACTTAGACTTTTTGGTGATCCTATACTCAAAGAATTTGTTGAATATCGAAAATATTCTTTTTAAAGGCTTTGTGAGCTTTGTTTTTAGGGATCTCTATCATTAATCGGTATGCAAAATCATATTCTTCTTCTTATATATATTCTTATTTTATATACATATATTATTGTATTTGTCCTTTATTATTTTACCTCAAAGGTTAAACATCTTCAGGCCTAATTCTTTAGGAGAAACTGTTCATTTATAAATTTCAATAACTCTTAAACTGAATGTTTGTTCTATTCATCTCATTCCTTTTTATGATTAGATAGGGATGACTTGTGGGAATATTTTCAGTAATGTGAAGTTATTCCTTGCCAGAGTTTTAAGCTGAGCTACTGTGGTGAAATCCTGCACCCACATTAATATCACTGGCTTTAGAGGATCTGAAAGAAGAGGAATTATGTGGTATCAGAACAGGTGAGCTATTAAAATTGAAAGATAGACAGAGACATGTCAATCAGTCAACTGGGTATGCACCAAGCTTGCTCCAGGATGCTCTGTAATGGCTCCTGTGCCACAAAGGGCAAACACAAGGAGGTAGGAAACATGGAGAACTTGAACATTTGCTTGCCCTGTTGGTATTTTAGGTCAACAATGAGACATGAAGACAAAGAACACCCACCGGGTCAATAAATGTTTGATTGCAGCTAATGAAGTGTGCAAAAAGCCTTGCTGCTTAGTATATCTGGAGTTAATTGTGTCACAGATTAAACAAATATAACATGAAGGAACTTAGCATATTTCTACCATTGCTATCAGCTTTATGGTCTTTGGTGCTGAATCTCACAGTCAGGGTAATTTTGCCTTGAACTAGAATAGTAAAACTCTTATATAACATAATACTATATATAATATTTTAACTTTTTATTTAACATAGTAGAACTTCAAACAAAATGCTTCAAATATTCTAATAAAAACACTTTATCTAAAATCAAAAGGCATAGCCATAACTTGATGAAGTTTAAAACATCTTATTTGATCTGTTTTCAACCAGGCTAAGAGCAGGCTCTAAGAAGAGCTTTATATATCAGACTTTGGGAACTGCTGAATTCATGAAAAACATAAATTTAGAAATTAACTCACTCATATTTCATTTCCCACAGTGGTAAAGCCTGGTCATGCTCTAAAAATCATGTTGACTAAATCACATGATTTTGTGGAAAGGGGTAAGTGGCGACTCCTGAAATTGTGACTTGGGGATGCGGACCTTCTGGGCTCCGGTCAGGATCAAAGCAGAGCTGGCATCCTCTTCTCCCGTAAAAGGCCACGCATCTTGCTCACGCTGCCCCTTGGGGACATGACTATTTTCTCAGAAGAAACTGCCTGTCCTCCACGTAGCAAAATGTGTGTAGGAATCACAGCTGTTACCATGAAAACTGAAAATATCCCCAATAGCTATATATTCTGGGCTGAAAAAAAAACTAAATCTGACTAGCTCTAGTGAGTGTTTTGGTTCAATTTAAAATTTCTTGTTATGTATATGTTGCTCTAAGCAGTTTGACCATAATGGTTTGCCAGCTTTAAAGCATTTAAGACTATAGGTAGGTACAAGGTTAAAAGATATCTTTTAAGGAAAATGTTCAAGCTGATTTTTGCAATATTGACATAAATGGAAGGATTCTTTGCTTGTGTGAAACAGACTGAAGCAGAGCTTTCTATAGATAGCGGAGTTCCAGACTGTAATGCAATTTACTTTCCAAGCGTTATAAAAAAAAGTAGACTTTCTTGTAGGGTATCTATGTAGTCATGTGCATAGTATCAGCTATTCCATCCTCTCGTAATATAGTATACATCAAAGGTTTACTAATGATACTACAATTTAATACATGCTTGGTTGACTGCTGGAACTGGAGACTTGGAAGTAATGGAGCAATCAGTATGTCGCCTTATAAACAACTGTGTGCCACTTCAATAAAATAAACCACATCAGTTTTAAATCCAGTTTTAAATCCCAGTGTTTCCATTTGTTTGGATTGCAGTTTAATGCATTTGCATTGCAGATTTCTGTGTTCATAGAATGATGCGTTGTGTTACTTATGCGAGTTATACTGAATTCAAGGAGATACCGTTGTAGTTCTGCAGATCAAGACACTGGAGATATTAGTTGGTTAATTAATTTTAATGGAACAACTCATTGAACTACTACTATGTGTGACTAAGACATGTGTGACCATGCGCTTTAAAGAAATCCATAAGATCAAGTGTATGTGATGATTATCATCAGCAAAGAGAGAAAAATACTTCTGTTTCTATGAATATTTCCAGTATTGTTGTAAGTGGGAAACTGTTAATTTCAGGGCAGGTTGATTTAAGGTTAAAGTGTTCCTGATGTATTTCAAATCAGATAAAGAAGGGATTTTTTTCCACAACTTTAGAGAAGAGCACACAAGAATTTTCCTCCAGAAGTATTTTTTTCACTCCATCTACTGCTACGTTGTATATGTTTGTGTTTTATATTGAATGAATTGTGCTAAATAACTTTTGAAGCCTTTTCAAAGTTTGTACCAAACACCTACCGATGAGCAATAGATTGTGGCCCCAGTGTAACGTTTTGTCTTCAAATATCTCCCTTTTTATACAAATAAAATGGGGCAACCTACTGAGTTATTGTTCCCATTTAAATATTATTTTAAATGTATTTATTTTATTTATTATATTAAATTCATTGTTGTTTTGTGTTTATTGCACCAGCTGCATATTTTTAAGCAACCTTCATGATTATGAAAGTATAACTCTTCTGTGACCAAAATTAGTATGACAAATACGGAAAAAAAAGTTTCAATAATCCAAACTTGGAAATGTCGTTTAGAAATGCCTTTTTCTTATGGTAGAAAAGCAGAAATGCTTGCAGGTATAGCACTTCTCTGTAATTTATTCAGCCTTTCAAAATTCAGAAATAGTACAGTAGATCTAATAATGTGTAAAAATTGCAATGAGTATCTCATCTCCAAGAGAATACAAATCATTTGGCACAGTGTTTAAGAGAAGTCATCTGCACAGTCTACCCAAAGTGGCATAGTAGGAAGAAGGATCTTTACACATCTTTTTCTGTTAGGTTTTGTGAGCTCTTTATGTGTGCTCATCATGCATATCTAGAAGTTACATATTCCTCATCTACAGGTCAATGCAGAGCCTAGCACAGGTGAACCTTTTTCCAACCAGCATTAATAGTTGCACTCTCCTCAAGATGAATGAGATTTTTAAATTAGGAAAAAAAATCAAAAGCACTTATGTGCTTAAAGTTCAATTTAGATGCAACTTACATTCCTAAATGCAAGCAAGACATCCTGGCTTGAATTTCATCTTGCCTGCCCTTCTTGAATATTGTGTTTGTGGCAGGGGAAGGAAATAAGGCGGGAGAGCCAGGGCCCTCTTCAAGGCTTAAGGAGAGGTTTCAGCAACTGGGACTGAGGTGGCCCCGGAGCCCTTGTCTTCCAGTTTGGGGCACAGTCTCCAATCACCTAAGTCAATATCAAGATTATTGGCACTGTCACCATGGGTTTGCTTTGCAAGAGCAGGCTCACTGCACCCAGCAAATGATGCAGCTCCAACAAGGCCCAGGAGTTTTCACATAAGAAATATTACCTGATTTTGAAACCCAGATTAATATGTCATTGCAGTCCTGCGTTTGGCACCTAAAGGTATGCGAGGAAGAGATGTGGAGCATACTGTTATGGTGTTTCCATTAAGGCAGACAGGAAAGAATTCACTCCAAGAACACTTAGAGGGAAGCAACATTCCCTTTCATAAGCAACATAATTTTCATAACTATTTGTTTCAGTAAGGCAAAAAGTTAAATGACTCAGATCAGCTGCTCTCATTCATTGATCTCTTAGATCTTTCCAGGCACAAATTACAATTTTGGCTATAAACTGGCAAATCTAGTTCTTAGCAGCTTACATTTTGAGAGTATTGTTCATAACAGGGAATGGTAAAACTAGTGGCAAATTAAATTACTATTTTTAAGGAAGTTTTAAAGTGCAGACAATGCAGGAAAATTGTTTATTTTAACCTATACTCAGTAATTGAAGACAAAGGACAATGTGTAATATAAGTGCGAAATGGCAGCTTTCAGATCACTTTGTGAATAGAAATAGCTTTTTTTTTTTAAACTCTCTGTTTTAATCTACCATTCATTTTACATATGTAAATTGTATCATTCCAAGGAGGCATCATTAATTTTTTTCAGTTATCCTGCTGTCATCCATGGGGCCTGGGGATGCAGCTGTTAATTGATTTGAAAGTTCTTAATCTCATGCAGCTACACACTGTAATCTGAAAGCAAAAAAACCTGTGATGGTCACATGAATTGTCAGCAAGTGAAATATTGGCAAAACCAAGTAGTTTTCTGGTGTCTTTAGGCTGCAAAATCCATAAAACATTTTTTCAAACACACTTGACAAAACTGAAAACTTTGGTCAATTTTCAACAGCTACACTGAAAAAAAAAAGCTCCTGTAGGCATCATGGACTGGAATATCCATTGCAACATACTGTAACTAATTCTCTGTATTTCCTGATGAGCTAAACTTTTTCTTTCCTTTATGTGGGCAGTTAAACTTTCTTGTCAGAAGTCTGGCATGGTTCATGAGCAGGATTTCCTCTGTCATGCAGTCATCACTTGCTAGCTCTTATGAGATGCTGCTGGGAGAGAAGGAAATTACTTCTAGTCTGTCAAAAGCCCTGGTTTGCCCTGGTGCCTGATCCACTCAAACAGGCATGGGAGATGCTGGCCTGTTTGGGACCATGAACTTGTCTGGACAAAGCTCCTCAGTTGTTTTCTGAATGACAGTTTTGTGCTATCAGTTGTCAAATCTTGAAACCAAGCTTACATTTCAAGTCATGAGCTAGCTCAACCCATGCTGATATAGCTCTAGTGACTTGTGAAAGCTTTGAAAAACTCGGTGAAATTTTGACCACATTGAAATGAATGGGAAGCTTTGAGGCAGAAGGTTACTACTGACTTGAGCACAATTAGAACTGCACCATGCAGACTTTTATGAAAGTTTATGAATTTTTGAAAGTTTATGAAAGTTATGAAATTTTATGATTTTTTTTAAGGATGTGGAGCCTGCTGCACCTGTTGGCTTTTGTACCATTTTATCTAGTAACTTAGGTGCAAATTTAAGACAAAGAGATTTTAAGAAAGCTATAGTACCTGTCTTAGCAGTATATAGCTACTTTAAGACGAGCATCACAGAAATCCAATGACTTGTCTAGCTGTCTAAAATCTTCCTGAAAGTATAAATATTTCCCTTTGCTATTAGTGAATAGTCAGTTGGGATTTAGCTTGTGTGTGCCTAATTATTCCCCAGTTCTGTCTTTGCCCTTGCTGTAACTAAAAAGATAAATATGAAAGTAAATCTTAATGACAATCAGAATTGAGATATAAATATGGCATTCAAGAGTAATTTTTTAAGAGATCATAATAGCTCCATGGAACTCATATAAGCATTGTATAGATCCAGGACTGTACATATCTGTTAAATGGTTTTGAATTTTCTTGCAATAACCTACATGTTCATACCTTTAGCTTTGGTGATCCCAAATTTTGCCCTATTGCCCAAAGTGACACTGTGATGAATGTTTCATCTGAATCTCATCATTATATATCCATATGCATTTATGGGGTTCATAACAGTTAAGACTGCTCTTGTTAGGTCTGTAAAATAAAATGAAACACAAATCAAAATTACAATTTTTTTTTTGGGCAAAGATGATGTTTACAGAATCACTGAATCTTCAAGGTTGGAAAGGACTTCTAGAGATCATCAAGTCCAATCTTCCCGCTCGAGCAGGCACCTAGAGCATGTGGCACAGGGTGGCGTCCAGGCGGGTGGATCTCCACAACCTCCCTGGACAGTCTGTTCCACTGCTCTGTCACCCTCACTGTACAGAAGTTCCTCCTCAGCTGGACATGGAACGTCCTGTGCTTCCGCTTCCACTCATTACCCCTTGTCCTATCACTGGCCACCACTGAAAAAAGCTTGGACCCCTCTTCCTTACACTCTCCCTTCATGTATTTATACATGCTAATAAGATCACCTCTCAGCCTTCTCTTCTCCAAGCTGAACAGGCCCAGCTCACGCAGTCTCTCCTCGTACGAGAGATGCTCCAGTCCCTTAATCATCTTTGTAGCTCTCCGCTGGACCCTCTCTAGAAGCTCCACTAGACCCTCTTATACTGGGGAGGCCAGAACTGCACACAGTATTCTAGGTGTGGCCTCACCAGAGCTGAGTAGAGGGGCAGAATCACCTCCCTCCACCTGCTGACAACACTCCTGATGCAGCCAGAATCCCATTGACCTTCTTGGCCACGAGGGCACTGCTGACTCATGGTTAATTTGGTGTCAACCAGGACTCCCAGGTCAACCCCTAATCTGTACTGATGCCTGGGGTTATTCCTCCCCAGGTGCAGGACCCTGGATTTGTTCTTATTGAACCCCATGAGGTTCCTCTCTGCCCAACTCTGCAGCCTGTCCAAGTCCCTCTGGATGGCAGCACAGCCTTCCAGAGTGTCAGCCACTCCACTCAGCTTGGTGTCGTCGGCAAACTTGCTCAGGGTGCACTCTTTGCCCTTGTCTAGGTCGTTGATGAACAAGTTGAACAGCACTGGGCCCAGTACTGACTCCTGGGGGACAGCACTGGCCACAGGCCTCCAACTGGACTCGGCCCCATTTATGACTACCTTCTGAGCTCTGCCATCCAGACGATTCTCGATCCACCACACCCTGTACTCATCTAGTCCACTCTCCTGGAGCTTCCATATGAGGATAGTATGGGAGACAGTGTCAAAAGCCTTGCTGAAGTCCAGATAGACGACATCCATGGCTCTCCCCTCGTCCAGCCAGCTGGTCGTCCCATAATAGAAGGCTATGAGGTCCGTTAGACATGACTTCCCCTTGGTGAATCCATGCTGACTGCTCCTCAATACCTTCTTCTCCTTCATATGTCTGGAGATTCTCTCTAGGATGAGCTGCTCCATCACCTTGCAGGGACGGAGGTGAGGCTGACTGGCCTGTAATTGTCCGGCTCCTCCCTCTTGCCCTTTTTGAAGACTGGAGTGATGTTGGCTCTCTTCCAGCCCTTGGGCACTTCCCCTGCTCTCCAGGACCTCTCAAAGATGATGGAGAGAGGCTGAGCAATAACCTTGGCCAATTCCCTCAGCACTCTTGGGTGCATCCCATCTGGGCCCATAGATTTCTGAGTGGCCAGTTTGCCTAAGTGATGCCTAATCCAATCCTTCTCAACCACCGGAAGGTCTTCCTCAACCCTATTTATATCTCTTCCACTTGAGCCCTGCAGTTCATGGGAAGTGGCCTTAGCAGTAAAGACAGAGGCAAAGAGGCAAATTCTGCCTTCTCAGCATCCTCCATCACCAAGGCCCCCTCCCTGTTCAGCAGTGCCCTAACATTTTCCCTCGTCTTCCTCTTACTGCTAACATATTTATAGAAACCCTTCCTGTTGTCCCTGACAGCCCTCACCAACTCTAATTTCACCCAGGCTTTGGCCTTCCTCATTTCACATCTGCATTCTCTGGCAATGTGCCTATATTTTTCCCATGTGGCCTGTCCCTTCTTCCACAAGCTGTACACTATTTTTTTCTCGTTAACTTTGCCCAGGAGCTCCTTGCCCATCCATACAGGTCTCCTGCCCTGCCTACTCGACTTCTTTTTTTTTGTGAGAATACACCCATCCTGAGCTTGGAGGAAGTGGTACTTGAATATTAGCCAACTCTCCAGCACTCCCTTTCCTTCTAGGATCCTGACCCAGGGGACTGCTCCAAGGAGCTCTCTGAAGAAGTTAAAGTTGGCTCTCTTGAAGTCCAGGGTAGCTATCCTACTTCTCGCCCTGCTTCCTCCACGCAGGATCGTGAATTCTAACAACTCGTGGTCACTGCAGCCAAGACTGCCCCCAACCCTCACATTACCCACTAGACCATCTCTGTTTGTTAGGATCAGGTCTAGCAGCGCCCCTCCCCTTGGTGGCTCATCAACTATCTGTGTCAAGAATTTATCTGCAACGTTCTGCAGGAATCTCCTGGACTGTCTGTTCCTGGCCATGTGGTTTTCCCAGCAGACATCAGTGTGATTGAGGTCCCCCAGGAGGATCAGGGCCAGGGTGCAAGCACAGGAGGTTCCACCTGCAGGTGAGGGGGAACTTCTTTACTGTCAGGTGACAGAGCAGTGGAACAGGCTGCCCAAGGAGGTTGTGGAGATCCACCCACCTGGATGGCACCCTGTGCCACATGCTCTATGTATGCCTGCCTGAGCAGGAAGGTTGGACTAGATTATCTCTAGAGGTCCCTTCCAAACTTGAAGATTCTGTGATTCTGTGGGCCTGTGATCAGGAGGCTTCTTTCAGCTGCCCATAGAAGGCTTTGTCCACTTCCTTGTCCTGTTTAGGAGGCCTGTAGTAAACTCCCACTACCATGTCACCCCTGTTGGCTTCCCCTTTTATCCTTACCCACAGGCTCTCTACTAGTGTTCCATCCTCTCCTATGCTGAGCTCTATGCTTTCCAGTTGCTCTTTCACATAAAGAGCAACTCCGCCACCTTGCCTTTCTGCTCTGTCCCTTCTGAAAAGCCTGTAGCCCTCCATGGCCACATTCCAGTCATGGGAGCTGTCCCACCATGTCTCAGTGATTGCAATGAGATCATGGCCCTGTAACCGCACGTGCAACTCCAGTTCCTCTTGTTTATTCCCCATGCTGCATGTGTTTAGGTAGAGGCATTTGAGTGGGGCTCCCAATGTGCCTCTCCTCCTTGTCGGGAGAGCTGCAGCCTGACTCTGTGGGCTTTCAGAAGTACTTGTATTTTGCCCTTTGGCATCTTCAGTCCTAGAGCGCCCTTCAAAGGCCATGGCACTAGATTGCTGTGGATGATGTGATGGGCCTTCAGCCACTATCTTGTCTGCCACCCCATGGATACCTCCCTCCCCCCTCGAATCTAGTTTAAAGCCGTATTGATGAGCCCAGCTAGCTCCTGAATCAGTGCCCTCTGCCCACTTTGAGAAAGATGGACCCCATTGGGTGCCATCATGCCTGGTGCTCCATAAGGCTTCCTGTTACCAAAGAAGCCAAAGTTATGGCGATGACACTAGCCGCGGAGCCACATGTTAATGGACTATACCCTATGATTTCTTGAACAATAAAGATAATACTGAAAAGCAGCTAATTTGAACTGAATTTCTCATATGGAAATTAGTTTGTTATATGCTAACAGAGAAAGACAGTAGGATATATTTTCTTTCTCTAAGTGTCCACAGTAAGTGAGCATTGGCAGATAACAGCTTTACTAGTAATGAGATTTTTATTAACAAGCATCATATATTATTTTCAACAAAGTTATTCATATATGCTTTGAGATGATAGTAAGGTAGTTAAAATTGTATTGCCTCAAAATAACAAGGACACAACTAACATTCAAGTTGACTTTTAGAAGTTTTCATTTAGGTATAAGTGTTAAAAAAACAATTATTTTCATTGTACTTTTTTGAATATTTCATTTAATATACAGTCCAGCAATGGGAAAATTTAAATCTAATACCTATAGCTTTCTTTTTAAACAGGAAAATTTTTAATTAATAAATCCACCTGGTTACCATTTTGATAGTAACCTGTTTTTCATTAATTAAAAAGGTTTATTGAAGAAGAATTTCATTTAGAAACTGTTTCATACCTATGTAAACTTCTATATGTATGTATATGTATATTCTATTTATATTCATACGTGCTCACACAAGAGATATGGTAAGGAGCTATATCTGTATGTAATCTAGTGATTCTGTTGAAAATACTTAATTATTCTACATACAAAATACTTTTTACTACAGAGTAACCTTTTATGATATATTGACAGATACACTGACAATGCACGTTTGTTATCTTTCTTTGAGAGATTCCCCATAGCTTGATAATCAAATAGGAACAGCAGTAGAAACTTTCTCCTTTATTCATGGCCTAGTTTCAATGCTTTATACTTCTCCCTCCTCACTTTGGTTTGAATTGTTTTTCTAAGGAAAGACAAATTATTTGATTATTCTGCTCTTCCTTTCCTCTATCCATCCTCTTGTTTAACAGTCCTCTAGTAATTTCTGAACCTATTAGCCAATTTTGACCAGATTTGACTGAGAATTAGCAGTCTCAGAACTATTAAAATCCTACACATTTCATGAAAATTGATGTTAAAGGAGAGAGACTTGAATCACTGTCCCAGCTGAGGGAAGTTCACTTACAGATCGCCACAGGGAATCTGCTTAACTGATTGCGAGTTCATACTAGTAAAATTAATCGTCTGTAACTGGCTAGCTCAGAGCTTAATTTTGTAATGAACAACACTTTTTTTGAAATTTTTGCAAACAATTTTTTCTTCTTTTGACTCCTCCTTGGTTTTTCTTCCTGGCAACTGACACTGCTTGCTCAACAAGCAGCTGCAAAGGAAATTTTAAAACTGCCCTTGAATAGTTATTTTTTTCTGAATTTCAGAGACTATTGAAGTAGCAAAGTATACATTAAACTGAGAGTTGAGAGAGAACTAACAGATTGTATTCTATGGCTAAATATGTGAAATCTACAGAAAGTACGGCTTGGTTCATCGTTTTTTTAAATTGGCCCATAAAATTTTTATCAGATGAGTGAAATGTTTTGTTTCTGTGGGAGATAATAAAATCCCTCTTGGTAATGCAATAGAATAATTAAGGATTTTTTATTGTTGTAATTTGTCTTGCTTTAAATATTTTTAACATAGTTTAATTTCACTTCTTGCCAAGCACCACCCTTATTTTCACAGCAGCTGCTGATTTTGTCTGTGAAAGTGCATGTACCTTGGAGTCCGTCTTTATTCAGGCACATTCATTACAGGATTAAGATTTTATGGTTATTAATAAAAATGGATCTTAATCTCTGTCTCCACTGGGAATACAGATATAAATATTTGAATAAATGCCTTTAGTACATTATTTATTCTGTCAGAGCTAAAAAAACTTAATATAGTGATACCAGAATGATGCCTGGGAAGCTAATCTATATCTGCTCATCACCTTCAGTGGGATATCAGTATGGAGAGGCTTCCATGTTGGTACTCTAATGCCAGAGAAAACTACTTATAGCTAATGGGCACTAAAACTGCTGCCCCATCTTGGAGCTTTGCTTACTAGAATTTGACACGAGACTGTAGGTATTAGCAGTACATCTCCAGGAGGCTGGATAGGAAACTGGAGTTTTCCATACCCATCTGAAACACAGTGTAGGCAGAGATGGGATGGGAATCACAGGAGAGGCAGCAAGAGGTGGAGGGAGGGCCTGCACACTTTCCCTGCCTCCTCAGATTAAGCCAAGCTTCATGATGCAGCACAGTCCTCAACTTTTCAAGATACTGCTGATGGAAGGGCTTCACAGCTGGGCTAGTGGATACTAATCCATTGATTCTTTGGGATCTGGGGTATCTTTCTGAGAACTAGCTTAGACGTCTCTCCCTGACACTGTGTTGTGCCTCTTGACATAGTCTTGAAATTCCTTTCACTTTCCTCCCCTAAGATTACAGATCCAAGAAGGATCTTCTTGCTCTCCTAAGATTACTTGTAAGATATCCAGGGATTTCGTCTAAAGAAACTAGTGACGCCCTTAGTACATTTATGTTGCTAAATCTATTTCCTTTAGACATTGCTTCCTGGCCTCTAGATGAGATGGTGTGGAATGGTGTATGTGATGTGGAATCCATGTATTTCAGTATTGCTACATTCTGAAATAGACTGATTATGTTTGTAGTGTCTGACTTTTGGTCCTCTTTTGGCCTCATATCACCATACATCACCGTACAGACTTCGCGGTCTGACAAGTTGGTATTTTTGTGTTTTTCAGATCAAATGTGTGAGTTGTGTAGACCGCACAAGGGAGTCACAGTGCACAGTGAGGTGTAGCAGTTCACTTGGGTGTTGTTTTCATTATATGAATCTTAAGGTATGTGTTTCAGGCCCTGGGGTATGACACAGAGGAATGTGGGGTGATTTGGAGTAGTGTTGGAGGACTACATTAACCAGGATCCAAACAGAGTGCAGGCTTTAGCCTTTACTGTCTTTTGAGACCGATTGCTTTTGAACTGTCTACACAGCTGTACTGGTGTTTTGATTTGAAGAGAGTTGGTTGATTTTCTCCAAAGAAAAGCTAGAGGAAATTATTATTTTTTCAGTATAGATAATCAAGTGGCCAGTACCTAGGAGTCTGTCAAGGAGCTAAGCTATCTGAAAGTGTAGATGTGATCATTGAATCCTCCATTTAATATTTTTCATCTATTGGCAGGTATGATGTGAACTGCAATATTGCATGATATGAAGCAGAAGTACCTAGCTTCTGAGATTTCTGCTATAAAACACTTGATTTCACCAAGTCTGAAAGTTAAAACCTTTGCTGTTTTGATGGTCTTCATCGTGAGCCTAACTGTAAAGAAAATGTTGGATGACCTAAGGCAGCAGAGGAAAATTAACTAAAGAACATTTTCTTCAGCTTGAAACTTTTTTTTCCTTTTAAATGTCTCTTTGAATCACTTCCACAGTGTTTTCCCACATTATTCACAGCATTGCACCAGAATTACCTTCATGGTTTGCCTAACACAGCTCTATAAGAAATGTCTAATGTCTGTTTAATTCTCTCACCACTGTTTAATGAAACTGTTGCTTCAGATAGTCCATATGACAAGATATGTTTGGTATTTGGATGCTGGTAATGAAAAGTTTTCTGTCATTAGGACAGGGCTCATGACTAAGCACTACACCAGGTTTTGAGTCACAGAGTAACTAATGTCTGCCTTCAGATATGCTTCCTTGGAAGAACTTTCACAGTAGTGTCTTGATTTTTTCCCAGTTATAGATGTATTAATTTGTGTTCATCATGGGGAGAAGAGAGAACTAGATATTTTTCCTGAAATTTGTTCTTTTATATCTAGAAAAATGCAAAAAGCAATAGTTCATTAATTTAAGTATCTTTTCCCTTCTTCCTGTGAATTTCTCATTATAAGGTTAGATTAACATTTTAATGAAGATTAGGAGATTACTTTTGAGACAAAATTCCTGATCGTCCCTATTTCCTGTGCTTTGCCTCTCATTGCAAGATGAATTTGAAACAAATTATTTAGATTCCTTTGGAGGAAACTAAATTGTAATATATACTGGGAGAGGACACCTAATGTCCTGATATCACAAGCAGGGCATTTAGTTTCCAGATTAGAGCTAGTATAGAGGTTTTTCTAGAATACAAATGACAAAAGCCCCTTAAATATGTGTAGTGCAAATGTCAGGTCCTTTACACCAAGAGTTTTGCTCTAACGAGTCTGTCCTGTCGCTCTGCTGTACATCGTGTAGAAGCCAAAGAGCACCATCTCCATGTTAGATGATTTTGAATAAGTGAATATCATGGAGCTGTGATGATAGAAGAACTATATGTGCACACATCCTCTTTAAACTCTTCAGAGAGATATTTAGCTTCCTGATTTTCCTATATTGGAACAAGAATGCATGGGCACTATACCATCTACTGCTAGATATCTATCTAGCTACTAGGTCATTGAACTCCATCTAGACATGTACTTGTAACTCATACTTCACAAAAATAATTACAACCATCAGCTCTTTTCATGAAGGGTGAGGATAGGAAAGGGGAAAGGTGTCCAGAAATGTGTCAGTTTGTTCTTATGTTGAATTTACATTTGTTGTAAAGGAGTTATTCTTGATTTTCACATTTTTAAACAATGGAAAATGAAGATCCATGGCTTGCTGTCCCTATTTTCTTTGTGCTCCCTCAAATACTTTCGAGATTATTCAAACAAATGCATTGAACTCCATTTATTTGACTGTATGATGGCTTAATCAGGTAAATAAATGTGTGAATGATACTTATTTGACTGTCTGTCAGAAGATCTCTTTAACTGTATTCTAAAGCATACTTTCTTTTTCTCTGAAGAAAAAAAAATAAATTAAACACAAAAATCCCATGTTGTAATGCTACAGTTGAAATTTTAAACACACAAAAGTCAGGACATTCAAAATTATGACTCCCTAGGGCTTGTAGCTCAGCCATGTTGTACATGTGGTGTGTATTAAAGCAACGATTTCCTCTCCTTTCTGTATTCTCTTTCTCTTCTATGTGTTTTCCTCTTAGCTCTTTCACACTGTCTATGTGGGCTGCCCTCAGCAGAGATTGATGATGCCTGGGAAGGACCAGGGGATCCTGTGCCCATGAGCCACTTGTCCTGCTCCCAGGGCCAGGGAGCTTGGCAGGGAAAACAGATAGGGGAGGTGATGCAGAGCCTACCTCACTTCAGGTTCGTCTGTCACCGGCTCTTCTGGACTATTGTATCCAACACATGTTCTTTTCACGTAGATATATGTTATAGAGAGGGTCATAACTCAATTCTACAGGTCCTTAAGATGTGCTGTGATTGAAATATGCAGGCAAAGCAATGACGGGAGCAAAAGCAAATCAGGAGCCAGATGTAGAGTAAGTTGACTGATGAGGACAGTCAACTCATGGACGCTTCTCAGCATTTATGGTGATAAGAGTTATCTGAAAATAATATGTGAATTTCCACAACATTTTTACTTATTGGATTTAGATACTTACCTATTTCCCATGTTTCTTTCTTTTTTTCTTCTTTTCTTCTTTATATTCTGTATTTCTACATAACCTGAATATTGTATTGTATCCTCTTTTATGTGGTCACCCTTTCTTTGCTGGTCTTGTAAATAACTTCCAGTATTTTGTAACTTGGCATAGTAAAACTCCCTTAAGTTCCTTAACAATATAAATTTCCGGAGGCTGAAAGGTGTAAATTACCCTGAAGAGAATGCTGGTTTGTTTGCAATGCTCTAGGCCAGATTTTGCAATGGAAGAACTTGTCTGTCCAACAATTTTCTTTATTACAAGTTCATATTATTATACCAGCATATTAAAAAAAAAAGGAAAAAAAATATTTGAGAATGTCCTTGCTAGTAGTTTAGTTCCTGCTTTTCAATTCTGTAAACATTAGGATAATTAAAATATTATTCTAAATCCTTTTGAAATAATAGTTTTGGTTCAGTTATTGCTTCTTAAGCACTTACTATAGTTAAAATAAACACCTTTCTATTTCAAGTTATACAAGCAGGATATTATTTCCAAGCTCCTCAGGGCAGGGATTGTACTTGTCTTTCTATTTGCAAATTATTTATTGGAATGGGGTCCCTATCCTCCATAGGACTTCAGTATTAATATTAAGTGATGATCTTCATATGGAAAGTATTGAATCTGAATACAAGGAATTTTGTAAATGCCAGTAATCTGTTGTAAAATCATGACAGCACTTTCTTTTCCAACTGCTCAAATTTCTCTCTCCAGGACCTTGCTCCATCCCTTTGTTTAATTGACTAGAGGAACACAGAACAAACCTTTTTTGAACTTGTATCTGAAATACAATTGCTCTGAGAAATAATTGTCATTTCCTATGAGATGGCTGACAGATTTACATTCAGCCTTATGTGGAGAGTGATGGGTAAGTGAATAGGTTTAATTTCTGGGGAATTCTGTTCCAAATCTGAAATATTTGCATGACTTCTAGGAGTATGGTTCACTAGGTGCCCAGGATAGACACCCATCTTCTCTTTGGAGCATGGTATCCAGCCTTTGGAGAAAAGTATTTCCAGACAAACTGAGGCCTATTGTGCAATTTTGTTTTCTCCAGGTGTATATCTGAAAGCAGCTCTGTCCTGGTCCATCAATCAGCTGCAGTGGAGCCTTTCCTGGGAGTTCTCCCATCCCTGCAGGCTGGTAGCTTTATGCCTTACGAAAGTCTTGGTGGTATGTGGAGCTGAAACCTGAGTAAGGCTGAAAAAGTCCAAAAAATAAAAGCAGATGTAAAAGAATGGGTTTGGATACATGGTTCTGTTTAGTGTCGCCCATTCAATTTCTATTTATAACAAGTTTTACCAATGGATAAATGTTGTATTTTTGTCAAAAGAAAATACTCACTAGTACAAAGGAAAGCGTATTCCAGGACTTGGTGGGAATTATTATTACCTTTTGTGATTTCAAAAGAGAAGCAAAACAAAATTAAGAACTGACTCAGGCCTGTTTTAGATTGAGTAGAGAAGAAATTCAGAGCAATCACAAAAATGGGGAAAGTGACTGGCATTATGAGAAAATATTGAAGACAGCAGATGCTGCCAACATTATATTTACAATTTAATGTTCTGGATTACTGCCCTTGTTTTTAATGGAATGCTGTATATAAATCTGGAAAAGACAAAATTTTGTCACTGCTGAAATATTTATGGATGATATTTTGGATAAAGTTATCAGAATTAAATTAAAGAATCCTACAAGTTTGTATCTCTTAGGTTCACATAAACCCTGTCAGTTTGCATTTAACAAGATTTACTATCAAGAGAACCACAAACTATGACATCTGCAATTTTTTATCAGTGTTTTTAAAGGTGCCTGTTCCATGTATGAGTAGATTTATTTATCTCAAGTAAGGAATTGTGGAAACAATTACATTTCTTCTATATTTTCAGGTCAGTGACAGGTTTCCAGTTCAGCTTTACAGTATGTTCTTTGCATAGAGCAAAAATGAAGCATTCCACAAGAAAAAAAATTAAAAAAAAAGAAAGAAAAGAAACATTTGCCATTTTTACCGTTAACACAAGCAACTGGTATCTGCTATTAACATTTGGGAAAATTTCCATTTAAATAATTACTAAAGAAAAAAATACTTTAAAAACCTTTTAAAATATGTCCCACTAGGTACATAGTGTAACAGCACATAACTCAGAATTGTATTAATTTTCATTTTTGATTTTCTCTGTGGTATCTGCCTTTGATTATTTATTTAAGTATGTTCACAAATTTGCAAGAAAACTGAAACTGTTTCAGATTATTACACAACATGCTTGCCATTCAGTTTTAACAGTTTTAATTTGTACTTGCTTGTGAAAGATAAAAAGCAACACATTTCAACCTGGAAAATATTGTCAAAGAAGCATTTCACAAAGGATTCCCCATTGCCTCATTCTTTGTGTGTTATTATTATAAATGGGAGGCTCTTCTGTTCCATGGCAAGGAGCTTTCTGGCAAGCAAGGTTATTTTCGAAAGCAATAAAAGGCATGGATAGTAAGAAAAATGACTGCATAGTTCATCGTGTCCTTCCTGCTCCTAATGAAAGATTGTTCGATACAGCATACTTTGCATTACTTTGCTTAGTTGAGTTTTAAATGACTCACAGGATATGATACCCTTTAGTTACTTGATGAGATTAGCACATTCTTGTATAGAATAAGTTATTACAACCTCTTGTATGTGTCTTTTTCCTAGGAGAATTCCTTTATTCTGTGCTATATTTTCTTGCCTTGCACGAAGTACTTCGCAATGGAAAGGGCTCTGCATCTTTGTCACTGTCATGACGTAAGAGGAATTTACATCCCTCATCTGTCTGAGAGGGGCTAGTCCGTAAGAGGCTCTGCTGGATTTAGCTAGAGCCTATTAGGAATTTTAAGGCCTCCTTTTGCATCAGGCTCAGCTAAAGTAGAGCTTGGGGAAAGAAAGTGGAGGAGGAAGTTGGTCCCTGTCTTCCCTCCCATTAGCATGGGACAATACATTGATCCCCAGATTCCTTGCAGCTTATTGGGGTGGCTTTGAGTTCCATTAAATATTCTACAAGTTGTATCATTTCTGCCTCAGAGTACATCCCTGACCTCTTTGTTCCTGACTTGGCATGTTCTACATCTTGCAGCTTATTCTTCCAGTTTAATAGTTTTTAGACTCCAGGTTACTGACTTACTTTTTCATTTCTTTTTATGGTGGAAGTCCTTAGAAACCAATACAAATAGACAAATGGAATAACACACTGCAAGCCTGTACATTAACCACCTGCCATACTTTGCCTTTGCTGTTCTATTCCAAAAATCTGTTCTTCTGAAAAGGGACACTTTGGATGATTCCTCAGATAGTTCACGTTTTGTTTTAAGTTATTTGATCCTCTTTTTCATTTCCTCTCTGGGATTTTTTTTTTTAAATTTTTTAAATTAACTGTTCTCTGCCACGGTTTGTAAACAAAAATGTACAAAACTTTTTTATAATTTTTATTCCTCTGCTTCAGGATTCCAGGATTGGATTATGTCCTGAAGTTATTAACCATAGATGACAGTAATAATTTTTCTCTTAATTTAGGGAAATGTTCTATGTGGTGATATGATGAAATGAAAACAGTGACAGCCAGAATAAACTTAGTGTAGTCTTTTTGATTCCTCTGCACTGAATGTGATTACAGGGATTTCATGAACATTCTTTGTTTGAACAAAATGTTCTGTGGACCAGCTTTCATAAGTGTGGACTCTAAAAAAGGAAATCACCACATTCGACTGTTGACAGATATTCATGAGTCTCAAAAAAATGAGAATAACAGTTCAATGTGAATTTTGATTAAAGCTCCTCTAAATCCTAAAAAGGTTTTTAGCTAGCTTCATTTCTATATTCAGATATGAAGTAGATTGAATATGGTCTGATATTTCATGCCAAGTAGTACATGCTGATCTTCTTGTGACATTACCACAGAATGGTATAATTTGCCACTTTAACTGGTTTATTTCCTTTATACCAGGATCACTGTTCCTGCTGAGGGTGTCAAGAAGTAAAAGGTGGAAATTAGCTTGGGAGGAGAAGAGAAAATATAAAATGCACATAGTTTTTCATTGCACATATAAGTAACACTTGAAAAGGCACAATTTATACAGTGAGAGTTTCTAAATGAGATGGATTATATTGACCTCTACAAGAAATGGAAAATCAGGACATGAGGATAGGGTTCTTAAGTGTTCAGACATAAAAAGGTCTTTCTCCAACACAGTAACATCATATATATGTTTTCTTGGTAGGTTTGGGCACTTGTGATGACACGAACTATCATCATCTTATTTCCAAAGTACAGAAAGTATGGAAGTGCAGGACAGTGCCATTCAGAGTTCCTATGTGATTTCAAGGTCTGTCACAGGAGCCACTACAGGAGGTAAGATGCTAACCCACCCAGTCTAGTTTATTTATTGGATTCAATGCCACTGATTTTAAGTTAATGTGAACATTTATTTCAGGCTAGAGTGGAGGGCAGCATAAAAATGTAGATACTGCAGGAAAAATAAATAGCAGAGTGGCAAGATGTTGCCCTGTTTTTCACTACTTTAACATATTACAATAATAAGAAGACAAGTAAAGGTATCTAAGATCATATAAAGTTAATATACTAAGTGTCTGAGAATGTGCCAGTTTAAGCATTTTTGAAAACTAGAAAAATTTGAAAGGTTTGTGTCTTTTACTCCCACCTTGTACAAACCAAAGGGCAAGTGCTCAAATGATTGGAAATGATTACATGCTTGTCAGGCTGCTCCAGTTCTTTAGTTCAAACATCTGCACAGCAACAGTCTGATACCATTAAACAAAAGCTTTATTCTGGAGGGAAAAACCTCTGAATTAAAATACACTTATTCACACCTGTAAAAAATAATCTTTTCTTTCCAAATGGAACTAGTTCTAAAACCCCTGTGTAAAACCCTTGGTCAGTTCCTCCTTTGTGCCAGGGGGAAGATAGAGATAAGACAGTGTCTTATAGGCAGAGCAAAGAAAATTAGCTGCCTAGCTGAAGCTGTAACAGAGAGTGGCCTTAGCACTGAGAATCAAGATTAACACAGTGACTCTCACACCTTTTGGAGTGAGCAAGAGTGAGAAGTCAAGAAAAGCCAAATAAGAGCTGTCTGGAGTGATGGGAAGAGACAGGAGCCTCCCCTGGGCCGTGAGCACCTCAAGGGCTATGAGCTCCTTGGGCATAACTGCAGTGAGAATTGAGGGCATTTAGGATGCGTTATCAGAGATCATGTTTAAATAGCTTTAAATCCTGTTTGCTGCCAAAAGGAATTTCTTATGTCTGCTGAAAAGCTATGGTTTTCAGTATCCCTAAATCTCGCCTGCCCAGCAGTACCATTATGGGAATGGGAGTGAACCTCAAGCTTTTATGAGTGCTAAAACAATTAAGGACACTCTGCTCTGCATCATGGAGTGGAGTTTCATAACAAAACCCATTTTCAGGCTCATAGGAACATTTGGCACAAGTTCCCTCTTTCTAACCCTTCCCTCTTCTATTTATAATCAAGTTGTGATCAAAATCAAAGTTAATTCAGTAAATTCAGTAATATTTAAAGTATTTTTTTCTGGAGCTAATTAAAATTTATGGACATTTCCTCTCAATTTCAGTAATCCTCTATAGTTATTCATGTGGAGATTTGTTTTGTCAGCAGCTAAGATTAAAGGGGCAGATAACAGAAAATAAATTTGCTGGATTTTTTTGTGAAGACTCTTGGAGAAGGAGGAAGAGGCCAGTTGCTTACTGCAGAGCATTAGAAGCCATTGCTCTGTACAAGCTCTTTCTGTCTTTTCAAATAAACTTGGTTTCAGCTCATCTTGTTTTCAGTTCAGATGTACATGGGCTTCTAACTCAAAGCACAAATAGAAGGGCCAAAATTTAACACAATCGATATTTCTTCTGCAACTTTGTATATTTTTGAAAACTCTTCATCAGACTGTGTACTCCTTGAAATGTAAATTGGATGAGGTTTCTATCAGTATGCATGATTGCTAGTTAGGAAGAATAATTTATAGAAAAATAGTTCAGCTGTTTATCTTAAGCCTATAATGTTTCAGCAAATTTCCCAGAATAGTTATCTGAAGGTGTAAAGGAGTATTGTTCTTTCGACATGCTAAGTTTAGCTGATGAGAATTTCATGGAGATGAGAAGAAATAAAGATGCAGAAAAGCAGACAGTCTCTGCCTTCATACAGACACCAAAGAGGGAGACTCTGTAAAAGTAATAGTCACAATAATTCATGGTAGTTTTCACAATATATGACTTAATGGAAAATTAAAATATTGTAGGAATCCAGAAGTCTTGCATGAAAACCACATTTCTTTTCCTCCAAAACTTTTGAAGCAACCAAGTGGAGACCGAAATCTTTGCACTTCGAAGCAGGGAGCCCTTCATTCATCTCTGGATCCAACCAGTCTAGAATGCAGTGTAGTTTTGTCCATCTCTTATCCCAAGTTAATTGAAAGTTAGTAGCATATAATGAGTATGGCAGTGCACAGTGTCAAAATTGCAGGGTGAAGGTTATAGGATATTTTCTAATCTCTCTGGTAACATTCTCCTTTTATTTTTCTTCCTTTCTTTTGAGATTTTTTCCTCAGGTGTATGAAGGCATGTGAAGGAAAAGTGATGATTACAACAAGATAAATTAGAAGAAGTTTTCCAGATCTAGGGTCAGTGGTGACATCCCCATAAATCATGGGTAACTCTAACATAGACAGTTTTAAAGAGGCTTAGCTGTCATAAGCATATATACATAGGTAAAACTGTTGCCATCATATTTATCTTCTACTCCATAGATTAGAGAAACCAAACTTCTGTCATCAACAATTATTAATCATCCATTTACCCTGCTGAGATATCTAATAAAGAAAATGCAGAATTTGAACATGAGAAAAAAGGGGAGAAAATTTAATCCAAATTTTTAAAAGTAAAAGGAAGAAAAATATCATGTAACATCTGTTCACCACATGCTCATAAATTACAGTAGGATTTTGAATATTTCTTCTCACATCTACATGTCATGCAGGTTTTATAGTTCATAATTTTATTAAAAACAACATTATTATGTGCCATGCTTACAATGACATGTGATCAGCCCTTCAGCAGCACTGTTGCAAGCAGCTCTCCCACTGAGGGCAACCTGGTGGCAGTTTAGTGTCTTGTCTTCATATCAGTTTTTGCCTGCAAGGCTTGTTCTTCACGACAAATCTGAAGAAATTGCCATTCCTTTGCATCTCATGAGCCTAGCCCTAAATATGATAACCTCTAACTCTCAAGGAATTAATATTTTGTGCTTAGGCCACTGAAAAGGTTACTGGAATGTAAGTTCTCCCTGAGAAATACAATGTCTTATCGAGAACACAGCCTTTCCATCATCAGCAATAATAGGACGTGTTTCTATAGCTTGAATTAAAAACTGAGCAAACTAAGTGGTACTCAGTTGGTTCATGTTACAAAATTTTTACCCACTGCCTAATTACAAATTTTAGATTATGTTAGTTAGATGCTTCCATCTACTTAACTGAGACCTGTCAAAGCTGTGCATATGAACACACAGGGAATCGGATTTCCTCTTCTTTTTTCTTCTGGCCATCTCTACAAAAGAACAGTATAAAGTCTATGCTCTAAATTCCAGGCTTTGAACTAGCTCTGCATGCCTATAAGGAAAATCTGAGCTTCATGTCTTACACATACTTGTTTCCAAGATGTGGAGGAGAGAGATGATTTAGAGACGGAACTAGAAGCAGAAGAGAGAGAGATGAATGTCCAAAGAAAAGAAATTCTGCTTTTATATTATCTCCATTCTTTACTCCTCTTCCTAAAATTGCCCTCTCCACCAACAAAGCAATGACATTTTAAAGAAGAAATAGTACTTATGTAAGCATTTTTTTCCCAATTTCAAGATGTAAGAAGCAAAAGCAAAACCTTCAGGAAACTCCCTTGCAATAAACAAATTAGAGATTTAAAAGCATTTCAGCAATAAAGCATGCTCAGCACAATAGTAACATTCAGACTCCTTAAGGCCTAAAACTTCAAACTGTGGTTGTGATATATAACTTCAGAATATTGCTCAAAAAATCTGACTTAAAAGCATTGGACATTATGAGAAATGTCCATGGTCTCTGTTTCTGTGGGATCATCATAGATGATATTTTTGATTTAGGGAGCAGTACACAATATGTAAATGGCTGTGAAAACTGCTCACACTATTCCTCCAGTGAGGAGCACATGGATATTATCTTCCTCTGTTTCATTTAGCAAAGTGCTTAAGTACAAGGTTATGGATTGATTTAAATACAGGTTCTCTAGAAATTGGTAAGAAATCTTCTTGCATTTATAAGATCATAGCAAGAAATTGATTTCCAAGTAAATCAAATTACTTTCTTAAACTAAATCCTTATATTTCTCTTCCGAACTCTTGAGACAATTACTGAATTTTATAAAAGGCTATTAAATGCAATGCACAACAGGCAATGCCCTTTTACAGAAAAGCCAACTTTCTCCATCTGAGCTCTTAAAAAGAGGTCTAAATCAGCTGAGCAACCTAGTAGACTTTGGCATGCTACAAAGTTAGCCATGGAAGTGCCTGAAGCCCATCAGCCATTGGGTGTAACACCCCAAACCCAGGTGAAAATAAAAAACATTTTAAGAAGTTTGATGTGGCTTGTTGAAAGTTGCCTCTGTTTCAAACTGCACAGTAGAACAATTAGTTATTGCAAGGAAATATGCACAATTTATTTTTACATAGGAATTAAGAAAGCTTGTATAATGAGAAGGCCTCTGAAACCCAAGTTTTAGTTGTGAGAAGACGTTAAAATTATCAGAGCAAGCAATTTTTTTGTTCATCCTTTTATTTTTCAAAAATATGAAAGATGATGTCTGTGTTCCAATAAAGAGCAAAATGGGATAGTAGCAACTATTCCTGTTTACACAAGAATTTTTTTTTCTCAGCTCTCTGTCCTTTCCCCTGTGTTGTTGACATGTGCATCATGATCCTTTCGCCTTGCAGACCTAATGTGTCCTCATGCTCAGCAGGCTCGATTCCAACAGATGTTCTCTGTATCTAGAAAAATAAATCACTTCCATTATTTTTATCCTGGAAAAAAAGAGTAGAAATCAGCTGTGCAGTCGTAGAATCATAGAATGCTTAGGTTGGAAGGGACCTTAGAGGTCATCTAGTCCAACCCCCCTGCACGCGCAGGGTCACCTAGAGCATGTGGCACAGGGCTGCATCCAGGCGGGTTTTGAACATCTCCAAAGAAGGAGACTCCACAACCTCTCTGGGCAGCCTGTTCCAGTGCTCTGTCACCCTCACAGTGAGGGTGACACATAAACATGAACAATGAGCATGAGAAGCTTCAGAGACATATTGAATCTGGTCTGATCTAAGGTTTATAAAGCTTAGAGAAACCGTACTGGACTTCTATTGGCTTCCTTTCTGGACAATGGTTTGTAAGGTAGCTTGCATCCATGAGTATTTCCTATTTCTTAATTTTATTTCTTTTAATTTTTTTGTTTATTGATATGGAGGTATTTGTTACATTAATCTTCAGTGTTTTTTTGCTTTTAAAATTTTTATGTTAGACATTTGGGGAAATTTGCTTTTTTTGAGGTGAAAAAGGATCTGAAACACTTGCAAGATTTTAATTCGTATTAAATCATAGAGTGAGTGGACAATAAAAAACGTCCCCAAAATTCAACTTTGCCAAAATGTTTAGTTTAATACTTTTTGTTGTTTAATTCCAAAGGGTGTTAAAATTGTCAAAAAGGAGTTTAACTTGCTTTTCCTCATGAGGAAGCTGCTTGTTATGTAATGTCAGTGACCAAACCTGCAGTTACTGAGGAGGCTCAGAGAATAGTAAGCTCTTGACATAGATAAATTCTCTTCTGAGGAAGGTGAAATGCACCACACATAAGACGATCTATAGGAGAGGAGCTGGGTGCTCAGGGATTAGGTTTCAAATAGGAAACAGAAGTTAAGTGTACTGGAGATAAACCGGCATGGGGAAATAACCTGCATTCCTAGATGGAAGTTTTCTTCAGCTTTAGCTCCAGCTGTGAGAAGCAATTTGCTTTTTGTTTGATATTTGCTATTGGTGACTGACCATGGACCAGACAGTCTCTGCTGCTGATGGACGCTACACCCCCCTGACAACATGAGCAGAGCACTGATTTGTCATCCAGGAGAAAGTATCCACAGCTGAACCCCAGCTTTTGCTTTCTCGGTCTTAGGAGCTGTGACTCCATCTTGCTTGCATGACATGGATAAAGATACCTGTAGTGGAAAATCTCAAACAGATCATGCACGTAGGATATATTCACTATAGTTGTTGCTTATATACAATTATATACAGTGTGAGCTGACTGTAAAATGGAATCCTAAATATCTTTTAAAATATCGTCCAAGTCAGGCATCCTGATAAATTCATTCCTACATGGTTTATACTTCATAGTATAACTTGCTTTTGTTCAAAAACATTAAATGTTTTGTGGGCTGCAATTACAACCCAGCCATCAGAATGTGCCATTGCCTGGGTCATGCTAGACGGGCAAGCTTATCTAGGGGATTAAAAGATTATAGATGTAATCAGAAGTGGCTGGATAAAAAAAAAAAGGGTGAGTGTAGCATTTAGTGTACTCCTTTAAAGGGATAAAATGTTTCTGTGGTACCAGTGCAATGAAAGGGAAGATCAGATTAAAACTTGCATGCTGGGATCCTAAGAAAAATGTACAAAGAAATCAATGTTTCGTTGCACCTATGTAAAATGAGAATATGAGGTTATATTGAGATCACAGTTCCACAAGGGTGCAGAATCCAAAGATCCATTGAACTCCTAATCAAAGATAGAGGTTTACTTTTCCAACAGGAGAAAACAGCATTTTGACATTTTGAATTACATTTTCCCATTTGAATTACAAACAGGAAAAAGGAATTTCCCAGAAGAAATAATAATGTAAATTATCTGTCTTTCTAACATCTCTGATGAAAAGAAAGGAATTCAAGTCTCTATTGTTTTGGGAAAAAAAAATGGGAAGATGAGATTTCCCTCCTTTTATTTCTTAAAATTGCTCTGTTTTATGCTGTCATACTGTATTACACTATTTCACAACAAGTAAGAGAGAAGAACAGGTATTTATATAAATTCATATTTTAGCTAAATTAATTTTTAGGTAAGAAAAAAGTGAAACAGATGGTTAACTTTCCTAGTACTGTGTTCAATAGCTAAGCTTATTTATTCTTCATTTACCATGGAACTGAGTAGAAGTTTCTCAAATACATTTCTATGAAAATGTTGGATTTTGTGACATTGAAATATTGCCTTTCAATTTTATTTCAATGAAAACTATGTATGGAAAGCAGTCTAAAATTTAATGTAAAATTTAAAATACTGTTATTGTGTTTTATTTTAGTTTTCATTTTTGTATTATTTTTACTTTTGCTTTATTGACGTAATTGTAATGTATATTATGTATATGTAGTATTTGTGTGGTTATTTCGTTGTCAAAAGAACACAGATGTTTTGACTTAGGAGAGATATTTCAATTAATGTTGTATGTTAGCTTAGTGATGGTATCTTTAAAGATCTTGACTATATAAAGAAAATCTACCAGTATTAACAAGGCATGATATAATAATGTAAAAGAAAATACCAAATATAATACTATAAAACAGTATTTTGAAAGCCTCTAAGTGACAGATTTCTAGAATGAGAGCAATTGATTTTGAAATATTGTTTTTGTGAGGTTTTTGTCCGTTGAATTTTCCCAGATATGCCAGTTTCCACAAAACAGTATTTAGCTGCATGTCATTATTTAATAGCCAAACGTTCTTTGTGAAATTTTAAATAGGATTTGAAAAATTCACTTCTTTCTTTGTCTTTTTCTGTACAGCACTAACAAATTTGACAATTCCTGTAAGAGTTTTGCCTTTGGTAGTATTCAGCACATGTCAGTAGAGTGAAAATATTTTCCCAGAACACAACTTCTCTGGGAAATGTAAAATGCCTGAATAAAACAATAGTCAAATTTTGAAGAAGTTTCATCCAGGACTTTAGCTGACTTTATTGTCTATTGCATTTTCCAGATCTTCCACTGATTTTACCAAGATTAAGCTTATAGCTTATAGTAATAGAATGTATCAATAAATGATGGACTGCAGATGATCCCAGTTAAGGCAAATATTTAGAAGGACAGTTATTAGTGATGTGTGTGAAGAGATGTGTGTGAAGAAAAAAAAACAAGGGTATCAGCCCAGTGGAAACACTGCATGTGACAGGTAAGGTGAATGTTGCACAGGAATGGTTATTGTCAGATCTTTGTCATGGGAGAGTTTTGCGTTGTAAAAATTCCTTGCAAAAAATGGTAACACACATCAGAGTTGTTAAAGGATTTCCTCGAAAAAAGGAGACATGGCAAGAGACTCTGATGAGCTAGGGCTGGATGGTCGGCACTGAAATCCCTATAAACGCCCAGATTTCTGAGGGAGAAAATTTTCTGTTGCTTTTTGCAAAGAAAGGGCTAAAGAGTTGAATGTGTAAAAGCTTGGTAGAAAATACTGGACTGTGACAAGCATAGAAAACAAGATGTAAGCTTGTTATGACTTTTTGCCTACTTTTTAAGGGGAGTTTTTTCTAGGTTTGCTCTGAGGATTATTTGAGGATTAATAAGGTAAGGAAGAGAAAAAAAACTAAGGTAGAATAGAAACAATTCTTTCTAGAAAAGGAAGAAAAAGAAAAGGCCAAGCCTAACAGTGCAGAGTAGAATTTTTTTTCTCATTGATATTTAAACTTGGATACTCAAATTTTTGTTCCAAACTTTTGACTTTATGTCAAACAACCATCTCAAGGAAGGAAAGATATATGTGACAATAAGGCACAGGTAAAACTGCAAGTATCTGATGCATAAAAAGATTCTAAATTTTGAGTTCTATTCAACTAGTCTGGTTTTATTGCAATATTGCTTATTGCAATTCTGGTTTAGCTGGTTAAGAAGAAATCATATATTAAATATGATGACCATGTATATGGCCAAATAATAGTTAAGCTAGAGAAGTGTATAGTATTCTAGCCTTATTTTAAACAGCTTAACTGGGGCTGGAATAAACTTTCTGCAAACTTTTGAATGAATTAATGTGCTTGCAAATTACTGAAGCCCATTGCCCACTTTAGAAAGGTTATGTCATCTAGCAAAGACTAAAAACAAAACTTGTTGGTTACACCATCACATATTCAGTTTAATCACTCTAAAGAAAGCTATATGGAACTTTCCAGAGCATTTCCCAAACGGACTTTAATACATACTTAATAGAGAGCTCTGACTGTTATTTTGTCACATCCAGATTGTTTTTTATTGGAAGAAAACATATAATAGAAAAAGTGGACACATTTTCAGTAATTTACATGTTTAGTATTTAGTATTTCATTCCTTCCTGTGGTCCAGTGCTCTGGGGACATTTGGTGCACCATGGAATTCGTGGCAGCGGGGGCACCTTTGAGAGTTTTGTATCCAAGCGCTGGGTCCTTCTGCAGTGGCTTGGCTCGGGGCAAGCACTAACACATCCTTCCCAGCTCCATTCGTATCCCAGCTTGTGGATCCACACGGCATTTGCTTGATGCTCTGTGTTTGTTCTCTTTTCACAACTATCACTGCTGTCCAGGCTGGGTTTAATTTAGGAGAGATTGGAAGAAAGTACCTTGGGAGGGACTGTGTGAGAAGATGCATAAACCTTTCTTTCAGAGCAAACGTTCTTTTTGCAAATGTGGAACACATTTGGTCTGGCATCCCCTCTGATTTGTTTACTGCTTTTGTGTCCCACATTTACAGAGGTTTCCAAGCACAGATATTTCTCTCATCTGCTCTGGCTCTGTGCTCAGCACAGAGAGCACGGGGTGGGTGAGTGAGTGGGTGGAGGACACGTCCGTGGTGGTTGGGTGGGCCGCGGAGGGGAACACCGTGAACTTTCCAAGGAACCTGGCTCGTACTTGCAGCATTGCCTGTGGCTCAGGTGCAGAAATTACGGGATTTATATGGAAATAGCTCTGGCACACATATTATGGAATTTGTTTGGAAATGGCAGTAGGCAGTGTCAGCTGTAAATCCTTACCTTGCTTGTACACAGCTCTTTCTTTATAAGTTCAGTTTACATATGTGGAATACAATATGACTGTTACGAATTATTCAGCCTCTATGCTTTGACAAATATGCAATGTGGATCATTTGCAAACATAATTTCTGCTCTAAAAAACAGTGACTCCTACAGCGACTTCAAACTAGTCAAGTACCTTTAAACTAGGAAAGAACTTCACAGAGGGAGAAATTGTGACCTTAATTGTATTACATAAATATAATATATAAATACATATATAGTACTGTGTTTCAGAAAACTATTTGTCCCTTAAGTTCTAGAAATAATATTACCAGACTCCATAGAACCGTTTTCCCCAGTATGATGGAATGTATTTCAATTCAATCAAACTGAGACAAGGAACAAAATCACTCTCTCAGGCTGAACTATTTCCAGTCAGGACCCTCTCCCTAGAGTTTTCTTGCTCATCGTCCTCTCAGTTGCATTTACTGTTGGGTAAATTCCAGTTGGGGAACTTAATTTTAGCTCTAGCACCCTTGCCATGTGGCATATCTGTCAAAGGGTTGGAGATTTAAAAGTGCAGCTTTTACTGTAATGTTTTTTCTGCACAAACCCAGAGACTCCGTGTATAGATCTTGTCATACTATAGCCTTTCAAAAAATATATGGGCGTCACTTAACAGCCTATGTAATGGTCAAAAGAAGACATTTTTCCCCAGAAGCAGTTGCCTAGCATGCATCATTTTTGGCAGCATGTGAAAATAAACTTCTTGTAATTGATTTAATAATTTTCAAATAAAAAAATTATGATAGCTGTGGACCACTATAAATAACAGAAATGAAACACATTATTTGCACTGTGCCTTCACATGCACTTGTTTAGCTCTCTTTGCTGTTAAGTTGAAACATCTGTTTCTATGGAAGTGGAGGATTCCATGCAGCAAACACAGTACTGGAAGTGACCCACATATTAAATGACAACATTTGACAAATTCTAGCAGTTGATTACTGGGGAGGAGTAGACTGTGGCTATAATCAGAGTAAACCAAAAAAATGTGTACCTTTATAAACCTAGAATTTAAATGAAACATCTGTAGCGGATCATGTCTGTAGAACAGCTCTGTAGCCAACTAGCAGACTGTATGATAATGGGGTGTTTTTAACAATCCCTATTCCCATCACCATCCTCCAAATCAGATCCAGACTGTGCCCACTGTGCTGGGATTCTGTTGGAAACTGATTGGGATGGTTTCAGGCCATCCCAATACAGCCAATGCCATCACTTTAGACACATATACACAAGAAAAGTCAGTGATTCCAGTACCCAGGGAGATTATAAGCATAGGTGGAAACTCGGGTAAATAGTTGGGTGATGTGTAGGTGTGAAGATCCTCACTGGAGGACCCTTGTGCACTGGGGAGTCCATGATCCATGTAAGAGCTGAGATGAGCAAAGGCTGCACCTAGAGCTTGTTCTTCAGGCCTAGACTGTGTCCACATGTCCTTTGGCCACTGGATAAGCTTAACTGGCTGATGGTAGCAAAGGAGCCCATAGGCAGATCCCACTTGGTACCAATGATTTCCTCACCTGCACAGGCTTGTCTTCATCTGAAATAAAAGCTGCACTTTCTCTTCTGTTGGACAGATAGAAGAAACAACTCTTTTCACCATTTCTAAGAAAATCCTATTAGAGCTGTAAGGATAAAAACACCAGTGAATATCTCCATGGACAGCACCACCTGCATTGCCGAGTGCTGCCTGATGCTGCACAGCTAAGGGATTCCAATATCAGGAGTATAAGCTTATCTATCCTCTTTCTCCTTCTTGTATTAGCTCCACGGTGGCATTTTAAGCAACTCCGAACTCCTTTCCTACTGGGATGATAGCCAGTGCCAGCTCCAGTGTCCTCCATGGCTGTACTGCAACAGCCTACAGCAGTTTTCAGGTATATTTTAACTGAGATTTACACCCAAAAAAAGGTCTATGTGATGCAAAGACTATGAAATCTTATCCTTAAGGAAATGTGATTTTGCAGCAAGAGAGTGAGTATAAGATCATCAGAAGTGGGTAAGCTGGTTGCAAACTGAGAGTGCTTACTCTGGATTGGCAAACCAATTTGGCAAGTCACTTAAAGGTAATCCTTTGAGTTTGTGAAACTGGTATGAGTGATCCCTGTTGTTAAAATAGATACCAGTCAAATGACAACTAATTTAGTTAATTTCTTTATGTAAATTCTTAAACTGATGTTCCATAGTAGTATCTGAGCACATAAATATTCTTGTTACAGCTTCTGTGGAATATTTTCTGAGTCAACTTTAAAAACACTCACACTTTTGTATTAGATGTACATAGTTACTACATTCTTTCAAAAACAGAAAAGAGTCCATAATCTATCTTCTCACTAAGTTGTCAGTTTGTTTTAGCCAACCTCCAATAAAAAATTACCAAAAAGCAGGAAAGATTGTCCAGAATAACTTGATCATGAGGAGTGATACTCAAGGAAAACAGAAATATTGAAATACTTCTTGAGTAGTCTTCATGAAACAAGTTAATTCACACAATGAGCATTCTCACTCTGAAGAGCTAGAGGAGAGCCATTTGGCAGGAGTAAAAGACCAGGCGCTATTAACAGGGAACAAAAAACAAGTTGTGGTCTCTAAATTTACATTTATTGGCTAACAGAACATACCTAAAATACTATAATGATCAAATTGTTTCATTACTTGGAGCTAAGCTGGAAAACTTTGAAATTCCTTACAGTGGGCAGTATGTCAATGGGAAGTTTTATTTAACTTGGATTCCTGTTTAAGAATAATGAACAAGTTTTTAAGTCAAATTTCAAGTTGTGCAGTGAGGAGTTAGGAAAAAAAATATTTGAAATATTATGTTGATTGGTTTTAGTGATCCAGTGCTTTACATCTTACATTCTATTTAATTTTGCAAATAATTTGTGAGCTGATTAATTACTTAGAGTACAATTAGAGTAGAAATTGTGAGTAGTAGATTACAGAATTCAAGAATAGTAACAGGAAAGTAGAGAATCAGTGCAACCAGTGTGTTTAAATATAAAAGAAATCATTTTGAGACAAACACAAAGTGGGAAGAAAAATATTAAGGCTAAAAAGACCTAGAAATACAAGATCATCTTTGGTCTTATATATTATTAAACTTTTTTAATAGTTTTAAAAATGTTCCTGTCACAAGGGACTATTAGATCATCTGGCCTGACTTGATCTTGTATAAAAATAATGACTAGACACTCCGCTGAGAGACCTCTTCCTCATTTTTTTGATACTATCTAACTAATGAACCACAGCAATATTACACAAAATGAAATGCTTTGCATATAGATCTTTAATTTTATAATTCTTGCAATACTTTAATTGAACAGGTTTTTTATGATGTTTATTTGAAAATCTGATGAAAATTTTAATTTGCAGTATTTATCTAAGTTTCTATTTAAGTTGTTTGCTTTTGGTGTCATAGCATCTGGCACATCTGCATAAAAATGTCACAGAACCACATAATCAGGACCATCTATATTTTTCTTATTATATGGCCTCTTTCAATATCAGGCAGTCAGTATATATTTCAGTATATAACTCTGTGAGTCATTTATAATGGCATAGATGTACTGTTCTGTAACGTTGAAAAGTGTCTATGAACCTGCCAACATCAGTGTCTAGTTTCTTAAGAAAAACCTTTTGGTTTGGAGTATCTTTACAACAGTTGTATGTTTGACTAATGAAAGTTGTCAGCTTAATCTGCCTAGTCAAATATCCTACCAACTAAGAATCTTACTTATACATGGAAGAGTGCGAGCAATTGATGAAATCAGTCCAATGTTTCTATACAGAGACAGAATTTTGGAGAATATTTTTATACTGCAACATGAAGGTTGCAAAGTTGTATGCTGTGCATCATTACTCATGAACAGATTAACTTTGTATATAGTACATCATAACTAAATTAACTGGAACTCATATCTTAGAGAAGTTAATAGCCCTAATAGCCCAGATAAAATTTGGAGGCAACTTTCCTGAAATTCATTAAGCAGATAGAGTTCTTCTATCAACACTGCCAGTCTTGACATCATAGCTCTTAGAGAGGTCAGGTGTCAAAGTCACTTCAATAGAGAAATTTTGTGTTTTGTAACATCAAGGAGTATGACTGCATTCTGCAGCTCTACTGCATCTTTCTTTTAGTATTATGTAGTATACTTTAATTTTATTTTGCTGTTTGAGTATCATGTGGAATCCTGTCTGTATGGCATGACAGTTGAGAGTCTGGCACACAGTCTCAACAGCTGTTTTGAAGAGAAGTCTATGATGCGTGCTACATCTGGACGTGCTGATGTTTGAGTGCAAACAGTGGAAAAGTCCATTTTCTCTCCAGGGATGACTGGGATAGATTTACAATATCTAAGCTCTCATACAGGAAAGGGACTCCATAAGGATCTATTCATGTAGATGCCTTTGGAAAAATCAAAGACTCCATGGCATGTTTTGTGATACTACAAAATAAGCTAAATAAAAACAAACTAAATTTTCAGTGAGGGGACTCACAGACATTGCCTAAACCGTCCTGAAAAGGGAGACAGGAAGTAGGCTTGTTCTCTCTGATTTTTTTCTGATTTTTAAAATATGTTTTTATTTACCAAATATATTGCATTGGAAAGCTGGGTCTGGAATTCAAAGCAGACTTTTTTAGACAACTGGCGAATTGCTAAAACTGTTTCAAGAAATTCAAGAATACTACTACCAGTTTCAAGAAATTCAGACCTAATTAATTAAGAGGAAGTTCATATGAAAGAAGGGGACTCAGAGGGAAAGGGTTTGACTATATGTTTTCTTAAGCTTGGTCTGTTGACATATTTATTCTGGGAAGATGATGTTTCTTATTAATGATTACATGATCTACCCAGTCAAAACTTCTTAATTCACACATTTGTGTCACATAAAAATAATACGTTATTATAGTTACAAGAAATCTCCATTTTTATGAGCTTCTAATTTTTTATAAAGAAATACCATATAAAGGAATGATTTTGCTTACTTTAAAAGTAGAATATAAATTCAGCTCATACACTTGCAAAATTTAAAAAAAACAAAGATGGACAAGTTCTACTACCCACTATGATATTCAAGCCATGATACAGTTTGGAACAGTAGGCATTCCTTTGGCAACACTTTTTTTCAAATGTACTACTTTCCAAATATTTCAGATTTCTTGTTATCAGGCCAGAATGCTCCTTCATATATTGAATATATTCAATAATATATTCTGGGTATTTTATAATAAGAAGGTGATAGGTTTGGCTAGGAAGGTGATTGGCTTGGAAATTAGCATTTTCTTGATTTTCACTTAGACTTCACAAATGTTTTAATGTGTCTGGCTTTTAGACAAACTTTTTACTCCCTCCAGTGAACTGAACACCAGCAAATACCTCACTGGAGGGAATGAGGAGGATGGGGCTGTCTCTTTTCAGGGGTGACCACTGTTAGAACTAGAGGAAATGGCCACAAGCTGAGGCACCAAAAGACCCACAGGAACTTAAGGAAGGATTTCTTGACAGTGAGGATGACAGAACACTGGAACAGACTGCCAAGAGTGGTTGTGGAGTCTCCTTCTGTAGAGATCTTCAAAACCTGCTTGGATGCAGCCCTGTGCCATGTGCTCTCGGTGTTCCTGATGAGGCAGGGGGCACTAGATGACCTCTTGAAGTCCCTTCCAGCCTTAAGGATTCTATGATTCTATGAAGTAGTGGGCATAGCTCTGAAACAAATGTGCATGGTCAGGCCTACTTCTTCATCTTTCCATGTTAAAAAGGGAATATAAATTTTCTAGAGATAGTTTCTCTGTTCATTACTCATCAAATGTTTGCCTAAACACTGACCACGTTCTCTTTGTCATTCTTATTGCTGGTTTATAATGCTACCTATTGTTGTAATATCTTTAAAAACTATGTAAATGGTTTTGTTGTAGGTGGTATTTTAAAATCTATCTTGAAAATACCAGCTGTGGCTCTGTGTGATACAAACTTGAACTAATAAGAATGTATTTGATTGGCTACATCTTTTTATTATTGTTACTCTATTTCCATCTTTAATTTAAGAAAATTAAAAATCTAAGAAGCCTCAGGTGCATCTCAGCAGCAGCTGAGCTCTCTTGGGTCCATTCTTCACCACCCTTGATGGCTGCTCCTGTGACAGCTCCTTGACCTCACTGCATCTCCTCAGCTAGAGCCAGTGGAGCATGGACCAGCTTCCACAAAATGCCCTGCTGCGCAAAGCTCCAGAGATCTCAGGGACCTTTTGCTGCACTGTGGTGATTCTCAAAAAGCTTAAAAATCACACATCATATTTTGCTTAGAAAGGAAGCTTCAGGACTCGCTGAAATAGTCATACATCTGCCAGCATCTAAATTCTTCTCGGTGAAATAACATCCCCTCTTCCTATCACACTAGCAGGCTACACCACCCTGGTCCCTGCAAGTCCTGTGCTGGTGGAAGAAGAACTCAGAAACAGGTGGTGGTTTGCAAGGCCTAGTCGGATCTTTGTAGGATCCAAGGAAAAATTTGGAGTTTGCTCTGGCCCTCATACATCATCTGGCTCTCATCTAGAGGTGTATGAGTAGGCAGGGTGTAAAAATTCACCAGTTCCCTGCAGAAGGAGAGAGAGGAGTTAAGGGAAGACTGACTTGTCTGTCTCTTACTCAATGTACTAGTGGTCAGAAGAGTGAAGCTTCATAACTTCCGGAAAGCAACAGTGGAACATTTGATAAAACCAATAGTGAATCTTCTTTCTTTGGATACACTTAGATACCATGGCGATGATTCCTATAGAAAATGCAAGGGTCTTACCCCTTGTCATTCTTAAAAAAGTGGTTTCTACCAAATACTTCATTCTGTGACTGTATTGAGTCAGATTCTTGTTCAAGGATAGCCTTGTATCCTCTGCTCACCTCCAGTTTCAAGATCATGTTCTCATTTGATGCCAGTAGCATTGTTGCAAGGAATAAGATGACCACCAAAATAAACTTCCTACTTTGTCTTATTTCAAAAAGTTCAGTAGAGTTTTATTTCAAAATGTTCAATAGCCTAGGACAATCTCACAGCACTAGAACTTATTTTTTTCTGGAACTCTTATAATACATAGAAGTACAAAATATAAGCATTCCTATTTTCTGTGTGAAATTCTACCCATTCATTCTAGTGCAGAGAAATGTGTAACATCAACAGAAATACTTTCTTCATTTGAAGTAAATATTAGCATTGCTGCTTGTGTGTTCACTTTCCCCAGGCAACCTGCATAATAAGTTGGTCTTAATTGAATTCTGACACTCACTCTGATCTATACATACTAAATAAATAGCAACAGAATTTTAGTTTAGTTGTGGAAAAATTACATATTTAAAAGGTTTGGGTATCAGCCACAGAGTGATTTTGCATTAAATGGAAGCTGATGGCAGAAAAAAAAATGACCTAGGAAAATCTCAAAGCTACTCAGTCAGCTTCATTTTGTGCTGCATGCTTGAAAAGAGAAGCCTTGTTCATCGTAAATAAGATGCTCTTTCTTAAGTAAGTCCTGTATATTGCTGATATTTCATTGTTTTGCTTCTTATTTTCATAAATGTGAGGCAAAATTCATAATTATTGTTTTCCCTCTATGAAATGCCCAATTTCTTTTTTTGCTTTGGTTCTTCCATCTTAATTTCAAAACATTAAGGAGTAATTCAGATTTTTGGAAGCTAGTGGAATTATTGAAGAACCCATGGCCAAATGATAGTTGGTAGTCTGGAGTTTACTCATCACCCAGATTGTTACATGGCTCTCAACTTCTGTGGTTGAATTTGGATATTTTATTTTTCATACTGAACACTAAATCATTGTTACATACTATTCAGGGAATAACTGAAAACTGTTAGATGCATCATGATATAATAATATGATGAAAGTTTGAATTATAATTTCTTTGACATTTAAAATATCATTGGGTACCTTTTAATTTATACGTTATGCATTTATAAGCATGTACACTCATTTGTGGCAACCAGAAGGTCTCAAAACTTTGGCTATTCATCATACATGAACCTTCTGCTTCTCCCCAGGAAAGTAAGTCAATCTTTTGTCCTTTGCCATTTAACATCAGTGGCCTCTTCCAGTGTTTTCTTTGTTTGTTTTAAACTTATAGCTATATTTTTCATACATCTTAGCCTTGTGTTACCTAAGTTTATCAAAATGGAGCACCCACACGAGTTGAAATTCTCAGATATGAATTATATCAGTTCAGAAACCCAGAGGGCCTCCACTGTCTGACACATGTATATTTCATGGTTGGACACTTTATTCTGATAAAAAAAAGTAAAGAAAAAGGAAACTAAAATGTTTTGTACACTCTGCCAGTCTCTGCGATGCCATTAATATATCCCTCTGTCCAGCAATAATCTTTCTCTTGGGAAAGGATCAAGTTGCAGTTCGCAGGTGTAGGATGAGATCAACCAGGTGCAGACTCTAGATGATAGCCACCTTTACACAGACGCACACACCAAAATCAGTGGAGAAGATTGCTCAGATTTGATGCTCCAGAGATAGTACCATTCACCTGGCTCTAAAATTCCACACTGTCTAAACCACGGTAGTTAATGAAGTCTCTCCCTTTTACTCTGTAAAGCCAACCTCTCTCGACTATTCATCATAGCTTCTAGGGGCCCAGTTGCCATTTCTGCCACTGAGTCAGAGGTATTAGAGTGCATGACACTTGAATGAGTAAATATACACCTTGCTTGGTATAGTTACATCTGTGTCATGAAAATTAATGAAGAAATATCTCTGGATCATTCACTTATTCACTCTTTTAAATATCCATCAGATTCTGTGTCATTTTCCCTAGTTACAAATAATAAATCAGCTTTTCAGAAATACTCAGATCACTCTTTGGCTCTGATTTTAAAAAAGACATCTGTATGGATAGGCTCTTAGAGAGAACCCATTTTGAATGAGAGGTTTAAACACTAAATCCTTCCCAGCCATCCCAAAAAGAAACTGTACTTTTCTGCTGTGTGTATTCCAGGAGCAGCCTCACCTGGTGCAGCACGCAGCATATCCTTGATTTCAAAACAGCAGTGAGGAGTGTCTGCCAGAGTCGCAGTTACCCTGGCATTCAATCCATATTTATGGGACATACAAGTGGCAACCTCAAGTTAAAGGACTAATGGCATTCAGTCCTAACTCATTAGAAATAACTAATAGATTAAGGGAAGCATACTTGGAAACATCGCATTGATGCTCTTTTCTATCCACTGCCTCAAACTGAATTACTTATTTCTAAGCCTGTCCCCACAAATATCTATTCTCACCTTTTTTTTTCCATTTTCTTTCTACTTTTTTGCCCATTATACACACCTACACACACATAATCTAGAGTCAGATTATGCCAATCCCTTCTATTTATGCTGCAGAAATTGTATCCAAGGTAGGATTACTTCTTTGCTAATCTATTGAAAAGTTGCCATTAACCTTACCTAGCCTGCTTGTTATGCTTTTAGAGGCACATATTTACCATCTAAGATGTCAAGTTCCAAAATAGTTTTGCAGGAAAAGCAGAGCAAAAAAAGCAGTCAGTTGTAATGCAGATTTTGTATGCTGCTGGACAGGATTTATATCCAATAACAGAAGCAAGCATGGGTTCTGGAATGCCCTTTATGGCATATTTGGCATGTGCCAGAGTTACACGTCAGTGTAGTTACTTAGAGGAAAGTATGTCTTCACAGCAGAGTTTATGCCTGTTAAGCATCTATGGCGGTTTGTCCAAGACAGAGCTCATCAGCCAGACTTACTAGCAAGAATCTCTACTGCAGAGCTGCACTTATTTCATATATGTGTATGTATATACATATGCAGATAATGTTTATATGAGTCTAGGTAGGCACTAGGATGCTTTTCTAAATATCATTAGAATCTTGCATTATGTCGCTTGAAAATTGTTTGGTAGCCTCCGGTTTTGGAAACATCAACAAAAGCCTGGTGGTGACAATGCTGGGGTTTAAAGCTCTCCAGAGAGCAGCAACTTTCTGTGATAATAATAGTCCTCCTTCTTTATATTTCTTATGTGCTGTGAGTAGTCTGCTTTCAGTCTGCTTTCCCTTTTCCCATTATGTCTCTTTCTGTGCCAGATGGAAGCCAATCTGCCAGTCCATCCTTCATCAGTTCCCAGTTACCTTGGCAAGTAATTCAGGATTAGCATGCTGTCTCAAAGAGGCCCAGTGGCTGCCTTCTCCTGGTTAGGCTTCAAGACTCTGCCAAAGAATTCAGAGAACATCTTGGTTTGCAGCCACAGAAATAGATGCAAAAATGATTCTGCATCATATCCTGGAGCAGATATTTCTCATCCACAAAGACATGAAATAACCTATCTCACATCACCCCTTTCTTAACCCTGCTGGCTCTTCATACTATAGTTGGCATGCCCAGTAAAGTATATATAGTTATACACATTTTATTGTACCTTGATTAGGTTGGATGATCTGTGAAGCAGTGAGTTAGGCTTGGAAATTAGATTTGGTGCAGCCCCTTGTGTCATCTTCTGGAATCATTATATGCAAAGGCAGACCCAAAGTGCACATGATGCCCATGGGTCTTAGCAGTTCCGTGTTGGCCTGAGTAGTTCACTGCAGCTGTAGAGGGCAGAGAATCTTAGAGTGACAGTTTCCCAGCAAAAATTGTAGAAACAAAGAAAATGCTGTTTTAAGCTTAAGGCCTCAGCATGTCCTTACCAGGGAATTCAGGCCAAGTCTGAGTTGTAGCAGCTAAATAAAGCATATTCCTAAAAAAAAAGTGTTGAAGATGTCTCATACAATGAGTTCCAGCTTTTCTGAAGGATGTCCTTTCTGCCAGCAATATTCTCAGTATGGAAGCAGCAACAGACTCAGAATAAGTATCTGGTCAGTTCTCCATCACTGTTTTATACAATTTTGGATCAGACAGGCTTGTTTATGGCCAGCAGCACAGTCCAATGTGGCTATGCTGCCTGAGAAGGTCTGACCCTATCCCTTCAAATGCTTTATTTCAGAATCCAATATATAATCTAATGCTGTTCTATTACAGTGGTAAAGAGAGACTGTTCTTTTATTAATATCCTGGTTTTGTTTACTTTGAAAAAAAATATCTTAAGAGGACAAATGCCTAAGATAGCTGTGCCTCAGCTGATGAACTTTTGATGGGATTTCTTAGAACAGAGAAGGCCATTCTCAGCCAAGAACTGTGGGCCAGACGTTTCTTCATCCCAAAAACTCAGGACGAGGCTGAGCAGTTGCAGGAGCTGAAATGAGCACACACTCAGAAAAGAGTTTTAAAACATTTTCTGCCATGAATCGTTTTCTCAGTTATGCCTACTGTAGAAAAAAAGGCTTCTTTCTCCCCATCTCCCCAGAGAAAATCCTTGTATATGCGCTTAAGCACTGATAAGTAGTTCAGTTGCCATAATGCCTTAGTCTTGATTGTTTGCTATGTGTTTTGTATGTGGTGTGTTTTATGCTGCTTTTCTGATGCTAATTTCAAATGAATCAAACCTAATTTTATTCCTTGTTGTTCCTGTCTGGAACAACAGCTGAATCTCCAGATGAAAGGCAAGGATCTGACAGGGAGGATAAACCAATCTCAAGTTGATGAAAACTAGGAGGTACTCGTAACTTTATTTCCATATAGTTACTCTGGATTTTGTAACTTAGAGTGTAATGCTACACACAAAGCTAGATACCAGATACATAGTTTTTAATTAATAATTTTGCACAGTAATTAGCAAAAATGGATTAATAGAGAAGTCCCTCCCTACACAATTATCCTACAAAAAGCTGAAGACATTTCACTAATCAGTATTTGTGATTTTCCACTAGCTTAATCTTTCTAATGTTTAGAAAATAAATTCTGTTCAAAGTTTTATATGAGTTAGCGGAAACATATGGAACTTTCACTACTTTATGGCTGATAAGAGGTTTGGAGCAACATTTGGACAGAAAATTAGGAAACATACAATCTGAAACCTTTTTAAGTACTGAAAAAACATCAGGTAGAATATTTATTTCACCACACAAATACTTTTAACCTTTTAACAGAATAATAGGTAGCAAATATCTAGGTAGAGTTAGTGGTTTAAATGTAATAGTTTTTGCTACATCTACATATCCAGTCATTGCATATATGGAAATCTGAGTGTTTGTTTGGAGGACACAGGATGATGAAAGAATCATTTACTTTCCCTTCTGGCGCTGTGAACAATAGGGTTAAGTGCATCTCCATAGAGAGTTAAAAATCTCGCCTGCCAGTGACAGTGGCATGTTCCAGTGTCATCGTCTTGGACTAGGACTGAACTCTTCACAGAAGTTAGAAGAAAAAAGAAAGAATATGAAAAGATCATGCCTGATTTGACTGTAGGCACCAGCTATTGCCTGATTTCTGTTGATTTTTATTCCATTTTAAAATGTGCTGTTTTTTATAAGATGTTGAAAAACAAAAGAATAAATCAGATTCTATGCATGAACTGCTTACCGGACAGGCTGCAATCATTCTTGCTGGGATTACCTGTTATATCAAATAAGGATATTGCACTAAGCCTTTTAAAAGATTAGTATAGGGACCTCAGGGAGCACAGCACTAAAGAAGGGTTAACGTAATTTGGCACAGCTAAAACAGTAATTAAAGAAGACAACATTACAAGCAATGGCTCCTGATGAGATATTCCTTTCCTTGGGTGTGCCAAAGGCCAAGTGACTTCATCCTTCTCCAAGGAGGCCATGGCACACATCCTGGAAAGTTGTGCTAAGATTCTTTGAGCATCATAAATGGACAGGGGCTTCCTATAAACCTGGCATATTTTTCACTTATGCTTGCTGCTTTAATAGCCTGACTCAATCTCTCTGCACAATTTAGAGACAGATACTCAGCTGTTAATTATAGAGGACCCCAATGTAATTACATAAGTTCACAACTTTCTCACAACTTTCTATAGCCTATTTAGATCTTCAAACATGTCCTTATAACCAGCTTAACTAATTCCAAGTACTTGGCTATTCATGATACATTGATAATCATGCTCATCTGTCTTATATGAAGGACAATCCTTTGCTAGAACTGAAGTGCATGAACATGCAGATCTCAAGGATTAAGAGTTAAGAGGTGTAGTAAAACTGCAGATGGTGTAAAATAAGTATGAAACACAAGCAAAAGGTTTATGATGTCAGAAGAGCTGTAATTTGAAAAGATGTGGGCTCATACAGATTGTAGTCCATTTGGAAGGGAATACTCATCTAGCATCTCACTCCACAGTGAGAGATTCTGTGTCTTCAATAGTTGTGCCTTGTACAATGACAGGAAATCCCTATATAGCAGCTTGTAAAAAGTCTCTTTCAATTTTTTAATAACAAAGTGATATATTAATGCTAGAATGAAGAATAGAAATTAGGAATTTCTGGTAAAGGTAAGAAGGAAATCTAGGACTCCACACACTAGGTCCTAGGTTATATGCAATATAATGTGCAGTTATGTCTATAACAATACACTTAACCTGTCAATGAGAACAAAGTGTTGCAGCAAATCATTAGATTCTGGGATTTTGTCAGTTTCTACCGGTAAGAGGATGATTCTTACCGGCATCAAAATGATATATTTTCTTGTAAATTCAAAAACTGACTATTGCTAGAAAGAATAAATATGTTTGTTTTTCAAATTGTTTCTCAGTGATTCAGAAATCATAGCAGAAAAAATATTTGATCAGTCCACTAGAATATATAAACTTCTACATGAACAATCCAAAGTATAAAGAAATAAACCAAAGTGTAAGAGTACCAGGTTCTGCAAAAGTCCATGATGATCTTGGTTATAATATCTGGTAAGCTTTATAAGGCACTCAGTTATACCCATGCAAGTGTAAGGATCTCTGTGGGATAAGTTACTGTATTATTTTCCAAAACTTTATTAAAAAGATTCAACTTAAATTGTCTGCCAACTGGTAATATATAAGTGCACTCATTTTCATCTCTCATGAAAAATAAAGCTTCTTAGGAGTGCATATAATGTGTCAAAATTAATCTTTCAACCTAGTAGTTTGCTAATACGAGCAGTCCGTATGGACCCATTCCGTATGTTCCACAGGAGTCAAGTCATTTGCTGCTCAGTAGCATAAATCTATCACCTGAATTCTTCAAGGAGGGCCCCAGTTTGGAGGGCAGGTGGGATAGCAGAGGGCAGACAGAGAACCCTTGTTTTGTGTTGTGACTGCAGCAGGAGCCTGAAGTGAAGAGGAAAGGAGACTCCTCAGCTACTGGAGCTGTCCTGCTGCTCCATCGATTGCAGTAACAGCACAGGGCTGCTGAGGGATCCCACATGGGTTTTTTTTTCCTCCTCTGCTGCTGACTTCTTAAACTGGCACTATGCAATGTGAAGCAATGGAAGCAACCAACTTGCAGTGCTTTTTTCATGAATAATTAGGAGTTTGTAAAATATTTAAATATTGTAATTAAACAACCAACCAACATTTGAAGGCAGCTTTTTATGTGGTATGAAAATCAGCATGCTCATATGAAAAGAATCTGCACTACCATCTTTCCCTGTAGAAGAGTCTAATATATTCACCTCTACTTAGAGAAAAAAGACATGAAATAACCATAAATTGTTTCAGCAACTTACAGTCTAGACTTGCTGATTTGTTTTAACAACATGAGATATCAAACCCATATGTAAGTGTTATTGTAAACTGCTGTTCCTGAATGTCTTTAAATGTATTGTCCTGTGGACTACGTATCACTGTGGCCAAGTAATTACTTAGATTTAATGTGGAATTTGTAATAGGAAAGAAGTATTCACTGTCACTTGTAATAGTCTGCTTTTTCTCTTTCCTTGACAACTTCAGACACAGCGGCTGGATCATCACTATCGTTTGACAGAAAGGCAGCTTGCAGAAGACGAGAAGGAGATTTATGGTTAAGTGACACCAACAGAGTGAGTTTTCCCATTTGTTCTAGCAGAGAATACGGTGCTCTCAGAGAAGGTGATATTGCAGAAATGTCCTTTAGATATGTTAACTGTATTGTCCAGCATCTGACAGACGTTGAGTTTAGTTCCTGTAGGATTTCTCCTCCTCTCTCAGGATAAGGCAATAGTTTTGGGGAGCAACATGTTCTGCATGTTGCAGAGAGGCATTGGAGTCTTCTTTATAGGGCTTTTTCACTTTTGGCTTTGTCAAACTCAGAAAATAAATATGTCCTTTAAGTATGTCGTTCCCATTTCCTGTGTCAGATCATGAGTGAGGAGGTGCTTCTTGACAGACGCCTACCGAGTATTTTCAGAAGCTATTTTTCAGTCAAATTCAACTATTTTAACTGTCTAGTCAATTTAGCAATGGCATCTCAGTTTCCAAACTTTAGCCAAGTTTTCTCATAGCTCCAACTAAAGAAGTTCAGTTACAACTTTATAAAAGGGTGAAAGAGCTCTTTTTTTTTCTCTGCTTAATATTACTGGAACATAAATTTTGAGCCCTTAAAAAATAAAAAGGTGGTATTTCTCAACCAAAGAAGGCAAAACAAATCAAGACACAATTGTCTGAAGAAAGGAATGTAAAATGAGCATAATATTCAGATACAGGTATGGCACAAATCCCAAGATGTTTGACTAGAATTATTACAGAAATTAAGGTACAACTTCTTTTGGCATTCATGTGATTTTAGCACTGCTTTGATTCTATAAAGAATTTTGGGCATATCCTGTTATACAGAAATGAAAGACATTCATATTGAAAAATGATGGAAAATTAAAACAGTAAAAAGACCTAAATTATTAAATATTTCTTGCAAAGTGGTAACTTTCAGTAACATTTTCTAAGAGTTCATATAATTAACTGCATGTGTAAAAACATAAGCAGCAAAAGCCACAGAAATTGCAAACCAAAGATTATAAACAGCTCTAGCACCCTAAGCTGTAATTTCTATATAAATAAATAAATATATAAGATTCTTTCATTTCCAAAATGAGGAAAATGTTAATTTTTCATTTGCTACCTGAAAGTATCAACACAGTAAAATGCATTCTAGAAACAGTCTGTTTTAAACGGGTTAAACTATTTGGTGTGAATTGCTTGAAATGTCTAAATGTACTATTCCATCCTTTTATTAGTGTATAAACTGGTTTTGATATAGCAGGATCACATTGGAATGAAACATGATCCTAAAATATTGATCATGCTCGTATATATCTTGCTCTCTGCATACCAAAATGAAGACTAGAAATGATCTGAGAGGAAAGAGTGCACTGTGTAGTCATAGATGACTTAATACAAACACTTTTGGCAATGTTACCATTATTACCAACATATTACCTATTGCTTCCGATTTATCCCCAAAAATATATTGCAGTATAATGCAAATTTGCAATTTATAGAAATAGAAATTCACTTTATTAAGAGATCAAGTCCAGTAAATTGAGGGTAAAACAAATCCCACACATTAACTGTGGATCTATTCAATACACCAGTGAATATCAGCTATTTCATGAGATCATACTTTGCAATCATTAGATTGCAAAACAATTTACCTAAACTGTCAGTAAAGGTAAACCAAAATAAATATAAAGTTGAGTAAACTGAAAGATGATACTGAAACTGACGATAAATTCTCTTCATCAGTAGATTGATTTTCAGAAAAAAGATTTTTCAAGCCACTGCCTGAACTACTTAGTCTAGAAGTGATCCAGTTACAACACTTTATGTACAGTCAAGTTCACAGTAGCTACTTTTGACAATTTTTGCAGATTTTTATTTCAGAAATAGTTTGTGGTTCATGTACTGGAATAAGCTGTTGTTCCTTTCCCCTTAATGACCTTGGTTTTTTTAGCAGTGACAACTTTAAGAAGTAAGCTGTGGTTGAAACTTTCAGTTGCTGTACTAATGCATCTCTGGTACTCATTGTAGAGTCTACTGTGCAACTGAGAGAAAGACAGTAAGAACTATTATTTTTAGCAGCCATCTATTTGCAAAGCACTGTTGATGATTAAATAACTTGTTGCACATGTACTGGTCCAGATTCTGCTTGTCTTTTGCAATCACAGCTCTCCTTGATGCCTCTAGAAGAAGTGAGAGTACAACCATGGCAAATTCATTTTCCTAATGACTCAAGACTGTGTTTCTCTACTTCTCCGCCAATTGAGAATTTGCCCTGAAAATAAAATAAAATGTGTATGGTCAGTCACAGAGTTAAAAAATGTTGACTGTGAAGTTTTGTTTTAGATTTATAACCTCCTTGCATATGCAATATAGTCATTAAAAACTATGAATACTCTAAAATCAAAAAAATCATTTAAAACAGCACAGTAATAGTCATATTATCATCTAGAACTAAGGATGTTTCAAGTCAACTTCCACTCATCACCCCATATTACAGCTCACATAACTGATTGTCACTCCTTTGATCTCAGCCATATCTCTGTTTACATGTGCTGGCACAATCATTCACTCTTCTAAACAGCACCCTGAGGTTACATCTAGGTTCATAAATCAAGTAGTGTTGAATGGTGTTCACAGGAGCAGGAACTGATTTGTATCTGCTATTAAATTGCCAGAAATAATGCCCAAGATTACTTTGTTCCAGGCCAACTTGTATTCTCTAAAATAACTCCCAGGTGGAACTCGGGAAGTGGCATGGGCCACAGACCACTGCAGCTTGGATGTAGCCATCATGTTTTGAAGGATAAGAGAATTTAACAGTAGAGATGTAGACCATACAGTGTTAAGCACATAAATGGAATCCCAGCCTGCATCAGGAGGAGTGTTGACAGGAGGTGGAGAGAGGGGATCCCACTCCTCTCCTCAGCTCTGGTGAGGCCACAGCTGGAGTATTGGGTGCAGTTCTGGGCTCGTCAGAACAAGAGGGATGTGGAGCTTCTAGAGAGAGCCCAGCAGAGAGCCACAAAGATGATTAAGGGACTGGAGCATCTATCTTATTAGGAAAGACTAAGTGAGCTGGGCCTGTTTAGCTTGGAGAAGAGAAGGCTGAGAGGAGATCTGATCAATATGTATAAGTAGCTGAGGGGACAAGGAAAAGGCAATGTGATCAAACTCTCCTTGGAAGTGGCTAGTGACAGGACAAAGGGTAATGGCTACAAGTCGAAACTCAGTACGTTTCATCTCCATGTGAGGAAGAATTTCTTTCCTGTGAGGGTGACAGAGCCCCGGAACAGGCTGCCCAGGGAGGTTGTGAAATCTTTTCTAGAGATCTTCCAAACTGGAAGATCTGGACCTGGTTGTGACCCTCTGCCACGTGCTCTAGGTGTCCCTACTTGAGAAGGGAGGTTGGAATAGATGATTTGTAAAGGCCTCTTCCAACCTCAACCACTCTGTGATTCTGTAATTTACTTGCACAGACTTATCCAGTACATCAGAGTACAGTCCCTGAAATCTCACCCAGGGTAAAGGCAGTTCTTGTACTGAGAGTATCAGGATAGAGAATGACTGTCTGAATTATAATGCTCACATGTACGAGTCTTTTCTTATTAGCGGATAAGTCTGAGAAGTTTCAATAACCCTTATAATTCTCACTCTAACCCTTATAATTCTCACTCAAAGGAGTCTCTGAACTGAAAGATCTAGCACCCTGGCCCCCTTGTTTCTGTACAGATTCTGTGATTCATTCACAAGTGGCAATCTACTGTAGAACCATCATGGAGATTTTTCTCTCCTGATCTCCTGCTTAGTGATCTCCTCTCACTTATCTCACACATCTCCTGATTTCCTGTGATTATCCCTAGAGGTGACCTAGCCTTCCACTCTCACTTGTCCCTACAATGCCTGTTCTTCAAGAGTTATCATATGTGTGGATGACAACACAGTACAATTTCTTAAGCGTGAGAACGACTGTTAGCATGTGTATGTTCACTTCACAATTTGCTTTTTTTCCCTCTCTCTTTTTCCTGTGGAACTATGCTAAAAACACATGCAGAGTTTCTTTGGGTTTTCACAAGAAGCAGTTTCAGCATATGAGCTGTGTTCCTCCCTGGTCAAAATTTCCATCTGTGGCTTACTTTCAGAAGCTGGAAAACAAGCAGTTGTATTGCAAGGAAGGGCCGTTGACGTCAAAACTGTGCTTGAGGTAGGTCTGGTGTGCAGCTTGCGATTATAGTTTCCCTTCCTTATACTTCGGTCCTTTTGAGAAAAGATTTAGTTGGGAAAAAAGGCAGTTATTTTATGTGGTTTTAGAAGTGCTAAACTTTCTTGGTAAATCTGGTTGCATGGCCAGTGACAATCATCTGGAGATTTTAAGATTTAAGAGTTGGAGCTGAGTGAAGCAGAATTAAAAAAAAAGACCATGTGTAATTCATTTTTGTAGCCTTCAAAGATGTTAATTTTTACAGATCTTATGGTAGTTTTATTTATACATCTCTAAGGACAGACACATCATGCATTTGTATATTCACTGACACTTTTTGAAAAATGCTCAGTTCCATGGAACAGCAAATGAGTAATAAAAAAGAAATGAAGAGGAAATATCTAACTTTTTTAAAAAAAGATAATACAATTCTGTCTGCATTTGCTTAATATTCTCATGATAGTATTAATCTAAGTAATTTTTTATTACTTATGACACAAAACAAGACCAGAATATGTGTGATGATATCTGGTTAATTTCTAAGGAAGTTAGATGTATGTTTATACAATGTCTGAGTAGCATAATATTCAGGTCAGCTCTGTGCTACTGGCCTTTACACTAAAGTAAATAAGATGTGACAAAAAAAAAAAAAAAGTACCCGCAGATATGTTTCAGAATAGAAGAAATTAGTAAATTATTTAAGGAATTTAGGAAATACTTCCTTATACTTGTCACTCTCTAAACGGAAATGAGAAACTCTACATCCATTTGTTTAGCAGCTGGCAAAGGATTATGCACTGAAATACACTGTATGAGCACCTGAGACACCTACTGTTATGGAGCCTGAGCTTTGACTATTCACAGTAAGATGAGTAAAGAGGGTAGATACAATTCTGACATGAGGTAAGCTGCTAATACAGGTGCTAATCAAGCCCCACATGGGACACAAATATGATCATCTCCACAGGGGCGCAAGTTGATCATCACAAGTTGATGATTCATCAAGTTGTCGTCAGGATTTACTGTCGGATGATTCTGCAGACCTGGACAGACAGAAGTCTTTTCCTTGTAATGATAGCGCTTTATCATCATCCGGTTGAATGAGCATAAAATTCTGATTTCTCGGTGCTACATTTTCATTCTCAACTTGTATGAATATCTTGCCAATACTTTTTTAGAAGGAAAAGCTCAGAAAAGTTTACATTTGAAAATATCAAATATTTTAAGAGTGAAATATTTCTTTTGAATGAAATAAACTTGAACTTAATTTGTTGATAGCTAAATTAAAGAGAATACAGGACAGTCAGCAGGAGAGGAAAGTTTAGGAGTTTCCTATTTTATTTTAATTTAAATTATTTTTCTTTTGTTTTTCTGGTAATAAGGAAGAGAAGAGAGTAACTGCTGAAGAGTCAGAAGTGAGGAAGTTCTGGAGAGCTGCAGAGAGAACAAAGATGTCTACACGCAGGAGTTCTGGGCTGAACATTCTCCTTCAGCATCCAACGGAAGCTTGATCCATACTGGGCCATCTGATAGACCTCAAGGAACAAAAGATCCAGAAAGGTGCCTAGGGTCCACAGTAAAACTCAGACAGGGACATAAAGAAAGCACATGAGGAAAAACCAAGATCTGCATATATGTATTGATCAGAGGATCTGGAAAGCACATCTGTGGATGGGGAGAATAACCCATCATATAACATGATGGACATCATACGACATGAGGACAACAGAGAAGAAAAGGAGAATTAGTAGTGAAACATAGCAGAATGGAAAGGAGAAAGGAGGAAATGAAATTCAGGAGACAGTAAGAAACAGCAAAAGGAAGGACGCTACTCAGAAAACTGGGATAAGAGAAAAGAAGAGACTTAAGTTTCCCAGTAAAAAAAGGCAAGTTCTCATCATGGAGGATCCACAACTAAAGAAGATTAATAGAAATACTGGGTTAATAGATGTACCCCTGAGCAACTTCAGAGGACAGAAAGGTAGGCAGAGTAAGCCAGCACACAGAAACATCCTGATTTGGCTAGAAAAAATCCCACAATGCATTCTACATTTTGGATTAAATGCAAAGGCAAGATTCTTGCTACAGTATATGTAAAATGACTGTATCATCTTTAAGAAAATATTCAAAGAGGTGCTACAAATCAAAGGAACTAAACTTGTCATGTGGTATGAATCAATCACAGATCCACTAGAGGAACTTCTTATGAATGTTGACCAAATGTTTGTGAGGCAGGCAGATGGTTGGAGAGATGCTGGAAGACTTAGGGGAATTTTCCAAGATGTTCAGGGCCAGAAGATCTGGAGCACAGTGACAAAATGTGAGATTTGGAAAATTATCGCCTATCCTTGGATCAATGTACAAAGTTTTCTCATCACGATAGTATCAAAGCACACCAATAACAGATCTCATGCTAACACAAGAGCATGATCTGAAAGCTGCTCAAGCCTCATCTGTGTTCTTGGCAAATCAGTTTCACACTTGTCAGGCCTGCCATCGCTCATATCGGTGCAGGTTTGTGATGCTGTTATAAACCTGGTTTACCTCTGAGTATAAATCGTGAAGTCTGGCTTCCAGAGAATGGGGCTCATAAACTGCACTGTGGTCATAAATGGTATATACCTACTCAGAATCTGGGAGTCAGTGAATATGTGAATTGCAAGAGGTTTAAAGCTTTTAGCATCATGGAGCAGGTTTATGAGCATCAGCCTGGGAGAAATTGGCAAGATACACAACATGTGTGTTTGGAGGAGGTGGGACACACACACCCTTGGACAGGCCGGGAGCTTTATTCTTTCTCCCTAATAATATTTCTCTATAGGGTGCAGATGCCTTCTGTTATTCTGAGGGATTCCATTTAGCTTCTCCTGCCAGGATGTATGAAGCCAAGTCAACACACACAGTATCTATCCAGTGAATTACAGCCATATTATTGCCTGTAATGATTGCAGAATGGTGACAGATTATTCACTGTGAAGGCTGGAGGCAAGAAGGTAAAGGACGTACATTTTCCAGATTCATTTGGATGCCAATATCACAAATACCATACACACAGTGATGACCTGCTTTACATTTTGTAACATGGGATTTTTTTTATTGGAATAGTACCTGCATACAGATGAATACACCAGCTGACCTGCAAATCTGGAAAGGACTCCCAGAAGCAATGCAGGTCCTAGTTCAAGAGACTTGGGAAATTAGGAAATTCACTTTGGAACTTTAGTGTATAATGATTACAAATTGTTCAGGATCACTTTATGGTCAATAGTGTTTTTATAGCACTTTTTGTTATTGAAATTCTTCACATTTTTTTCTTGCTTACTTTTTCTGCCTTCATGGAAAATCCTGGGAAGGACAAAAAGTGTTTTACAAAAAGCAACACCACCTGTTTTACTATATGAAATGTAACACATATAGTTCTTTCACCTCTGTATATATACAAATAAATATAGCCAATAAATATAGCCCATATGGCATTCTGAGTATATATGTGTTTGTATTTATGCCACACATAGTTATCCTCTCAAGAAGTTACCTGCTAACTTAAGTGCTATTCTACAGGCTGGAAGAGCTCCTATCATTGCAATACTTTCATTGCAGCTCTGCATAGAAGATGATCTGCAGGGCAGATGTTGTCCCTGGTAAATTCTATTTCTCAGTTTATCTAAATCATTGATTTTTTTTGTGTTGTTGTTGAATTAATTTAACTGGAACTTCTCCTTGTTGGATTTTTGAGGCCATGAAGCACTATTTCTGAGGCTTATATATATTGCTTGGTGGTTTGTAATATTTCAGTAATGTCTTGAGGCTTTCTGTTTCATTGCAATTGCATTTACAGCAATAAATTGTTCAACAAACACTGAATTTTATTAAGCTGGAAAAATATATATGATAAAGAAAGTGAAACAAGCCCATAGACAACCATGCCAAATGCAAACAAGTGTTTTCTTTTAAACACTAAAATAATGTGCAAACAAGACTAAGCAAAACTAAAAGGCAAAATAACTCCAAAAAATGAACTCATACTGTGTGTATAAAACAAAGTTCAAGAGAAGAAAGCTCACACCATCAGGCTGCAGTTCTACAATATAAGGGATTTATCATTTCAAGTTTAAGGAAATCCTTAGCCATTTTTTCTTATCCTTGTCCCACAAGGTATTGCCCCTTCCATATATACATGCAGACCAAATTGTGACCCTGCGCTGGACTGAAAATGACCCTTCTCTTTAGAAGATATTTTAAAGCTAATTTTAACTTCAAAATTCTAGTTAAATACCCTATTTCTTCTTTTTCCCTCTTCTATTGTTTACAGTGTTATAAAGCCGTGCGTCATAGTTTATAATTTTGTCACCTCTACTGTTACCTAAGAAAGGTGATTCAGAAGGGAACATTGGAATGCACCAAAACTGCAGTCATAACACATTTTTTAACACAAAGTAGGAAAGGAAATCAGAGAATATATGGTTAAGAAACATGAAATCCATCCTGTAATCAAACCATTGGCATGATTTGCATTTGTATCTCTTCATAATAGCCTTCAGTGACAAAGATTCCACAATCAGATAGTCAAAGTCCAGACCAATAAAAGTCAAGTGGTCTTCTGCAGCACTTAATTATCTTTACCCTTGGTGCCCACCTCAGCGCACAGCAAATCTGCTCTATGTAGCATACCCGTGTAGTAGACTCTGACAACCTTATTCACTTGTCCAGCATCCATACTTTCCATTCAAACTGAGCATCTTGTTATGTTCCTGACTGGAAAAGAGTGACAGTTTACACTAGTGAAGAACTTTCTGTCTTCAAAGGCATATTTTTAGAAGCCTGATGACTGCAAAACATATATTGGAACAGAAGAGAATGATTATTTCCTTACTGTGCCCATCAATAGATATACAAAAATTTGCAAATGTCACCTCCTAGCAAGGGGAAGATTATAACATCATTGATGGAGAGAGGAAATCAGATTTAAATGCACTTTCATTTGAGAACTTTTAAGTACTTTTGTTTAGAAAATGTTGGATCCAATGTGTTGGATGTTTAAGATGAGATACGCTCCACATATTGTTTACTCCACTACTAGTAACAGGAACCCAAGAAAAGTCACATGCATATAGATATTTACACTGTACAGATCTAAAGTTACATCAGATGAATCTTACTGCTGCTGACCTTAAATGTGAACTGTATCCATGAAGGGAATTGAATTATTTGCAGACAAGAGCACAACCTTACTTCGACTGTGCTTTTCACAGCACTATCACTCATGCAAGTTGTAGTGCATGAGGGTTTTTCAATCTCATGTAACAAATTTAGTCTATATATAACAATGTCATGACAATTAGAATCACAATTTAAATTGTTATGAGGCATTTTCTGCTTGGCACGTGCTTTTTCAAAATGTTCTTTCCCTCATTCGGCAGCCATACTGATGAGGATGTGGCAAAGCAGAAGAGATGTTAAGGCAATGGGAAAAAATGTGCAAATCATCCACTAAAGTTTCTATTCCAAATTAAAGCTAGTCACGCTTGCCAGAAAAGCTGGAATACTCCTTATCTTTGTTTTCATAATCAATCCATCAGAAAATTCCTTGCCTCAATGTTGAGATTTTTCATCCAAAGGGGGATAGTTCAGACTGCCCAGTAGCTATGGGTACAGCTGGCTCTCTGCTGCCAGAGGGATTTTAAAAGAACTTCCCTAGGTTGTCTAGCAGGGCAGGTTTGGAGCACACTGCTCTGCTCTTGCCAAGGGCTGAAGCTCTGCAATTGTGGTATCCATAGTTCAGTACTGCTCTTAACCCATCTCCTTTCTTTGTCCATCTGTGGAAAGAAGCTTCCACCTGGAGAAGTACTGGATGAAGCAATCAGTGGATTAGTATTCAGAGAACTGGCAAGTACCTAATTCAGTACTTTGTAGCAGGGTATGCAGTCAAGGCATTCTTGGACCTCTAATGAATTTCTTCTGATTTCCTGTTGAGCTGTTTCATATGTTTGGTGTGATCACGGTTCTACAATCTGGTAGAATAAAAACACAGCTGAGGAGGCTGCTGCAAATAGTATATTACTACTGCTTTGACTGAAATGGAAGTGTTTGCTGTACCTTATCCAGACATGGAGCTTCCTTTAAATAGGGACCATGCTTCCTAATCAGTGTCATGGAGCGCTGAGAGTAACTGGTTGGACTGCTAAAGAAGCAGCTAGTTGAAAATGTATAATAAAGGTTGGCTAAGCAGCCTCTAACAGTTTGTAAGGAAGATACAATATTAAATGACATTAAATACATTGCCACTAAGCTTCTAAGTAAGGAGAAGTGAAGAGCTGAGATGACTAGAAAAGTTAATATTTAAGTCTGATACGTCACGTGTACCTTAATCACAGAAAAAAAGCACAGCATATGGTTGTGAGCAGCACGAGACAAATATTTATCTGAATACGGAGCAGCCTGCACAGTGATGAGATGAAAAATAGGAATAAGAATTTTAATTGGTACAAATATTGGTGCATGGTGCATGCACATTGGTGCATGAATGTCTGGTTTATTTGAATTTTCTCATCTTTAATCCTGAGTGATACCTTTTCGATGATGAACACTTTTCTGATGCTGAAATGCCCAGAGAGAATCTGCTAGGCATCGTTACCATTTTCCTCAATGTAAATGGATGCATCTTGCATGGAATTACAGAGAAGTAATTTCTGCTCCTGCTGAAGCTAAAATGGCCCAGTAACTCCAAAATGCTGTCAGAAAAGCAACTGCTTGCCTAGCATATTTTCTTGGCAGGTATGATAACCAGTCATAACCCTACTTCACCTCTGGTCTGCCTTTCTTCTTAAGGGGAGAAGCACAAGCCTTTCTGTGTACCAGTAAAACATGCTGTCCTTCAAAGAGCTCATTTTCCCTCCAAGTTCAATGACTGTCCTGGCAATAAAGACAAAGAAACATTGCAAAAATAATAAGATACAGTCGAACACAAGGAAAGAACTTGGAAAACAGAACAAGATCCTTAATAAATGAGGATTGGGGAAAGCACAGGAGAATTCTTTGTGAGACAAACATGAAGTTCATAACGATATAGATTTTTTTTAATGGACATGATGTCAGGAGGGAGTTAAAAAAACATTCTGAGAGCAGAACTCAGCCCAGGGAGAGCACTGCAACTCCTTTAACTTCAGTACAGTGTATTTCAAGCCAGACAAAAGTAGACTCAAAATGCATATGACACACTACCACAGCCATGAGCAGGAGGGCTGGTGCCTGGAGATGCAGTTGGGACACACGGTGGGGCCTACAGGCTCACACCTGCCTGCACCTCCCCACCACACTCTCCCGGGAATCCCCATGGACCGCTCAGCTGCGGACCCCCTGACCCACAGCCCTCCCCATGACCCTCCCCCACCTGCTCCCATTACAGCCGGCATCTCAGCACTGCTGGAATGTTTGCTGCCCCAGGAGATGCTTACTCGCAGGTCCCCTTGTTTCGCATCCATGTTTCTGGTGCAGCAGCTTAGTATTGGTCCCAGTGCTTGGGAAAGCTCTACAGTCAGTTGCGGGCAGTGTTATTCCTACTTCTCCTCGTCATTTCCTCTGCTCTGTACATCCCAGGATATTGCTGTTGGCGGCGAGGAAGCTAGCACTGCACTGACTTGCACAGCTCTGACCCCACAGGCCTGCGTAAGGAGAGCAGTGCCTTTGTGCTGCCCCTGGAGAACAGAAATGCCACTGTAACTGAGAGCCAACCTGTTCCCACACTTCTCCTTCTGCCTCTGGCACTGGAGCAGGTCATCCAGGAATTGGAGAAAGGAATCTAGGGCAGCCAGCTCGCATCGCGCTCGCCTGAGGCCCAACCTGGGCACCATCCTCTCACCGAGCTCCCCATAGCTCCCTGTCTGCCCCTCAGAAATCTGAGCAGCTCATTATTGATGGTTTGTTAATTGAAGTTATACAACAGCTTACAGTTCCTCCCTCGCCCCCTATCCTAAGCTTCTGCACATTCATTAATGCATTCTCCCATTTAATTAATGCTCACAGGACCTAGTTAAACCTATTCAAAAATTCCTCTTTCAGACTTGTATATTCTGTGCTGGCAAATGTTAAAAATTAAGCATATATTAATTTATTCTATGCATTGAGAAAAACTTTAATATTCACTTTTCTGCCATTTTAAAAATCAGTCTCAGGAGGCTCTCAGGATCTAGCTACAGGTAGAGGAGGAAGTTTTACTTCACATGCTCAAGGCTTAATGCTTTTGATTCATCATGCTGATTTATATTTCTCATTTTGCCTAGTTTTTCTAAAGCAACACTTCTTTGCCTCCTTTTCATGCAATGTTGAATGATATAATCCTATATAAGCTATGTCAATAGCTATGAAGATTTATGTTTTAGGGGTAAAAAATGTCCCACAGCTATGGTCACCTCTTGTCCTTCAGTTTGGTAGTCATAAAAAGGGAATTCATTCTGAATTGACTGTAAATACTAATGCTGATTTAAAAATTCAAAACGGTTAAGTTTTGCTACATATTTTTCAAGTATATAATAGTTTATTCTAGTCAATCTTAGAAAATATTAAGAAAAATAAATTTTAAGATGGTAAAGTTTTTACATGATACTTTTCTCATTTTTGATTATACTGTGATAAAACTTGCTAATCCTAAACAAGTTAAAATACGTCAAAAATGTAAAATGTTCACCCCTATATTGCCCCTTAAAACAACCCACTTACAGCAAATTTATTCATTTACGTTAACATAATAAATATTTTTAGCTCATGTTGGGAAAGAGTAATCTACAGGTAAGCTAATATCTGGTGGATGCTGTCTATCTGGGCTTGAGCAAAGCTTTTACACTGTCCCTCACAACATTCTCCTGAGCAAGGTTCAAAAGTGTGGGATAGAGGAGTGGACAAGGAGGTTGATTGGCTCATTGGCAGGGCTCAGAGAGTGATGAACAGTGGTGCTGAGTCCAGTTGGAGACCTGTAGTTAGCGGTGTCCCCAGGGGTCAGTCCTTGGTCCGGTCCTGTTCAATTTATTCATTAACGACCTGGATGAAGGCATGGAGTGCTCCCTCAGCAAGTTTGCTAACAATACCAAAATGGCAGGAATAGCTGATAGCCCTGAGGGCTGTGCTGCCATCCAGAGGCATCTGGACAGACTGGACCACTGGGCGGTGAGAAATCCCATGAAGTTCAACAAAGGCAAGTGCAGGGTCCTGCACTTGGGGAGGAATAACCCTGGACACCACCACATTTTAGGGGTTGACCTGCTGGAGAGCAGCCCCACAGAGAGGGACCTGGACATCGTGCTGGATGACAAGATAACCATGAGGCAGAAGGATGCCCTGGTGGCCAAGAAGGTCAATGGGATTATGGGATACATTAAGAAGACCGTCTCCAGCAGGTCGAGGGAGGTGATCGTCCCCCTCTACTCAGCCCTGGTGAGGCCACAGCTGGAGTACTGTGTCCAGTTCTGGGCTCCCCAGTACAAGAGGGATGTGGAGCTGCTG